>CM050163.1:85584906-85952406 GCA_027410445.1 Discoglossus pictus
AGGGACCTAATTAGTCTGAAATGTAACCTGGCAGGGGGTATGATTGACAGCTAATCTTAGAACCAAAAAAGGAGCCTTAAATTATACCAAAAATGTAACTCCAAAGAATTATGATTTTTGTTTCTGTTTGATATAGACTGGATTTGTGAAAATGGAAAAGAAAATATTTATAATACATATACTTTTATATATATATATATATATATATATATATATATATATATATATATATACTAGCGACTTGCCCGTCAAAAAATGACGGCAATGTGATGTATATGTTTGTGAAGTTGTTTAGTTATTTAAATATATTTTTGACCCTTGTAAGTATTGTGATATGAACATGTATTTTTTTAAAACGTTGATGTAATGGTTTTTTAAAATGAAATTTGTATCTGAAGAATTGTTCAGTTTAATATACATATAATCCAGAGAAAAGTAAAAAGTAAAAAGAGTTTCTTAAACGTGGCGAATTTTAACATGAAGTTTAAAATATATGTAAGCAATAACGTTGAAAGTATATATTTTTAAAATTGAACTTTATTTTTTATGTAACTTTGTAATTTTTGCAAAACATTTGTCTAATTTTGAACATTATAAACAGGAACATAGTTAAAACATTTTGTAACATAGTTTTAAATTAAAAGTATTAACATTTGAATGTAAAAACAGTTTTACTTTAAATTAATCAGTATTAACATGCAATTTATATCAGAATAATTGTTAAGTTTAATATACATTGAATGTAGAGGAAGGCATACAGTAAAAACTCTCCTTAAACCGTACGTAATTAAAGTAATTCATTACAGAGCACATAAACTGTCGATAAACATTAATGTAGGTAGTAATCTTAAGATAACATAGAATATTTACATTGTGACTTAAAAGGTGCTTGAGCTCTTAACATGAACTTTGTAATATGTTGAATGAAATAACTTTAAAATATTGTTTTTAAACTTGTAACATTAGAAACATTTTTTGCAGCGTGACAACGCAACGTACAATTGACCATGTGCAAAAACTGGTTCTTCCAAGTAAATACCCACAGATTTGAAAGTTTGACCTTGTGATTTATTAATGGTCATGGCAAATGCCATAATAATGGGAAATTGTCTTCTTTGAAGTATAAAAGGGAGACTACTTTCACTTGGTGCTAAATCTATTCTTGGTATGAAAACTCTCTCTCCTTTATGGGCCCCAGTTAAAATTTCAGCATCTATAAAATGGTCCTTTAATTGTTGAACAATTAATCTTGTGCCATTGCATAGGCCTTTTTTGGGGTTCATATTTCGCAGTAACATGATAATTGCACCTTTCTTTAGCTGCAAAATATGTGGTGGCATTCCAGAAGGAGTTAAAGAGTTAATGAATTCAGTTGAAAAGTTTGCCTGACTTTCATTGTCATCAGCAAGTACAGAATCAGCACTGTGATAATTTCTTTGTGGTGCATTAATTTTTTTTAAGATTTCATTATTGAGTATTAATGCATCTTTATTTTTACACGTCAGTATAACTTGGTTGGCAAGCTCGGAATATTCTTCGTTATTTATGCTCCCTTCAAATATAGCCGATATAATATCTTGTTGAGAAATCATATGAGGTGGGATCTCTACAGTGTCGTCAGGTAAATGTAGTATTTTTTCTGTTCTGCCTTCTCCAATTTTAATAAGCCAATTATTGAAATCAGTTTGGCCTTCTGATCTCATATTTTGTTGCAGTTGAAGATGGGTAAAATGTTTCCATACTGTACTTGACTTTATACATGTTTCAATAATGTCTGTTCGATTTCCATGTACAACGACAGGTAATGTTTGTCTAAAATCGCCACCCAACAACATTACCTTTCCACCAAATGGAAAAATATTATCCATGACTTCACGAAGCAAACGGTCAATACATTGGAGGGCATAGCATGACATCATTGTGGCCTCATCTATTATAATTAATTTACATTTCTTCAATTTCGTTGCTTGTAAGGATGTCATGCGAATATCTGACACAGAATTTTACAAAATAGGCACTGGCAGTTTAAATCCACTATGAACAGTTCTTCCACCTTCTAATAAAAGTGCAGCAATTCCAGTAGTGGCAAACGCCATTGCTATTTTTCCTTGTGCTCGTACTGAACTCATTAATAAATTGTACAAATATGTTTTCCCCGATCCGCTAGGTCCATCAAGATAGAAATAACGCTCTGTCACCATGTCATCATCTATAGCATTTTTAATGGCATGAAATGCTTGCAATTGTAGTGTATTTAAAGTTGCAAGTCTTTCTTCTGTTCTTTCTGCTTGTAGTTGAATGTCATAGTCTTCAAAGTTAATGTCATCTATTAGACCTGGATCAGGCAAATTAAAACTTGCACAACTTAATCCATGAGTTAAAAAGACTTCTTGAATTTCCATTAACGCTTTTAAGTGTGCAATGGGTTCATTGTATCGTCGCATAAAGTCTTCAGCCATATTACTTTTAAAAGTCTCCCACAAAGCTAATGCATTTGGAGCATTTAAGAAGATACAAATAAAAGCAAATTGTTCTCTCATCTGTCGTGGCATTTGACATTGTGCTGCTTCTTCTAAACATCTTTCCCACTCTGTATCATCAGCGAGTAAGTTTCTATGTCTTGCAGCTAAATGGAAGGATTCATATACAATGTCATTAACAGTTCTTAATTGTTCAAAACTTTGTGCTCCTGGAACATTTAAAAGTAATATCCGTAAGCAAAATCGTTCAACATCTCTTGGACTGACTGTGTAAATTCGTGGAATTATTTTATTGCCTCTGGTTTTTCTTGCTCTCCATAAGCCATTCACAAAAACATAGTGATATGGAATTTCAATATATAAGTATTGTGTTGCTTGAGCATCAGTGGAATTTAATGCAAACCATGCAGTTAGTGTAGTGTGACGATCTTCACTTTGGGCCAATGCATTCATTTCATTTCCAGCATGGAAATAGACTAAATGTCGTTGTGGCAAATGTACTGCTAACCTATATACTGCATTTGATCTATCATGCATTTCAAATTTTAAAAGCCGCCACATAGCTTCTGGCGCACTGACATAGCGAGCATCTACATGAGATGCAAGTTCATCATGTACTAACTCACTACTTTCATGGTTGTCTGCACTTTTGACGACTACAGTAGCTGCATCGTAACCTTTGTAAATATAATTGTAAACATATTTAATGGATTTGATGGAAGTGCAGACTTCTACGTTGATGTGGGCGTTGTACTTCATGAGTAAATGTGGATTGTAGGGTACTACATATCTATTGTCCACTTTTTTTCCTCGAATAATGGCACTATCTCCTTCTCTTCTTTTATAAAGTGGATATCCATCACAATTTGCATATGTTTTGTCTCTATAATCTTTTGGAAAATCTTTTGAACATTGATTATTTTCCATACATGGTGATTGTGGATTAAGGTCTCCACAGGGTCCATGAATCATGCGATGAGTAACAATCTCATATAGTCTACCATATAGTTCTGGATCTGGTAGTTCAGCAACTATGACTGCATCCACTTTGTCCGAAGTATCTAATTTATCTTTCTCTTGAAGTATTATGAGAAGATGTGCATGTGGAAGGCCTCTTTTTTGAAATTCAATGGTATATACATAAGCAAGACATTTGCCAAATAACTGATTTATAGTGAAGTCACGTATTAATTCATTTAATTTGATCTTAAAAACTCTGGCTACTAAATCTGGTCGATCTGAAGCACTTTGTCCAAGAAGTAGATTTTGATTAATTTCTGGCCATTGTGGATTACATGTAAATGTCACAAATAAATCTGGTTTTCCAAATTTTGTCACAATAGCCATAGCATCATTGTATCTTTCTCTCATATTTCGAGGAGATCCTTAAAAGGAAGATGGTAAAATGATGGCTTTGCCAGCTGTCATGTCTCTGCTTGTAGCCACGTCAGCAACATAGTCCATGAGTCCACAATATTGTTCTACACGTAGTTTATCTTGTTGATATTTTATAAAGTTTAAATTATTTGCCTCAACTTGCAAATATGAATCAATAATCCATTGTTGTGTTACTTTCCCACCACATAAAATTGGATTAAATTCATCTCTAATGGCAATTTGAGCAACTTTAAATTCAAGCATAGAAACATTATTTCGGATTCTGGCTTTAGCATTTGGGTAACTGGGAAGGGTTAATTTTGGTTGCCAACCTGCTTCTCCGTGTGGGAAAAAGATGGGATATGTCATTGGATCTAAATTTGGACTTAAGATATTAATATTAATAAATGGTTGGTCCTCATTTCTGGGATATACTCTAATGTCTCTTTGAAATGGTGGTTCTCCTTCATCATTCTGAAAGACCATTGCAACCTCATTTGATGTTGGCAAGTTATAACGACGTTTATCAGTATGTCTGTCTCTTTTAAGCACCATATTAACCTTTGGCATGGGTAATTGATGTCTTTGTGCATGAAGTAGTTGTTCATTTTCTACTTCTGCCAATTTTTTGTAAGCTTTACTGTAGGGATTGTTGTCCATAATGTTATTTAGCTCTATAAAAACACTGGGTAAGCATTTTTTATTTTCTTCCATCTGCATACGTTGGTCAACAGCTTCCATTGTATCTAGGACATATAGTTGAGCGATTTTTCTTTGCTCTCCTTCCTCTGGATGTAAATGTGAAGTCCGATGATAAATTTGTCCTTGGACTTTAAAACAGTAAGGACCATGTCCTGGTACATTAGCAGCCAATGTTGCCCCCATAGATGCAAATGATATGGCACTATTGTAGGATCTTATGTTTGTCTTAAAAATTTTGTAATTTGGAAAAGTAGGTTCAGTCATAATATTTTGTAAATAGGTTGGAAATTGTTTCCTTTCTGGAAGTTTGAACTTTCCTTTTTGACAACAACTAATAAATTGTCCATCTCGGGGTCTCTCCTGTTTAAAATAATAAGCCTCACAAAATTGACATTGAGTAGTCATGTCCCCACAACTATGAACCTCTACTGCTAAAGACTTCAGTAAAGGACAATTTGCAAAGCATATTGGATGTTGTCTTTCATATTCATCAGATGAAAAGTCATGAAATGTTTCAACAACAGGTTCTAAATGTTTAGTTTTTGTCATAGCTTTTCTTGGTATATGTTGGACTTGTTTGGTTGAAATGTCCTGTAAGTTTTTAGTAAGAGTTTGTAAATGCTTTGTTTTTGTAGTTGCTTTTTTTGGTCTGTCTTGACTGGTATCTTGTAAAATGTCATCTGATGTATTAGGAACAGTTTGTAAATGCTTTATTATCTTTTTATTTTTTTTGGTTGTATCTTTCATTTTTGCAGCTGATATTCTTTTATTTGCAAGTCTTTTGCGTTCTTTTTCTCGTCGAATTTCTTTCTCCTCCGGTGTCTGCTGGGCGGCCCATCTCTCTTGTCTTTCTCTAGTTTGACGTCTTTTCTTCTCTTCTTTGGTCTCGTTATCAGCCATATTAATCTGTAAAGGAAAAAAAAGTAAATGTAATTGTGTATATTTAAAATTGTAATTCCTGTTAAAGATTCTTGTGCACAATTGGTGAACTAAAAGGCAAATCATTAAGGTATCATTTATATTTAGAATGTATCATTTATATTTAGTTAAATTTATAATTCCTGTCCTCACTGGCTAAGAATTTGGCCAATGGAATAGTGCTGTAAATAAGCATGTAACATAATTTTTTAAAATAATGGTTTTATTTATTAAAAACGTTGTTTGTGGATAGATATTTTCCACTGCAAAACTTCTTTGCTAAAAAAAAAAAGTGATGTGGTTATTGAGCTATGTATTGCATAGTAGCAATTTAAATAAAATAAGGGAGATATTAAATTAATTATTTTATTTTTCTGTTGACACAGATGCAACTGAAAGCATTTTCTTTAGTTTTATACTTTAGTACTTATTATACTTTACCTTGGTTGAAGTGTGATTTAAATCCGAATGTTTGTTGGTCCTCGGTTCAAAATCGGTGTCCAATGGTGTGGTCCTCTGTTGGAAGTCCTCGTCCGATGGTGTGGTCCTGTGGCGATAGCCCTCGTCCGATGTTGTGGTCCTGTGGCGATATCCCTCGTCCGATGTTGTGGTCCGTTGGTGAAAGTCCTCGTCCGATGGTCTGGTCCTGTGTTGAAATTCCTCGTCTGCTGGTCTGGTCCTGTGTTGAAATTCCTCGTCTGCTGGTCCGGTCCGAGTCCTCGTCCGATGGTCCGGTCCTGTGGAAAAAGTCCTCGTCCGATTGTCTTCACGCAGTATCTGTTGTAATATAAAATAGAAAATGTTGTTTGAGTGAAATGTCTTTTAAATAATTGAAAAATGTATTAATTTGACTGTATTGTATCAGTTATGGTTATTTTTTTCTATCTTTTTTTTTTTTTACTTTCTGTACAATCCCACAACTTTTGTTATTGTTATTGAAGGTTCTTAGTAAGGCTTGTGGGTTGTGATATATTAAATAAGAATATAAATTTATTTTGCTATGTGTTTATGTTATTTTTTGTACAATCCTGTTTTGTGCACACCACTTGTGGTATACTTATTTAACCTTTATTGGGATGCTTATAGTTAGTGAACCATGAAATAATATAATTAATGTAGTTTGCTATGTGTTTGTGTTAGTTTTTGACAATCCTGTTTGGTGCGCACCACTTGTGCAAAAGTTATTTATTCTTGATTGTACTGGTTATAGGTTGTTAAACATTAAAGAAGAATGTTAATTTAGTTTCCTATGAGTTTGTGTGTTTTTTTGTACAATGCTATTAGGTGCGCAACACTTTTGTTATTCTTATTTTTGCTTCTTTGTAAGGCTTATAGGTTGTTAAACATTGAATAAGAAATTCAGTTTTGTGTGTAGCAGTTTGTGTCTCATTCAATTGCGATTTGGCTAATTGAATAGTGCCCTAAATAAGCACATAGCATATTTTTTTAAATAAGTTTTTAGTCATTTAAAAACTTTATTTTGGATATATTTTTAGTAACTAAAAACTTCTTTTAAAAAAATAGTTATGTTGTTATTTAGAGCCCTATTCAATTGGGCAAATTGCAATTGAATGAGGGCCTTTGTGTGTACCATATGTTGCATAGTTTGCCCCTCATTCAATTGCATTTTTTACAATGTAATAGTACTGTAAGGCCGTCATTGAATTGCAATGTTGAAAATTGAATAGGGTTGTAAATAAGCACATCACATATATTTGTTAAAATAGAATAAGGGCCTAAAAGTGCTTATTTATAGCCATATTGAATTGCCCAAAATAGCAATTGAATGAGGGCCTTTGGTTACTGCATTTGTTATATTGTGAGCTCCTCATTCAATTGTGTTTTGGCCAATGGAATAGAGCTCAATATCAGCACAGAGCATATTTTTTTACGTAATTTTGTATTTAGTGAACTTGTATCCAAAAGCAACGTGTTCACAAAAGAAAAAGTTCCTTTAAAAAATATGCTCTGTGCTTATATAGAGCCCTATTGAAATGGGCAAATCACATTTGAGTGAGGCCCTTGGCCATTAAAGATATATAGGTCCTCATTGAATTGCAATTTTGCCAATTGAAGAGGGCTCTATATAATCACATAACATATTTATTGAGCAAAGTTTTTAGTTATTGAAAACCTTGATTGTGGTTAGAAGTTCAGTAACTAAAAAGTTCTGTATAAAAAATATGTTATGTGCTTATATAGAGCCCTATTCAATTGAGGAAGTCGCAATTGAATGAGGCTCATGGTTCTTTCTTGTTTATACTTAATACTTTACCTTGCTTGAAGTTTTGAATGACAGACGGTCCCCTCCTGCCAATCTTAATCCGCCGGTCTTCTTGTAGTGTCTTTTTGAAAAAGAAAGTGAAATAGTTATTTGTATAGTTATTTGTATATTTATAATTTTTCATGTAGCAAAGCATGGCCTTTTGAGCATGTAATGTCTTGTTGTATCTTACCTCTTCTTCTTTGTTGGTGTTCTTTAAAAGGGATGGTGCAAATTGTTGAGAGACGCTATTGATGCAGAGTCTGTTTGAATATTCAAAGAAATGAAAAGATTCAGCTTTATATGATCTATTGAATTGAAGTAAATGAATGTCATTTAAATATAGTAGTGTAATTTTTTTAAATTAACCTTATTTTTTGTTGGGGGCTACACACATATGTCACATACATGAAGCACATTCCATAGTTTAATGTAATTATTTTGTGTACGTGTGACATATCAGTATACATGACTCATATTTAAATGGTTAAATTAACCTTATATTTTTTTTTTCCAACACACATAAATGTGTGTGTGTGAGATGTACTTATAGATGATACACATATATGTGCGTGTGACATATCAGTATACATGACATATAATGTCATTTAAATGTAGCTGTTTACTGATTTTGTTGTAAGCTAATTTTGTTGCAGTGGCAATACACATAAATGTGCGTATCACATGTCACTATACATTATACAGATATATGTCTGTGTCACATGTCACTATGAAGGGGCAGTACACATAAATGTGTGTGTCACATGTCACTATACATTATACAGATATATGTCCGTGTGACATGTCACTATGAAGGGGCAGTACACATAAATGTGTGTGTCACATGTCAATATACATGATACACATATATGTCCGTGTCACATGTCACTATGCAGGGGCAATACACATAAATGTGCATGTCACATGCCACTATACATTCTATACATATACGTGCGTGTCAGATGTCACTATACATTATAGACATATATGTGCGTGTCAGATGTCACTATACATTATAGACATATATGTGCGTGTCAGATGTCACTATACATTATAGACATATATGTGCGTGTCAGATGTCACTATACATTCTATACATATACGTGCGTGTCAGATGTCACTATACATTATAGACATATATGTGCGTGTCACATGTCACTATACATAAACCTCTGTTTAATATTGAATTATGTTTTTTTGTTGTTTTGTTAAATGAACCGTATTTTTTTTTTGAGCCTATACACATAAATGTGCCATACATGTCACTACATAAATGCTAATTTTTTTTTTTGATTTGTTTGACCTGTCCTGATAATAAAATGTTATATATTATTGCTTACCTCTCAGTTGTAATTTGCACAATGCAAAGTAGTAAATTAGTAAAGAATTGTCTTCTCAAGTAAAAGCAGCAGTTATCTCAGAAGTCACTCCGTTGATCACCTGAGGAGAAATGTATTTTTTTGTTTGAAATAGGCAGTATTTATAAACTTGTAGAAAGTTCTGGAAAGTGAGACCGTTAGAACGCAATACGCATGCGCTATTTGCGTTCCAGCTTACAATTTGCGTTCCATCCGCCATTTTCTGCGTATTACTGTTCAAAATGGTGTTTAATATGATTGTGATACGTTCCGCATAGTATGTGTTTCATTATTGCGAGTAAGTGTAGTGTAGTTACGTCTGAAGCCTCGTTTTCGTTTTGTTCGTCGGCCATTTTTTCTCTCGCTTAGCGATGGTATTAGTGTCTAAAGTGTTTTATTTTGATTTAAATGTAGGTGTAACTTGTTTTTTTGAGGTGCTGGCTGGTTCCTCTTGCTGTAGGTAATCTTTTTATGTGTTTGTTGTGTGTCTTTCTTAAGTTTTAAATGTTTGTATGTCGGCGTGTTGCGTCCGATGTTTGCGAAGTCGTAATGTGTGGTAACGTGTCTCGTATGGTGTTTGCGTGTGTAGCCTCGTTTTCGTTTTATTCGTCGGCCATTTTTTGTGTCGCTTAACAAACTATTTAGTGTCTAAACTCTTTTATTTTGAGTGCAATTAAGTTGTAAGTTGCATTTTTGAGGTCCTGGGTGCTTCCTGTTTGTGTAGGTAAGCTTTTTATATATGTGCTGTGTGTATGTATTGTGTTTTTAATTTTGTAATGTTCGCGAGTTGCGTCCGAGTGTTGCGAGGCCGTATTGTGTGTGAACGTGTGTCGTATGTTGTTTGCGAGTGTCGTAATGTGTGTGAACGTGTGTCGTATGTTGTTTGCGAGTGTCGTAATGTGTTGCGACGTAAACTTTTTTTGAAATTTTGCAAGGGTCGCAGTTGCTGCAACTGAAGACCTCGCTTTGCGAGGTCCTCAGGTGCTGGCATGGAGCGCCTGCGGTGCTCCAAGCCAGCAACTGAGGCCCTCGCTTCGCGAGGGTCCTCAGTTGCTGGCAAGGAGCGCCTTTGGCGCTCCATGCCAGCAACTGAGAACCTGGCACAGTGCCCTCGCTTCGCAAGGGCCGCGGGCTCGCTACGCGAGCCCGCAGCGTTAGCAACAACTCGTACGCTCACAACTATATATGTGATATATATAATGATTACATATATAAGAACCTCATTATTGTATATGCAAAAAAAGCTGTATATACTTGAGGGCTTATACCCATTTAGAAACATCCAATAGTAAATGAGATTGTCATCATGACGTCAATAAAACATGGAGGTTAGACTATTGGTTGTTTCTAATAATTGCTGATAAGTAAAACATGGCATTTAAACGTCAATCAATTAGCGATCAGGCTCACAATCCAGAAATGTAAAAATCTATAAAAATTAATGAAGAAAATGTTCTAGTCCATGTGGTTGTTCTGTTATGTATTAACTCATTGTTTCCTGAGATTGATATAACACGGAAATAAAACCTAAAAATAATAATTTTTAATTGCAGATTTGTGAGCTTGAGACTGTTGTGCAATTAATTCTAATGTCTTACATCGCTTTCCCTGTATTTTAAAGTGCAGTATTTATTATTTATTTGCTTTTATAGTGTTACGAACAGGTATTTACTCGTAGAACTTTTGGCTACATTTTCCATTTACAGGTGTGCAAGCAAGATTTTATTTTCTTTGGATCCAAGATATCTGCAGATGGTGACTGTAGTCATGAAATTAAAAGATGTTTGCTTCTGGGGAGGAAAGCAATGGCAAGCTTGGACAAGCTAGTAAAGAGTAAAGATATTAAAGTATCAACAAAGCTCTGCATAGTTCAAACTATGGTATTCCTAGTAGTAACATACGGATGTGAGAGCTGGACCATAAAGAAGTCTGAGCGCTGTAGAATTGATGCCTTCAAATTGTGGTGTTGGAGAAGACTGCTTAGAGTCCCTTGGACTGCAAGAAGATCCAATAAATCAATACTTCAGGAAATCAAGACAAACTGTTTACTAGAAGGTATGCTAATGAGGCTGCAGCTAAAATATTTTGGCCATATTATGAGACGGCAGGATTCCCTAGAAAAGACCCTGAGGTTGGGGAAGATTGAAGGCACAAGAAGAAGGGGACGACTGAGGCAGAGATGGATAGATGAGGTCACTGAAGCAATGAACATGAACTTGATGGAGCTCAGAGGAGCAGTGACTGAGAGATGCACCTGGCATGCTGTGATCCATAGAGTCATGGAGAGTCAGACACGACTGAATGACTAAACAACAGCAACAAACTTTTAGGGCTACACTACAGTTACTACAATTTGGAAAAATTTATTGAGGCCCCATATGTGTATCATGTCTGGTATGCCTGTTCCAGTCACAAAATATGTACATTTCCCAATTAGGCCGGGAGACTTGTTTTCCCATAAAATTACTCAGTGCCACTAAGGATTCACAGTAGTGATATACAAATGAAGAGCAAAATGTATCACCTTTGTGTCTAGCCCACTTAACATGGAATCTGATTAGATGTTTGCTACTCTGGGGTAATACTTAATGGCAGTGGAAATACTATCAGCCTTATTAAATTGCAATTCTGCCAATTGAATAGGGCTCTATATAAGCACAGAGCATATTTATTTTCAGAAGTTTTTAGTTAGTGAAGACCTTGCTTTTAGATAGAAGTTCACTAACTAAAAACTTCTGTAAAAAAATATGCCCTGTGCTTATATAGAGGCCTTTTCAATTGTCTGAATCACAATTTAATAAGGCTGCATGTTACTAAACTAGACAATAAATGTAGCACTTTTAAATAACTTTTGTTATTTTCTTATTTATTTTCTTAAATGTACATTTTATATACTGCTCGTAATCACCATACTTAATCACGCATAAAAACCTTTATTGGCCAACTGTATCCAAGAGTAACAGCCATTCTTCAAATATATTGCTTGTCACTGTACCTTATATTCAACTCACAGTTTCATTTATGACTGGGGAGCAGCTAGTCCTAGTTTATTCAGGTACAAGAACAATTTTCTCTTAGCTATACATTTTCACATAACCTCTTCTTGGGAAAAATAAAAATCTGTATAACAATTGCTAGACTTGTTTTATGGTGTCCAATGTCCCATGAAATATGATACCACTAACTACCTTCCACTCTAGTTTTTATGTATGACTTAACATGCATTCTAAATTATTTATTTTTTATCAAAGTGGTTTATTTTGGTAACAATTTCTATTTTTTTCTTCAGCCAAGAAAGCTATTAGAGCTGACTGTTTTGGAATTGGTCAAGGGTTGGCGTTGTGTTATGCACTTGTCCTGACCTATTGCATGGCACAGAGTTGAAAGAAATATTTGGAATGTATTGTTTGTGCACACATTGTTTGTTGTGATTTATTAGCAACATTTTGAATGTAAACTAGGTAATCAGTAAAACATTTTTTTTTTAGCTGTAATTCCTTACGTGCAGTGTATTGTGCATTTTATAGTGCAAATGCTGGCATCTGAGCATGTGCAGGGGATGGAGTAATTGCTGAAAGTTGAACTAACTGTCAAATTAGACCACAATTTATCTCCCACTGCTAAAAAAAAAATAATACAGCACCACCCTTATGCTCCAGGTAAACATAATATTTCACAAGTAGTACTCTATAGTACCTCGGTTAGCATAGCAGCCAATGTTGTTAGTTGAAGTACACGTGTAATATTTTCCAACAACAGTGGTACTTTAATTTTCTGCGTGAAAATCATTTTTGTTTAAACATGCCATTTTAAATATAAAATATAAAAAACAATTCAATTTTTTCCATTTATAAATATGTACAGTTTTTTGCTCTCACTTTGCAGCTGAAAAATCTAAATATATAGACGCATAGAATTTGCTAATTTGTGCAGTTATTGCTTCCTAATGTGTCAGACAATAGTCTGTCAGCACAGCATGATATGCATACAGATGCCCAAAACAAGATCCAGATGTTTGATATTTAACACTAGGGATTTGCATAAACAGATCATTATTATTCCTGGTTTGAGTATACACCTGAAGACACTTGTGTTCCAGCACATCGAATATTTAGAGATATGTCCTAGGGAAGGGATTAGGCCAATGTGTAAAATATTGTGTTCCTCCATGAACTTACTTAAACATTTTTTACCAGCAAGCTCCCCTAACTCGGGTATGTAATGTCTTGCCCATGGGAGCATGTGATAACCTAAATAAAAAGACACATGCTCACTCTATTATTTTATGTTAAAGTCACCAGGAATTCATGGAGTTATAATCAATAGAAGTTAGGGGATTTCAGTGAGTTACCTCTGACCTGAATCACTATGCGCCTTGGGACGCATGGTGGTAGCAAATATTAATTAGAATCAGCTGCACTGTGTTTTAGTCAGACAATGTACAGTATACCGGAATAGCCCACTCAGTGCTACACATGGGTTCATGCATGCAGGATCGCTATGCGACACGGCGCTAAATGGGGAATATTACAGGGCTAATCGGGGATTTAAAAGGATAAATGCAATTTGGCTCTCTATTGCTCTCAGCAGGGAATTAGAAGGCAAAAGAGCGCTATAGCAAATCATCGCTCAGCGGGATAGCTTTATGCAGGGTTTACTAATACAGTAGACTCCCGGTAACGGCACCCACGGGGATTGGTAGATGCCGGATAAATGTAGTTTCTGGTTGCTTGAAAAGAGGCCTAGAATAGCACATAGGATGCTCTGCTAAGTCAGTGAGGGCTGTACTAGCAGCAGCAGCTTTCACTTCTCACTTACACACAGGTACGTTTGGCTGGAGGGTGCAGTGCTGAACCCGGGAATGTAACGCCAACACTGCACTGGCTCAGTCATTCATGCCTGTCTGCTCCAGGTAACACTGAATTGCAGAGATGTACAGTGGATGAAATCTAGGTGCCTCAAAGCAACCTGGCTCCTGGCATTGTTGGGCTCTAAAAATTATTTTTTTTATTTAAACTACAGTTTGTTTGTTTTTTCCAATCCCTTCTATCTATCAAATCCGCCATCACCACCTCCTTTGGTAGAGAATTCCACAGTTTAACCTCCCTTACTGTGAAGAACCCTTTTCTTTCTTTAAGATGAAGTCTTTTTACTTCTATTCTCAAAGGATGTCCTCTTGTTAGTTGAAAACCTCTTGGCACAAAATGTTCACTTGTTTCTTCGTAACTTATGTGCAAAGAACAGCAAAGCAGAGCTTTGGCCAGAAAATAAAATAAAAAAACAAAGTTTATCTCATTGAGCTGAGCACTGCTGAAATGAAAATAAACATTTTCAACTAAGATAATATTTGGTAGAGTGGATAACCAGGGGCATGCTCTGTGGTATAAAGAGGGCTATAGTTACAATTCCACATCCCCTACATATTCAAAGTGAGCATGCTCCAGGTTACCTACACCACCTAATTATCTCAGTTGAATATTTTTCTTTTCTTTTCATTAGTGCTTATGACAATGAGAGGGGTGCAGTAGCAGATATGGAACATTTTCAAATATAACTGTATTTATTTACTTGTATGTACTTTGTTTTATTAAGAAGCAATTAGAAGCTCCGCTTTTACTGCCTAAATTCATGCAAATAGTCCCTGCATGTTTCTGCCCATTGCAGCGTATGCCGACACAGACTAGGGCTGGATGTGCACTATAGTGTCATAGCATATTAAGGACCATGTCACTAAAAACATGCTGCAACATGCTGCTGAGATGTGGTCCCCAATGGCCTGATTTATACCTAGTCAAACAAGGTGGCTGTCTAATGGCACTTTCATTACAGGGCTGCCTCATTTGTATAACAATACATTTACATTTTGATTTTAGTTTATTTATGTTTCACACATAGCCCCTGCCTTCTCTAGCATATGCCATGAGCAAACTCTTTTGTGGGGGAGCAAGAGGAGGTGGGTGTGAAGTGGCAGGCATGCAATGTGCAAAACATGGGCAAATTCACTGTGTCTGTACTACCCTGATGCTCTGTACACACTCAGATGCAGGAGTTATCAGTTCATTTTACTAGATCTGCCTCTCACTGCTTGAGTACCTCCAAGCTCTTCTCCTCCCTCAGGACCTGAAAGCACCATAATTAGCTCAGTAACTGACTTCATTCAAACATGGCATGCCCCTAGAAATACTACCATCTCAAATCTAGCTAGTATATACAAACCACTGTGTCTTATCCTTGCTTCTAAGAATAATTGTGCTTTCTATTGTGAGCAGGGTGAGCACATCAGAGTTTTTTTTTACCTGGTATGATGCTTTGCTTGTGCCTGTATCTGTTTGAATATCCACATGCTCTCTTTTCCCGTCCACTATTTCCTTTTCCATCAGAGAGATGGTACTTTTAGAGAGTTCTTTACATATGTACCTGTACTAAATCGATTACACTACTTCCCTTAAAATCAATAACAGAAATTAAAAAAACATATAATTTTAAGGAATTGAATAAGCGCTTAAAAAATAAAATAATATAATACTGTATATAGAACATAATATGCTTGTACCAAACAGCAAGGCTCGCAGTTGAGGCCCTACGGGCTGCAAACGGTTCACCTCACAGCCTAAGTTCTGTGCAGTAGACGGCTTGCCTCGCTTCGCAAGGCTCGCAGTTGCGACCCTAAGTGCCGCAAACAGGCTCACAAAGCGTGACAAACAGTCAAATTTGACCAAAGTTCTTGAACTGACAACTATATATGTGATATAATTTCTCCCACTCTTCAACCGGAAACAGACAGGATCTGCGCAGAATCACAGGAATCCTCAGTTATAAGGTGCCAGAATGGGCATCTCTCCAACTCCAATCAACAATGCCACCAGATCTAAGTGATATCTCTCTGGAATACACAAGAAGGGATACATAAACTCAGCAAGAAATATAATAAAGAGAAAATTACGTATTGACTTGTGTATAATATGTTTAATCCTTGGTACAATGACATACTGTTGTCTCCCATATTCAATACATTTCCAAATAATTAATTCATATTTCTCTATGCTTTACTTTATTATTAAGCCAACAAGTAGATTGTGCAAGGACAAATAATCCCTCACTCAAACAAGGGGAAAAGATCAAGAAAAATGTCAGACTTATAATTAGCATTGATCCCATTATAAATTAGCATTATTAACACCTATGATTATCCTCCAGTTTTGAAAACACTGTAGAGGGTATTAGGGTTTATTCACCGTAATAACATAGCTTTTCCCCTCATTTGTATTGCCTCATTTGTATTTCCTGTAATATAGCTATGTTAATGAACTTTCTAAACAAAGGTCTGCAAACCTGTGTAATGAAAATTTTACATGGAACTTGTATATAAGAAAGATAATTTCCATGAACAAAAATACAAACTTTAAAAGACCGACACTGCTGGAGTATAACAAGTCACAGGGCTTTAAAGGTCTGCATCTCTAAAAATGAAATACTTATTAGCCTAATTACTGTATATGAAATAATGAATTAAAGGGGTATGTAAGTGAGCTGGACTAATCAGTAGTGTATGAAAACAAATTGCATGAAAAAATACCAAAATAAGCATTTAAACACTTATCTTGAAGTTAGCAAAATATCTTTTAATTTCTGTCAGTCGAAACTTAGGGTTAACACCCTGCAAACCCAGGCTAAACTGGTATACAATTTGCAAAATTGTTTTGGCCAACCAGGAGGAAATAAAGACTGAAACATTTGTATCACAATCTGGCAGCTGCTGTCTGTTTTTTCTCTCTACCTGTCTCCTTATAGGCAATTTCAGCTGTGACACCACTAACGATAATTTCCATTAGAGGTCACACACTGTACCAGGGTACACCTTATGTAAGCTTCCTAGGGGTGTGCATATCAACATATCAGTATCTAGCATATAAATATGTAAGTACATTCAGCTTTTCAATATGATACATATTTTTCTACTAATCAGTGGCTGTTTATTAGGAAACATTTGAAACCCAGCTCACTTACATATCACTTTAATAAAATTTTTAATTTTACACTGCATTCTTCAACATTCTTGTGAAATGTTTCTGAAAGTGTATTTTCTAGGAGACTAAAAGCTGTAAAAAGCACTTGAAAGTTATTTAAAATTTTTAAATATATGTTCCGTATTGCAAAAACACAACATGTTTGAAATAGAGCTAAAAAGACACATTATTGGGGTAAGAAATTATGTACAGTATTAGTCCAACTGAATAGTAAAACTTAACCTTTATTAACTACATATAAAATAAATCTTTCAAATTGAAATAATGAATGTTAAAAATTACACAAGCTGTTGATGATGCAATATACAGTGGATATAAAAAGTGTACACACCCCTGTTAAAATGTCAGGTTTCTGTGCTGTAAAAAAATGAGACAAAGATAAATCATTTCAGAACTGTTTCCACTTTTAATGTGACCTATAAACTGTACAACTCAATTGAAAAACAAACTGAAATCTTTTAGGATGAGGGAAGAAAAATAAAAAATAAAAATAATGTGGTTGCATAAGTCTGCACACCTCTTATAACTGGGGATGTAGCTGTGTTCAGAATTAAGCAATCACATTCCAAATTGTCTTAAATAGGAGTCAGCATACACCCATAATTTAAAGTGCCTCTGATTAACCCCATATAAAGTTCAGCTGCTCTAGTTGGTCTTTCCTGAAATTTTCTTAGTCGCATCCCACAGCAAAAGCCATGGTCCACAGAGAGCTTCCAAAGCATCAGTGGGATCTCATTGTTAAAAGGTATCAGTCAGGAGAAGGGTACAAAAGAATTTCCAAGGCATTAGATATACCATGGAACACAGTGAAGACAGTCATCATCAAGTGGAGAAAATATGGCACAACAGTGACATTACCAAGAACTGGAGCTCCCTCCAAAATTGATGAAAAGATGAGAAGAATACTCGTCCGGCAGGGTGGTACATGTGACAACAATCTCCCATATTCTTCATATGTCTGGGCTATGGGGTAGAGTGGCAAGACGAAAGCCTTTTCTTACAAAGAAAAACATCCAAGCCAGGCTACATTTTGCAAAAACACATCTGAAGTCTCCCAAAAGCAGGTGGGAAAAGGTGTTATGGTCTGATGAAACCAAGGTTGAACTTTTTGGCCATAATTCCAAAAGATATGTTTGGCGCAAAAACAACACTACACATCACCAAAAGAACACCATACCCACAGTGAAGCATGGTGGTGGCAGCATCATGCTTTGGGGTTGTTTTTCTTCAGCTGGAACTGGGGCCTTAGTTAATTATGAACAGATAATTATGAACAGTTCCAAATACCAGTCAATATTGGCACAAAACTTTCAGGCTTCTGCTAGAAAGCTGAACATGAAGAGGAACATCATTTTTCAGCATGACAACGACCCAAAGCATACATCCAAATAACAAAGTTATGAAGAAAGACTAACCAAATTAAACTTATTTTCTCTAGAAAAAAGGCGTCTAAGAGGAGATATGATTATTTTATATAAATACATCCAGGGTCAGCATAAAGATTTGTCAAGGGAGCTTTTTGTGCCAAGAGGTTTTAAACTGACAAGAGGACATCCCTTGAGGTTAGAATTAAAAAGATTCCACCTTAAAGAAAGAAAAGGATTCTTCACAGTAAGGGAGGTTAATCTGTGGAATTCTCTACCAGAGGAGGTGGTGACAGCGGATTCGATAGATAACTTTAAAAGGGGACTGGATTTATTTCTAATTAAAAAGGGAATTCAGGGTTATCATGGATAATTAGAGAGACAGTATTGATCCAGGGAGAAGTCTGGTCACCGGTGTCTGGGATCAGGAGGGAATTGATTATTTTATTTATTTATATACAACTAATTAATTAATAGTTAATCCGCATATTGCAGATCAGAGGAGATCTTAAAAGGTTGAACTTGATGGACTGAAAGTCTTTTTTCAACCTTAAATACTATGGGCCTCATTCTATTATCGGCCGTAGGAGATGCGGGGCCGCAGGCTATTTGCCTATTTTATTCCCCTCCGGCCGGGGATTCCGGCAGGCTTGCGGCCAGTGCCTTGTTATCCCTTGCGGCCGCACGCGCCGCAGGAAATCCTTTGATCTTAAACGTCCGCAAGAGTTTCGGCCGCAAGAAAACCCCGGTTGCTATTCAATTGCTCCGGGAACCCTCTCGGCAAGGCTAAAACCGAGCCGCAGCTTACTTGCACCAAAAAGGTCCCGCAAGCACACAATTAGGCACATAATAAAGCCATCCTGCACTCTGATGAGACTATAAAGTGATTGTAGGTGTAGCATTCATAGCACAACATTCCCCTACACTCAAATCCGCAAATCATTTTTATTTTAATTCATGTCAAATATCCGTGGACAAAGTCCCGAGGGCTTGGAGCACCTCAGACCCGCCCAGGCTTGCGGGACGGAAAATAAACCGTTAATGAAATATCGGATTTGGGCTGATGTGCAAGCTTGAGAGGGGGTTGCTATTAATCCTCATGTCCCCCATTATGATCCCTAGCATTTACAGAGCTTTACAGTGCCATCTTGAATTTATATTTGCATTTAAAGTTTTCAGACCTTGCGGCCGGTTGCATGATATGCAGCCGGCCGTAAGGTGGATATCCTTGCGGCGCCATCTATTTGAATTGCAAGGTAGAGGTAGCTCTACACGGGGCCGTAAGACGGCTGCAAGGAATTGCAGCTTTGCGGACGTTTTATGGCCGATAATAGAATGAGGCCCCATGTAACTTTGTAAAGTAATGGCTTCACCAGAAGAAGATTAAAGTTTTGGAATGGCCCAGCTAGAGCCCAGACCTGAATCCGATTGAAAATCTGTGGGGTGATCTGAAGAGGGCTGTGCACAGGAGATGCCCTCGCAATCTGACAGATTTGAAGTGTTTTTGCAAAGAAGAGTGGGCAAAGCTTGCCAAGTCAAAATGTGCCATGCTGATAGACTCATACCCAAAAAGACTGAGTGCTGTAATAAAATCAAAAGGAGCTTCAACAAATTATTAGTTTAAGGGTGTGCATACTTATGCAACCATATTATTTTATTTTTATATTTATTCTTCCCTCTACCTAAAAGATTTTAGTTTGTTTTTACAATTGAGTTGCACAGTTTATAGGTCACATTAAAGGTGGAAAAAGTTCTGAAATGATTTATCTGTGTCTCATTTTTTTACAGCACAGAAACATGACATTTTAACAGGGGTGTGTAGACTTTTTATATCCACTGTAGGTTCCAAATTTTCCCTGGGAGTAACAATATAAGATTTATAAATATTGACCCCAGAATAAGTGTTTAATACATATGTTGTTGTTTTTTTTAATTTGTGTTTATACTGGGGTGAGTATTTATAAATCGTATATACGTACTCATACATACCACTGTCTATACCAATAAAATATCCCTTTGTGTAATTTTCACATGCCTTTATTTTAATTTCAATAGTTTATTTTATATGTACTTAAATGTTAAGTTTTAATATTCAATTGGGAAATTTTTGGTATAAATACCAATCCTAATTAATTTACAATTTAGGAGATGACAACTTTATTTCAGAACTGGATTATATTCCCTATTACATAAATGTAAAGTACCATCTGGATCACTAAGATATTTCCACCTTCCTTGAGAACATTGACTTTAACACAGTTGGATTTGGCAGACACGTCCCATTTCCTCTTCCTTCCTAGGGATCTTATTGTTTTATTCTCGTTTTCCTGTTAAGACTGTTACAACAAAATGCTTTCTTGTTTACTCACTTACATATTTATCTCACTTATGGAAATTCTTGGTATATTTTCCAGTAACCATATTTGTCACGAGGAAACCTAATAGATCATTATTGGAATATATTACAAATAACTTCAAGGGAATATAAGTCATTTGCATGTCTCTAACTAGCTAAATAGGAAACATTGTGGATTTCAGCAATTAATCAAAAATCTACTGGTTTTGATTATTTTTGTGTAGAAAAAATGTTGGGGGAGATAAGAACTTTAATGGAAAGCAGCTCCAGATAACATGCCAGCCTCAGTCTAATTTTGTAATATATTACCTGTTTTTTAACTTTACCAAAAAGTACACATTGAAATTAAAGAGGAGACAGTTTATTTTCCCCACAGGTTGTGCTGATCCTCAGACATCTTTACATGATTAGAAATTCCCCAGAGTAAGGAATACCAAAAACCTTAAAAAGTAAAAAGCTCTCACAAAGACTTTCATAAAATCTGCTATAGTGGTTCAGTTATCTATAATCTGGGGAAATCTTCACACATTTGTAAAGTATGGATTTATATAGGGGAACATTATCTGGTACTTTAGGACGAGATGCTAACATTAACTACACCCTAAGCAGGTTATTGTACCCAAGGAACAAACTCATTTCTGATATTGTTTGCTCTCGGATTGTTACGTATTTGCAAATCACACGGTCTTGCACAAACTAACAATATTAAGAGCTATGTAAGGCATGGGCATAACATTATTTTTAGAGCAATTCATAATTGTAATAGACTCTTTTTTTTTGTGCCATATAGTATATGTGGTCCTCTGTGCAGTGCTGAGTGGCCTTTGAGTATGACGTTTTCCCTTCCTGCCTTTGTAAAATCAGTCTACCTCCTTGAATATGAGAGACAGTGATACATGAATTTACAAAACCACTGCACTATGAAAAGAAAATATTTGTTTGAAAACTTTGAATCTAACGAAGAGCATAATTAAAAAAAGAAAAAAAGTTCTAAAGCTAATTTTTAATTTGAATACATTTGTATGCCTCTGCTGGGACCTTGTGGAATTCATAATACACCGGTAGAAAATCTGGGTGTGAAAGGGGCATTTACATATTTGATGAGATATGATTACATCCTTTGATGCAAGGAGTCTGCTTCTGGAATAGTGAGGGGGAGGAGGTGTTGTGTCAGTTTCAATCTCATCCAGTTATCATAACAAAGGTTTCCTTCTCCACATATTTGTCTCCAAATCAGACACCCTCATGATTCAGCTCTGAAGAAGTGGTTAAGAAATACAAAATTGATTTCTATACTCATAAACAGATCTCCAAAAATTAAAATTTTCTAAAAAAAATCCATGTCCATGTCTTACACAATTGCTAATATTGTTAGTTTGGTATATGCTTGACAATTAAGTGTCTTTTTCTTTCTGAACTGCAGTGGTCCTTTAATGAGAATAATGCTGATTACTTGGTCTAAAACATGTATAGGGACCATCAACTCGGGCTTTAGAGTATTGCTTGTGGACCTGGAGCCTGAGAGGGAATGCGGTTCTAAAGTGAATTGCACTTCCATTTCATCCTGTTGTTAAATTCTACAACATTGTGAAGTCTTTTAGTAGAACTGGAACTTCAGTGGTCATTTATTCAGTAGGCAAAAGTTACCAAATGGACCTACTGTCACAATATTAGCACCATTGCTCTTTTTTTTTTTTACATACTTTTGTAAGTCTATCAGGCATGACGGAATATATATGTATTAAATGCATTACCTGTATTTGTGGGCAGAGCCTTGATCGTATCAGAAGCTCCCCATCCTGCATACTGTCAATCCTTTCAGGCAGAAGGTGTCCATTGCTTCATAGTCACATCAGTCCTCCTTTTCACAAGGCAAAATTATTAACATGCCTCTCTATGTCCATTTTTAATGTTAATTGAGTATCATTATTATTCTATTGTCACACAAAAATGTAATTGTCAGTAATTTCATAGATTCATTTAATTCCATAAGTATTTTCAGCATGTTTTACAATTTCATTCAGGAATTACCAGATTTAGATATATCCAAAGTCTTTCAGTTAGTAACTCACATTAACTTCATACTTAGTAACTCAATACATTTTAAGTTCCCATCGTCCATTTTTATGCTGTTATCTCCCTCCAATTATATTTGTTCTCTCCCACCTTGTTTTCCATTACCATTTTCTCATTCCAATTCAGTAGCATGTTTCCTCTTTAGTTTAGCAAACACACTGGGTTGGAATAAAAAACTCAGAAATCACATGCCTTCCAACGCACAAGAGTTCCCCACAGGTCATGCTGATGTACATGATAATTCTTTTTTTTTCCTCACCTTGTTTTTTTTTTTGCCTACACAGAGTAACCCAGAGCTATGCCATACTATTTTTAAAGTTTTCACTGAAATCTGTTGTGTGTAGGGGAATGTTGTGATTGTTATGTGCACATACACTAGACCAGTGTTGGTGAAGTCTGTCCGCTGCCAGCCAACATTGCAGTATATTTCTGCTTGTGTATTCAGGTTCTCTTCCGTTGGGCCCAGGTGAGTAACTCAATGATATTCATTCCCTGTGATATTCATTGTAGTCATGCACATGGGCTTAACCTGAGTATCCCTGAATACATAAGCAAAATGCTTCTGTAATCCTGGACTACTGGTGGCACACATAGGACCCTATTACATTTGCAGGAGTTACAGAGCGATTCAATTTGAAAAGGCCCCAATGACATGGCCGAAATCCAAATCGGTAAACCAGGCTTCGGCACGTTGCATTAACGGTCATGAACATGATTAATTATTCAGACCCGTAGTTACAGGTTTAGACGGAGCCTATAGTAAAAGAGACCGTCATCATTACGTCACTAAAACATGGAGGTTACATTTCAATCACTTACGTTTTGAAGTCCGAGTTGCGATCGGACCCGCATTCCAGAAATAATGCAATATGAAAAAATGAATAATTATGATATTCTAATCAATGTGTGTTCTATTATATGTATTAACACATTGATTGTCGGGGTCAATATAACACGGAAATTAAACATAAAAACAATTATTTTTTATTGCAGATTTGTGAACTTGAGAATGTTGTGCTATTCATTTTAATAACTTTCATCGCTTTTCCTGTAATTTAAAATACAGTAGTTTAAATTAGCTTTTTAAGTGCTACGGACATGAGTTTAACCCCCTTGTGGCTCCTCTCTAGTACCCGTAGGATTTTTGGCTACATTTCCCATTTTCTGGTGTGAAAACAATTGCGGGCTTGAGGACTTGTAGCAATTTAATAGCGATTCACGATTGTAACATTTACGGGCTTGAAAGATCAAAGGCTTAGCTGGGTCGGAGTTACGATTTTGGCAACTGCTGTTATTTTTCAGCCTGTAACCCGCAGATCGTTTGCGGGTAGCTAAAAGAGGCCAATTTATTAGCCGTAACTTTTGCGGGCTCCTTTACGGGCTTCAGGAACTACAATTTGGCAAATTTTAAAAAATGGAGACCTTAGTCTGTCATGTAAGTGGGTGACAGTCTTATCTAAATATGTTGGTTTACTAGATGATAATTGACATATCAGATGGAGCAAGGCAAGTAATATTACCAATTTATGTATTATTTAATACCAATAGAATCATACTTGAAATATATATTAATCGTGGGAAATCAGACATACTAAAACTCTGTTAGGGCCTATTTTTAATGTTGTCCTTAATATCCAGAATTAATTATCCGACGTCATCTCATATCCAACGTAATTACTCTTTGTTTTACATCTATTCTTAAACAAAATATGTAAAAATAAATTTTAATTAGAAAACGATATGTTTTTATATGAAAACCAGTTATTCTTCACACCTGCTTAAACAGATGTAAATGTATTTAAATACAGCAGAAAACAAACTATATCCAGGTGTTTTTTACTTCGTCAGTACCATGGCATCCTCTGAAAGGAACCTTGGAATGGCTCCCGCCACACTAAGACAATTTAGTAAATCTGTTACATTCAAAACTGGGTATATATCTTTCTGGGTATATATCTTTTCTCTCCCCCATCTGTTCTGTCTGTCTTCCTACCCTCTCTGGCTCTTTCACTCCCTTTCTCTGTCTCTTTCCTCCTCTTCCCACACATGTTTGTCCTGCTCCCTTCCACTGTTTCTCTCTACCCCATACTCTCTCTCTCTTTTTTTCTGTGCCCATTTGTCTATCTCTCCTCCATCAGTCTCTATGTCTCTTCTATGCTCTCAC
Source organism: Discoglossus pictus (assembly GCA_027410445.1). NCBI lineage: Eukaryota > Metazoa > Chordata > Amphibia > Anura > Alytidae > Discoglossus > Discoglossus pictus. The sequence continues at coordinate 85,609,992 of CM050163.1, forward strand.
TTCCTCTCCCTCTCCCCTCCTTTTCACTTCACTCCATTCTCTTTTTCTGTTCTGTCTTCTACTCCTAGTCTTCTTGTTTCTCCCTCTTCTTGCTTCACTCACTTCCTTCTCTTTTCTCCTTTTCCCTTGTCAGTTTTCTCTATCTTTCTCTGTATTTTTCTCCTCTCCTCACACTCTACTATTTTTCCCCACTCCTCACCTTTCCTCTTCTCTTGTTCTCATTTCTCCCATTTTTATTATTTTCGCCCTTTCTCATCTCCTTTCCTATTCTTTTATCAATATCTATTTTCTTCACCCACTTCTCTTTTCTAAATTTGTTTTCTCCAGCTTTTTTCTCTACTTTTCTCACACTGTGTTCTCTTCCGACTGCTCTTTCCCTTCCTCCATTCTATCTGGTCACTTCCATTTTCTGTTCCATCCCTTTTCCTTGTCCTCTCTCATTCTCTTCCTCACTCTGTTCCATTTCATGTTTTCTGTTTCTCCATATCACTCCTTTTCTCTTCATTTCTATTTTTTCTTTCTCTCCCTTTAATTCTCTCTCATCTACTTTGTTCCTCATCCTATTTACTTATTTTCTTTTTAACATTCTTCTTCCCTCTGTGCTCACATCTCATCATCACTTCCTTCGATGTTCTTCTCTCTTCTTTTGTCTCATCTGTCTCATTTTTTTTTTAGTCTCCTCTCTTTTCATTCTCTTGTCTTTACTTTTTCATCTCCCTCTTTCCATGCCCTTCCTAATGCCAGCTAACAAGCACCCCACATGATGATATTTACTGCAATCCGTGTACCCTCTATTTTGTACTATAGTCTCCCATATGGCACTGTATCAAAAGAAATTGTCGAAATAAAATTCATAAGTGGATGACAGTGAATAGCGATAGGACAGAAAGCATAGTATATTCTCATTTAGAGGTTGCTCAAGAAGGTGTAGGGGCAAGATTTCAAATAGGTAAGCATACTCCCAACGGTTAAATAAGAAATAAATATACACACACACAATAATATATACGGTATATACAGTGGATATAAAAAGTCTACACACCCCTGTTAAAATGTCAGGTTTCTGTGCTGTAAAAAAATGAGACAAAGATAAATCATTTCAGAACTTTTTCCACCTTTAATGTGACTTATAAACTGTACAACTCAATTGAAAAAGAAACTGAAATCTTTTAGGTGGAGGGAAGAAAAATTAAAAGAAAATTAATGTGGTTGCACAAGTCTGCACACCCTCTTATAACTGTAGCGCTTTCAGAATTATGCAAACACATTCCAAATCGTGTTAAATAGGAGTCAGCATACACCTGCCATCATTTAAAGTGCCTCTGATTAACCCAAATAAAGTTCAGCTGCTCTAGTTGGTCTTTCCTGAAATTTTCTTAGTCGCATCCCACAGCAAAAGCCATGGTCCACAGAGAGCTTCCAAAGCATCAGAGGGATCTCATTGTTAAAAGGTATCAGTCAGGAGAAGGGTACAAAAGAATTTCCAAGGCATTAGATATACCACGGAACACAGTGAAGACAGTCATCATCAAGTGTAGAAAATATGGCACAAAAGTGACATTAACAAGAACTGGAGCTCCCTCCAAAATTGATGAAAAGAAAACTGGTCTGGGAGGCTACAAAGAGGCCTACAGCAACATTAAAGGAGCTGCAGGAATATCTGGCAAGTACTGGCTGTGTGGTACATGTGACAACAATCTCCCTTATTCTTCATATGTCTGGGCTATGGGGTAGTGTGGCAAGACGAAAGCCTTTTCTTACAAAGAAAAGCATCCAAGCCAGGCTACATTTTGCAAAAACACATCTGAAGTCTCCCAAAAGCATGTGGGAAAAGGTGTTATGGTCTGATGAAACCAAGGTTGAACTTTTTGGCCATAATTCCAAAAGATATGTTTGGCGCAAAAACAACAGCTGGAACTGGGGCCTTAGTTAAGATAGAGGGAATTATGAACAGTTCCAAACACAAGTCAATATTGGCACAAAACCTTCAGGCTTCTGCTAGAAAGCTAAACATGAAGAGGAACTTCATCTTTCAGCATGACAACGACCCAAAGCATACATCCAAATCAACAAAGGAATGGCTTCACCAGAAGAAGATTAAAGTTTTGGAATGGCCCAGCCAGAGCCCAAACCTGAATCCGATTGAAAATCTGTGGGGTGATCTGAAGAGGGCTGTGCACAGTAGATGCCCTCCCAATCTGACAGATTTGGAGTGTTTTTGCAAAGAAGAGTGGGCAAATCTTGCCAAGTCAAAATGTGCCATGCTGATAGACTCATACCCAAAAAGACTGCGTGCTGTAATAAAATCAAAAGGAGCTTCAACAAAGTATTAGTTTAAGGGTGTGCATACTTATGCAACCATATTATTTTATTTTTATATTTTTTCTTCCCTCTACCTAAAAGATTTCAGTTTGTTTTTCAATTGAGTTGTACAGTTTATAGGCCACATTAAAGGTGGAAAAAGTTCTGAAATTATTTATCTTTGTCTAATTTTTTTACAGCACAGAAACCTGACATTTTAACAGGGGTGTGTAGACTTTCTATATCCACTGTATATATATATATATATATATATATATATATACACACATACAGGGTCAGGCAGAAAATACATAAACGCATAATTATGTGACATAACACAACCACACACTTACAGCATTTTATTTGTAATGTTCAAAATGCTGTACATCTTGTGCGAGACATTCATGTACCGTACCAACTACACTCAAGCAAGTCTTAAGACATAATTCTACACTAATGTCAGTGAATTTGACCTGAATTCTGTCTTTCAATTCATCAATATTTCAGGGTTTGTTCTTGTACACAAAATCTTTAAACATACCCCACAAAAAGAAATAGGTCTGGGGATCAAGCCTGCCGCTCCAGTGGCCCATGTTGCCCTATCCATCTCCCTTCCAAATGCACGTCCCACACAACACATAATGTGGAGGTGCACCATCCTGCTGGAAGTAAACTTCAACTCAAGTCCAAAATTCTCTTTGTAGGACATGTAGGTGATTATTCTGATTGACAGTCCCATCAATTGATTTGGGCATTACTTCTGCCCGACCCTGTATATATACATATACTCATTACAAATAGAAAAAAAAGACCATTTTTGTAAAAATATTTATTTGTTAATTGAACTTCATTTTACATCTTATAATAAACAATAAGTACATAAAAAATTAACAATACACATATGTCTTTGTCAATTTAATGCATTTACTTGATAGCTTATCTGAAATTAAGCAACAAAATTCTGCTTATAGTCACATAAAATACTATTTTGTAGTGCTGTTCAGTTGCCACCTTCATATAAAAAAAATTATTTTCTTCTAAAATAAAATCTACATTCTAATATAACAAATATAAAATGCTTTGAATAGAAACAGCATTGTGTTAACCAATCAAAACAGTAATACAAGTGTACTAACATGACGTAATACTTCTGGAATGTTTATGATATATATACAAAAAATTAGACTATTTATAAATATTTATATATTACATTTGTATTTATTACAATGGACTATAAATATGCAGAACAATATTTGTGTTACACTTTACATATAAAATAATGTACAAGAAATAGACATGTAACAGCATTTGTTTCAGGTAAAAAGTAGGCCTAAGAACAGCAACCAATTATTTTATTACATATTAAAAAGTAGCATATAAATATTATGGAGATGTTTTCAAATCATATGGGATCATGTTATCCCAAACACATGTCTTTAGATAGAAGGTAGGATTGGCATCCATTCTCACTCGCTACCCTAATGTAATATTATCACACAGTGCTTTTCCTGTCTGAGAAATAACACAGAGGAAATCCAATACAAATAAGAGTTCTGGTTTATAAAAGCTGTGCCAGATTGTAGTTTTGTGCAATTTGTGGCAGCATTAGTTGTCACATTTATGCATGCTTGTGGTTTAGCTATCATTAGGATATTACTGTAAATTTGACCCTTTTCTTTTTTTTTCCTTCTGCTGCATTCTCAGACATGAAATGTACCAAAAGTAAACAATGAAAGTGTCACTTATTTTCTGAATTTAACATGAAAACCATATTATTATGATGGAAGCACTTGATGACCATTTAGTGACAACTTGTTGTATACTAAACATTCACAAAATAATTCATGTCTGTTTGCACTAGGTAATACTGATATGACATTTTAGTAACAGACTATAGTTTTATTTAAACAGCAAACCATATGCTCATCAAGCTTGAGCAAAAAATAAAGAGATTTAATATACAACAAAATCTACTTTTATCTGTTTATCGGTTATATGTGAGCATAATGAAAGTATCTATGTACTTTTAATATTAAGAGTGTCCAAATAAAGGATTCTTTGCATTATCTAAGGTGGCAAAGTGCTACAAACACCAAGTATGGCAGTTCATAGTTTTTCATTTTACTTGGCACTGTTTTATTTACAGTATAATTTTATATTGTTTTATTCATATTTATATCTGGGTGGGACCAGCGACATACTCTTTTAGCTAAGGACTGTAATAGTGTATAGTGCCATCCTTTATTTAATTTATTATTTATTAATAATTCAACCATAATTGTAATACTGATACATTATGTAACAATAGGAGAAATAGAAATTCACCATAAGCGTAGACTCTAAACACTTCCATATTTGTTTAAAAAAGTACACATATACTAAGACAAATGCAAAAGCCTCTGAGAATTGTAGTGAATCTGGACTAGTGATCACTTAGTGCTGAACTCATAGAATAAATATCTATATGATGATGAATAAAACCAAATCATTAATAACTGCATAGTAATTATAACACTAAAAACTAGTTATCCTTCAAGACACTTGGTGTCAGTATTGAAATATGGCCCCATACCATGGTTTTTGCAGTAGTATAAAAATAAACAATTTGCATTTTTATCATTTTAAGGCAGTATGGTATAATTTCCAACATGTGTGTAGCATCTCCTTAGAACCACATGACTCACAATACTTATAACCACTTCTTAGGACAAGGAATTGCAGCTTAATCTTGCAGTTTAGTACATTGTCTGATTTGCACATGTGGATAATAAACTCATATTTTCTGGCGTAATACGAGTTCCAATAGTGTAAGGCAATATAATCCCAAAGTGTCTAAATTGTTGTGCTCAACAGTATGACAGTCTCATGGTGATTCTTTTCTGTGCAGCAGGTATCTGATGATGAATCTCTCTGCAGGAGCTGGGTTTCCTCATTGGAGTCAGTAGCAGCTTCTGTATCATCCGAATGGTATCCAGAATGGTAATCACTGGTTTGGTTGGACGATCCTGATGTAACAGACTCCTTGCTTTTACTGGCCACTAACACACTGTAAATCAGAAATAAAAAAATGTATCAACCCACAAACACTTATATTACAATAAATTATTCTCAATATGTACAATATAATTATTTGTGCTATAATGATACATGCACTAAGTAACTAACACTTACCTAAAGAACTGTGCTTGATCTGTTTTGTGCTCCAATGTCTGGAGTTCTTCAGATGCAAGAACCATCCCACTGTCTGTCTGGTTATCCTAAAAAACAAAAAAAAATTGTTTTAATAATGTTGGAAATGCTATCATAAATACTTCAACATGAGATATAGGTAATGAGAACTTCACTTACGTCTTGAGTCATTTTCACTGCTGTTTCTATAGGAATATCCTCAAAAGTTTTGACACTGACAGGTCGACTTTTTCTCTTATTATTTTGATGGAACCTATAAAAAAGCATACTGTTAGAAACTTTCTACCACACAACACTAACAATTTTATGTAAGAGATATTTCAAGTACTGGTTGCCTCACCGATCTCGGTAAAAATAAAAAGGTATCTCTATTTTGTGATTAGCTCTTCACAGTTTAAGGGAAGAGCTTTGGAAATTTCATTTTTCTAAAAGGCAGTTCTGAAACCACTTGGCCAATAATATATTAACAGTTTCAAACCTCAATACTTGAAAATGTAATATGTCAACTAACTTAAACATATCAACTTGTCAACAATGCATTCAGAATTTTATCAGAAAAGATTAAGAACTATATATGTGGTTAATTATAAATCAATGAATTATCGTTGACATACTTAAAAACGTATTTGTTAAAAAATGATTATGAAAATAACAGTTGTAAAAGCAATGACTATTTTCACAAGTGTTTGTCAGATTTGGCCATAATCACTAAGACTTTCTGAGGCTGAAACAGGGCTGTTATAGCTGCTCTCTATTCACTTTTCCATAGAAAACAGCCATAATAGCCGTAGAGAATATTAGTGAATCCGGTTGTATGTTATAATATTGTCTTCTGCGTGTCTAGAAACACATGAAATACTGATACACAGAATACATACACATGGGCCTCATGAAACTAAATGTTTGCATTATGGTTTATAAAGTTTATAAGCATGCTAGTTTTTGTTTCTTACATTTCTGAATGGCTGGCAAACCCTTCACTAATAATCCATATACATTCTAGCCAAATGTAGACTTAAGCAGCACCCTCTCAGGTTTTGTGTATTCTCAGACTGTTATAAAGGACTGCAGGATATTAATTAAGATCTGAAGCTTTAATTCCAGTTGAGCAAATACAATCCATAAAAGAAATACCCTACACAAATACAATTAAGCATGACACATTATAAAACTTAGAGGATGTGCATGCTATATATGTCAGTACCGTATTCCAGCTGCGTTATCATAATGGAATTTTGCATAACATATTTCCTCTTCCTCAATACAGGAAACAGGTGAGGTCGGCAGAGAGAGGCCAGAATCCTCTTCAATGTTTAAACATACTGTGAGTGGAATATAGTCCTTTCCATCCTATAAAAAAAAAAAATATTACACTTAAATAAATCAATTTAGAAAGAGACATGCCATTTTTTATATGAGACATATATGCCTAAATGTGCTAAATACACAAAAATAATTACTGAAAATTCTTGTCTTTATTATTTACCTGTTGGACATTGGCCTGCAGGACATTTCCTAGGTGTTCCACTAGCTCTGAGAAGGTAGGTCTTTGCTGAGGATCTCCATGCCAGCAATCCAACATTGTCTGATATCTAGCAAGATAAATTCTTATGTTAATAAGAAAACTATCCACTTACACTAAATATTTTATGAAGAAACATCTTAATTATGTGCCATGATAACTTACATTTCAACTGTTGCATAATCTGGCGCTCTCATTCTTGTGCCTTCTTTTAATCGTCTACAAAAGTCTTCATCAATCTGTACACCTGGATATGGTGAAGCCCCTGGACAAATGATGTAACAGCTTAAGTTATTTTACTATGTTGTGATTTCATATGGTTACAAATTATATAAAAGTTAACAAAATCATGCAATATTCGCCCTTTAAAGTTAGCAATAAATATTCAAGGTCGACACAAAAGGCTATTTTCCTTCTAGATTACGAGACAGTTTTATTTTATGAGGAGGGTGGTGCCTAAGGGTGTATGTAATAAAAAGCGAGCTACTATAAGTATTGGCAAAGCTATCGCAGTTTCTAAATTTGATTATAAATCTCTTTATATAGAAGTATTTCAACTAATAGGGTTTCTCATCTACAAGCAAGCACTGGTACTCTGAAATACTGGCTAGTTACCAACCTTTCCGAACTGTAGAAATACTCAAGACTTTAAGTAATAATTTAAGTCATGACAAAACCAAAATAATAATCTTTGCATCATTATATTTCCTTTGAATAAGTTAGAACACGGCTCACCTAATGAGAATATTTCCCACAGCAGAACTCCAAAGGCCCACACATCACTCTGACTGGTGTAAACTCTGTCAAATATAGTTTCTGGTGCCATCCATTTAAGAGGAAGTCTGGCCTGCAAGAGAGAAATAGTTAAAAAAAAATCTGAAAGAATTTAACATTCGCATAAAATACTATATGCAACAGGATTTGTCTGATTAATAAAATTAAATTTTAAAATGACTTACATCTCCCTTCCGGACATAATCTGGGTCTTTGTATATATCTCTTGCCAATCCAAAATCACAAATTTTGACTACATTGTTTTCAGCCAATAATATATTCCGAGCTGCCAAGTCCCTATGGATGCACTGCAAACAAGAGGGATAAACATCGACATGGTTAGAAGTCTCTTTGTCTCCACGGGGTTGATTTCCTTTTCATGGGTGCAGTAAGTAATAACATGGTAAAGGTTACAAGACATAAAACATTCACAAGTCTTTTGATCTTCAAGAGTCTCTTAAGAAGTCTTGTACGAATGTCTGAATGAAAACATTGCAACTGATCTAAAAATATTAATTTGTACATAAGAACAGAAGAAGAAATCTACAGGAATACTTTAATTTATAGATGGTGATACAATAATTCCCATCAGCTGAATACACTGTTCTTAGCTGAGGCTTTAAAACTGGAGATGTGTAGCTTGTTTCTTCTGTGAAAATAGGTTCTACCTTTATTTGTTTTAGAGCTTTATTATCGGAAATTATTTATTTTTAGAATACACTAATTAAATGTATTTTGGAGGCTATGAAATGGTCTACAAAACACAGCCTTATTATAATATCATGACATAATTAAAAATAAACTTTGTTTAATACTGTTTTGTCTCAAATTATCTATCAAATCTACCTATTGCAGTTTTGTTTTGTCAAATTACAGTTTTATGCCAAACATCTTACTTTGCGTGATGCCATATACTCCATCCCTCTGGCCACCTGGAAGCTGTATGAGATCAGATCCTCCATACTAAGGGGATTCTTACATACGTCTTCTGAAATTGTCAAATAAGAGATTTGATTAGATTAATGGTCAAAAAGTCAAATATAAGGCTAATCTTTTTATTAAGCAATTGATGCTAGATGTTATTACTTTACAAGCTAAACTATATTTATATACAATCTTTTTGAAGCAGGGAATGTGCTGTAAAATACATTCAACCCTGTTCCAATAAAATCTACATTTCACACGAAAAAAATGTTGTTTGAGGATAGTTTTTGGTACTTTCTTTTCTTGCACCACTGTAAAAACACATCTGTCCCTTTCAGTATTTCAACCTATCATCACTACCTACACAGTAGTCGAGCACCTATACACATCATAAGAATAAACCATGTATTATCTTGATTTAGTCTGCCTTCCATGTGTGTTATAAATACCATTATTTGGTCCTATGACTATTATCAGAGACATATTTAGGTTTTCTACTACGCTAAGCCCAATCAAAATGGAGAGGCCCAGCACTCTACTTGTGTGCATGCATACAGTATGTCCAAAAATATCAAGTGCACTTACAGATAAAGCTATGACATATCTGTGTATGTACATAAAAATTTTCATAGTGCTGTATTTTAAAACTTTGCTACCGTATGTTGGAGGAAGGCCTCTGACAGGAAAAACATTTGTCCACTGCAAATGTAGGGAGAGTGGAACTCCTGTAAATATTATTCTTGTGCAGGCCCAATCTGAATAAGATATGTTCCATATCATCAAGTTATAAGGTATCCAAGAAAACCTACCTTCTTCTTCTTCCACATCACTGAGTGATTTCTCTTCTGCAAATCCTGAGCTTGCTGAGCTTTGACTACTTGCAATACTGTCTAGACGGCGTTTGAGGTCGCCTGGGATCTCACCAACATAGTGCTGTTTACCATGTCTGTACCGGGAAAGTTTGGTCTGCAACAAAAACAAGATTGTAAGAATATTTTATTGGCACTCATTAACTTATCAACAGTTACCTATTGCAAGAAGATGTACTAAAGAAGGTGTCAACAGTATTTATTGATATCTTCTTTTGTGAATATAGAGTATTATTAAATTAAAACTCATTAGTGCGCCTCTATCAGTAATAGGGTGATTTTAAATATACACCGGTGCCTTATTTCAGTGAATTCAGGACTAAACAGATTTAACATGATTTCCATACTAATTTCCTTTAATTAATCTCATTTCTAAATGCTAAGTGCGTCAAAAGGACACTGTGACTGGTATGTGGTCTTTTGCTGTATTCTTTCTAATCCCTGATGTCAGATACTGGAGACAGGAAGAAGCAGTCCTCAATCTATTCATGGTATAGTGTATTTAAATAGGTAAGGAATGTAAACATGTTTTGTTTGTAACCAAGTATGTCACATTATAGTCTAATGACTTGTGACAATTGTTATGGACCACTAATTACCTTATATAGAACAAATTCACTCCTTTTGCTTCTTAGGTAGGCAGAGAGGTTTCCAAATCTGCAATATTCCACAATCACCATCAGTGGACCTACAAATTGTTAAATTAAATAGTTAAGCCAAAAATACAATTGTAACTTCTCACTGCAAAAAAGAGAATGTTGTTCATTTTAAGGATTATTTATTTGCACTGATTGCCTTGTTGACACTTAGAAAAAAAAGTATGCTGGTTGCAGTGAGTGACCAATTAAAGAATTCAAAGTGCTTTCAAAGGTTTATCCTTCAAGTATCTACTGACATTTCATTAGGAGGGATTATGATCAGAAATTAAACATATATATATATATTTTTTAAGTATTAGTGTAGACATGGCAGTGCAATGCACTCTAAATAATGATTCCTCACCTCCTGGCTTAGTGCAGGCTCCAAGTAAGTTCACAACATTCAGATGGTGACCAATATGACTGAGAATTTTCAGCTCAGACATTAATGCACTGTGCTCACTGGTTGTGGCCCCATCTGTGAATAAAAAGAAAAATGGAATGGTTAAAAATGTTAAATAACAGAAATGAATTTTGCAGTTATCAGTATGTGAATGTTTTATGAAATAATAGCCCGAGACCTGGAGTCTTCACATTTTTTGTATTGTTTTTTTTTTTTTTAATGTACTGTTCATTTTCTTTTACATAGGAAATAGAATTGAATTATGTTGTATACTAGAGCTGCCAACATATGCCAGTTGGGTATCCATCCTATACTTTTTGGGGCTTAAACACATACACTTATTTACCTTTCAACATTTTTACAGCAACAGTCTTGCAAGTAGCGGTTCTGTCAATGCCAAATGCATCTGCTTCAACGACCTGTCCAAAAGCCCCACGACCAAGTGGTTTCCCTATTAACATAAAGATAATTAGATACATAACAAAATAGTGATTTTGATACATACTGCAGTTTTTTTTTTGGCATCACAAATCCTTGTTGTTTCTCACCTAGTTTGAGTCGATCTCTTGGGAATTCCCATTTGCTGGCATCGTAGAGGAGTCTTTCACGCTGTTCCTCTACTGGAACCTCTCCAGGATCCATAATGATTGACAAGTAGTCAGTCTTTAGTTCCCCTCCATTGGGCTGGAAAAAAATAATAGCTCTGGTCACATCAAGTCTATAAAACATAGGAAAACAAGACTGTGTAGCCATGTGTACTGGGTTGCAGTTCAGTATACTAATAATTCAGGCCTGTAGTTCCCAAAGAGTATTCAGATGGATCATAATTAATTTCTTTGTCCATGAAAAGCAAAGAATGTTTTTATATGGCAATTGCAATTAAAACTAAATTAATACATCTGTAGTAAACCATGCAAGAATATTATGGTATTGAAAGGAAAAATGTGCCTGTTGATATAAGTACAATGGAGAGAGCCAACACAAAAGGCACCCAGTCACTTTTAATTTATCATACGAAGCAAATGCTAATGGGACAGTATGAAAACTGTTTCATTACCCTCTTTACGGTCCGCAGGATGATTACCAGAAGTAACCAGAAGAACAGGGCAATCACGCCAGTGCCAACTAAGATAATGAGCTCCAGGTTTGTTTTCTCTTCTGTGCCTAAAGAGAAGGTTTGACCATTAATGTTATACAGCAATAATACATTTATCAATTAGTTAGATTTTCAAGCATGTTAGGTGGCAGGGAGAAACAGTCAGTTTCATGGTAATACTGAAGAAATATGAATATTTTTCAACAAGTCTTATGTAATGGTGCAATGTTCAGAATGGCTGGTTTTCATCTCACCTATAGATTGGAGATTTTCCTTTCTATTACAAGCTGTACTTTGCAGTGATGAGGTAACTGCATATAAGTGGAACTATACACTGACATCAATGTTAAGCAGCTTCTAATAGATGAGAGAAGCTCCATGCTAAAGACAAGGAAAAATACAGCTGTTTTCATTAAAAAAAATCCATATAAGTTATATTTACCATTTACTGTAAAATACATCTCTGCCAATGTGCATCCTAGGTCATTGCAAGCCTTGCAAGCATAGAAACCTTCATCTTGTTTTCTGACTCTTTGTATTGTTAAGGTTTTATTATGATTCTTCAAAATAATACCTGAAAAAGTAAATGACATGATTATGTTTGTAATCCATTTATACTTGTACTTACATTTTGTCTGACATCCTAGTCATAATTACCGGTGAGAAATTATGATTTCTAATTTAATATAAATTCAAAAGATGATATTCAAAAGAGGTCACAAGATATGGTAATTACGTCTAGAATGTACGTTTGCGAGTTTTCAATCTTGTGAGGTGCTTTAGGCAAAGCACTGTGTATATCTTAATGAAAGCTCAATAACAGGGTCCTCCATTATTTTCATTTTGGGGAAATTGTTTATACTTGTACCTAACCCCTGTATAGCGCTACGGAATATGTTGGAGCGTTACAAATAAAGGATAATAATAATAAGACACAAGTAGTAAAACATCTGAATAGAACTTTACCTGAGTCTCCAACAAGGGCATCATTATTTTTAAACCAAAGGATTTTAGGGTCAGGAATTCCAGCGGCTTGGCAGGTCACTTCAACGGTTTCACTTATATTTGTTGTTTGGTTCTTTAATCCATGGTGAATTATAGGTAGTTTCTGTGCTGTGTATAGAATATGCAGAAATAAATAAATAAATGTTCCTATTAATAATATATTGTCTTTTGTTATTAAAAGAATTTATACTGCATACTATACTATTACTGTATATACCGTACAGAGGATCTAACGACCTAATAATATTTGAGTATATTCCATTACTAGTTTAATCTTTTGCTGAAGACTTTGTGATTTTATAAATAGTACATAGTATAAGGACCACATAAAGATCCATCTTGAAGGTAGGAGGGTGAATACATGTTTTACACCCAAAACTGACTGAGGTTTTTACAAGAAGAGACTTGTGACTTGTCATGTTTAAATTTACGTCTAAATAACCAAATCCATTGAAAATTAACACTACTTGAAAACAAGCTCCTTATAGTGGCCTACACTGATCACATGACTTTACAGAGCCTATGCATACAGTTGTAGAATACCTTGATAGGTGTCAGTATGAACAGATATTGTAAAATGACTTCCATACCTAGAATTGTAAGATGTTTGATCAAACAGTATCTTTTCTGTGTCTTTCTATCCTGTGCCACACACACATAGTTCCCTTGCTCATGTAAAGAGATGTTACGGAAGTGGAGTTCAGAAGTCATATTCTCTCCATTGATATCTGTGGTTGTGGCATCCATTTTGGTCAGTGCATCCAGGTTTCTGCAAAGTGGCATTGGCCATCCAATGAGATGCTTCTCCACTGTGCTAGGGCTCAACTTGTACCACATTAACTTCTCATAAGTAAATCGGTCAGCAGTGCATCTTAAGGTCACATTATCTTGTTCAGCATGCTTGCGATGAGGGTGCATGCGAATTTCAAGGCCTCCTAAAAGATACATTATCCATTAGTGTACAGCTTGTTTCTAGATAAAATACCATGTGAATTGTTGCATAAATCACTATCACTTATTGTATGACCTGAAACTAGAGCCATCACCTTTAGCACTACATTTTAATGAATAATGCAATTGGTCTGGGCGGGTTATTACTTTCTTGAGTTAAAATCATGGCAGTAATCAATGGCACTTACATGATGCTGCACTATGATGCCAAGATATTCACTTACTTGTAACGTGGAATGGAATCACCCTTTCATCCTCTCCTACTTGGTTAGTGGCTATACATTTGTATACTGCAGATACATTGGCAGCACGAATAACCAGCCGGCTCACAGTCTTGGAGAAAAATAAAAATGGTTCAACATTTTAGATTACTCAGAAAAAAATAAAAAAGTGTATCAATAATTATGCACTACATTATTATGTAATGAAATTGGCTGTAGTCATATTTAGCATAAATATCTTAATTTTTTATGATGCATATAAAATCTGTCAAATACATTTTCATTAATCAGTTAAAAGCAATATATACATGCTGCAGAAAACAGCAGTAAGGGTAAATTATATGCATTTTTGTATTGGTTGATTCAGATAATTGCAATAACCAATGCAATATGCACAATAACAGCAACATGAGTATATATGTGTAAATTGAAGGGCCTTACCTTTATTTTACCCTCTATGACATTAGTATGAGTTTCATTTGTTTCAATCAAGTTTCCGCCATTTTCAGAAAGGTCTCTCCAGTCTGAACATGTATAAGAGTCTTTCCCAATATCATACTGGCTGAAAAATGATAATATACATATTTAGAATGTGGATGCATCAAATAACCATATACTGTATGTCTCTAGCAATTGTGTTTAGAGAAGACAAACAAATAAGTAGCGCAAAGGTGAATTCCCAGGGCATCTTAGAAATGTGTTCTAAAAATGGAACTGAGTTGGAGGTTTCTATTCTGAGAACAAATGTTCATTCATAATTCTACATTCTGATTTAAAGTGGATCTGGGGGGAGAATCATAGAACTCAGTGGGCTTTCTAAAGAGTTTCTTTGGGATGGCAGGAAGTACTCTAACACCAAAGGAAGAAGCTAGTGGAAGTCATCTGAAAAACAACAACAGGAAAGCGGAATACTCTGGTGTGTCATACAGGAAGTCTGGCCTTGTGCGGAGGCCTGATAAGGGAAGCCATGTGGGCCCAGTGTAGGATCTCTGTCTATCATTCTTTGCATCAATCAGCACACTTCCTCTCAGATGGCCTTTCACACAGATAAGAGTAAACTCTGCACTGAAAACTTGATTATGTTGGCAAACTACTGTAATGTGCATAAATGATCAGAACTTCCAGAGTTACAGACATTATGGTTGCTATAAAAGACTTTGCACATTAATAGACATCACTTTATAGTAACATGCTTTGTTGGGTCTCTTATGATAAATGAAATCAGCACACTTTCTCTATGAACATCAAAACAACAGTTGTGCATATGTTCAAAATACTTCATTTGACCTGTATTTCACATTTATAAAACATTTTGGGCATGCAATTTGGCCCTTTAATTTAGAGCAATTTCAAGTAGGCATATCCAAACCGGTTTCCATTTATAAAAGTTCCCATGAATTACCCACTGTCTTTTTTGCAATAGAGTGTAATAGGTATAAAGATTCCCTATGACATAGCATTGTTCAGTGAACATATACCCTATAACTAATTTCTTTCACTCCAGGATACTAGAATTACATGTCAACATTTGAATATTGAGAGCTCACCTTGATAAGAAAGTGCATTCTTCCTCCAGCTGCCACTTCCACTGAAATTTCAGAGGTGCAGGTATTCCAAAGGCTGTGCAGGTCAGAACAGATGACTGGCCATATTTATAGGAATCAAGGGGGGATGATACTGCTTTCTCACATATTTGTGGTGGCACTGCAAATAAAAGAGACATTTAATTTGTTTTTTCTGAATTCTATTTTACTATCAATAACATGCGGTTACAAAAAATCTATTAAATTGACCTATTATATGTATCCTTGGGTGCCTAACACCCCTTCAATTTTATATAAGAAATATTATTTTATTAGGATACTACTGATCCTGGAAAAACGCATAAAAAATAAATTAAAAAAGTGCATGCTAACTTTTTAACTCAATGCCAAAATTACAGTACTTTAAATATTGTAACGGTCCGTTTCGTCCTTTACAGGACTTTTTCTAAGGCTATGCGGTTACCTTGACATGTTTATAAAGGATAATTTCAAGTAACCCACCCTGTACACTCAGATGAAATGTGTGACTCTGTTTTTCCATAGTCTGAGGGTTGGTAAGAACAACAGTGTAATTTCCGGTGTCCTTTTCACTGGCAGCAATGATTAACAGCACATAACCAACTTTGATCATGTGATTTGAGTGCAGTTGTATTCCATTCTTAAACCTATTAAAACAAGATAAAACTTTAAAGAATGTAATGCAATCAAATTTTCAGCATTAGTTGGACATTGTGGTAGATGCAGTAAATATCTGCTATGGTAATTATACCAATAGGGTAACATAGGATTCAACATTTCTCTACTTAGTATATCTGACCCAAGCGGTATACAGCAGAAATCACATAAAAGCAAGCATACAGTTATATTTCCTAAGTCCCTCTGTTGTGCAATTTGTTTAGATCACTGTATACTTTACAATTTTCAGATAATATTATAGTGCTCACACATTGATAATCAAATATGTGCATGAGACTTACCATTTTGCTTCAGGAGCTGGATATGCAGTAAACTTCACAGGGACTTTGACACGCTGCCCAACCTTACTCACAACAACAGATTCCATTTTATCATCAATAATGATAAATGGCTTTTCTGGAAGAAAAAAAAATGCAGTACTTAAATAAGTAGTCTTTTCATTCAAGATATTGATGTCACGTGATTTATTTAGCACTTTTTCATTTCATTTCTGAAAAAAATTGTAATTATCAGATATTTCATGTTTTCTTACCATGTATAATGACGTCTGTGGTATTGCTCTTTGTCATACGACCAGTGTCTGCTATACATCTGTAAAGGCCTCTATCTTTCAAGGTCACGTGGTCGATGATAAGAATTCCTGTGAGCTCCAAGTCACCCTGAACTTCTTTTTTCAATCCTTTAAGTTCACCTCTATTTTCCTAGAATGATAAAAGAGCCATACTCCATTTCATGACTTGTTTTTCCTAAAATCTACAGATAAAAGGTGAATGTGCTAAGGAGATGATTGCCTATTTATTTCCATATGTAAACACACTACACAAACTGTGCTGGTTATTGCACATCCTCCCATCAGCTCACACCCTGAACCAGCTTGTTAATGAAGTGTATACCTACATCTCAAACATATTCTCCTATATTCACTAAGCCTTGCTGGGGCTGTGAGGCATTTAGCAATGTTTCCTGCTGAAAAGTACTATTGTTTTCAGGTGAACCTAGATGATTATGTGCATATTATGACGTAGAGAATAAAAATAAATTTTGCACCAATTAATTTGTTTCTGGGTTTCATTTTGCCCTCATTGATATATCATAAATCTCAGAGTAAAGGATTTTTTTAACTTAATTATTGGGCTTGATTAATTAAGATATGAGATCTTGAAAGACCTCAGTAATTCTCATGCTATCCAATGGAGCCTCTTTTTCACTATGACATATATAAACAGGATAGCACAATGAGTGAATAGGAGACTTATATATATATATATATAATTATTGCTGTTACCATTGATCCAGGGTAGTCCCAAGTGAATTCAGCCCTAACATTCAATGGTGTGTGAGCAGTGCAGATTAGAATAAGTCTTTCACCAACGGCCAACTGGATCTGTGGATGTGGACTCATAGACAGGCTATAGATCCTGAACCCTAAAATAATCACACAAAAACATTATAATGAGGTTAATGAAATTGCATTAGTAAATGTAATACTATATGGAAATGATCTAGATAGATAACGTTACTCCATGAAGCTTATCTCTACAAAAGCGTTGATACTATAGGCACTTTGATAAATAAGTTTGATAGAATAACACAGATTTTTTTTTATTGCCATTTAATAAGCACCTTTGAAAATAAGAGGTAATAATACAAAATTTGAAATAGAAATGCTTTGGTTTAAGAGACTACTATGAAAAATATTTTAAACTGTAATATAATTGCAGCATATTATAATGCAATTAATCAATAAAATGCAACATTATTAAAAATTGTATAAGCTTACACATACTACTGTTTACAGTGATTTTGCTATCACATTATGTCATTATAAAAATATGGAGTTAAAAAGAATAATTAAAAAAAGAATTACATTCTAAATATAATAAATAAAAAAAGAAGGTAAGTAATATGAAAACATAATGGACATAAAGATGACTTAAACAGAGCAGGCACAAATCCATAAGCAGCCTTAGCTAATCACTTTGCAGCCCTTAGGCAATTTTAGCTATTGGTAACTGGTTCCCTAATGGGTTCCCTAGTGGTCCAGTGGTTAGGATTGGATGCTGCCACCACTGCAACCTGGGTTTGATTCCAAGTTAGGAAACCAAGAGGTCATTCTGAAGCCGAACAGGGTTGGAACTGGTCAGTACTTCGATGGGAGACTACCTAGGAAAACCAGGAGCGGTTTGCTGTGGACCACTGGAGAAGGAACTGACAACGCACACCAGTATCTCTGCCATGAATATCAAGTGGATCAGCATTACCCTGGACATAAAGATGTACTGGTGGTGTTACAGTCCATGGGTCACAGAGAGTCGGAAACGACTCGACTACGGAAAAAAAAAAAGGTCCACATGTACTAAGTAAGGTGAGAGGTGCTTGAGAACATTTGTGGGTCACATCCTATTAATATTGCCTTGCTTTGACTTTATGTTATATAAATCATTGTACATAACACAAATGTTAATATTACTAAATATATTTAAACAAAACATAATCATTTGACTTTTTCTTAGTACTGCTTTTTTATTTTAGAGATTTTCTTTTACTGCACTGAATTTGAACATGTTCCACTATCCATAATTTTTTAAAGAATTATTATTGTTATTAATAACTTTTATTTACTAAGCACCATAATTGTATATAGTTGTATAGACATGAGGATATAAAATGAATTATCTTACCAACAACTACCACTATGTAAGATGAAGATTTATAGACATGCCCATCGACTTTAGTTTCACAGAAGACAACACTTGCAGGCTTTATCAATTCACTTAATATGGTGAATCCTGTCTTGCTGTCCCAATATATGTTTTCACCATTAGGAACGTGCATTCCTGCTGGAAATTTCTGAAAATAAGAAATCATTTTAATGCTTAATTTAATAGTTACTCAACTCAAAATCCAGGGAAAATAAAAAAATGTAGTAATATTTTCATGTGACAAGTATATGCCTCACAAACAAAAGTGATACATACTTCATTTATAAGCAAAATTGTGGAAAATAAAACAGAAAATTAATTTATAGAAATGTATTATATGCTGTTTTACCCATCTTCACCTCTAGGGAAGATGCTGTCACCCTATAAATACTATCAGGCATATTAAATTTGAAGCCCGTAGAGGCATCGGCACACCCGCAAAGGCTGCGGGCCTTAATTTTTGCTGCGTTACAGAGCAATTAAATTCAACCGTGCAGCGAGCTACAATCCAGAGACGCAAACCATTCTTACGCACGTTGCATGTGCGGCCATGAACATGATCAATCATAGTTACAGGTTTAGACGGAGCCAATGGCAAATGAGATTGTCATCATTACGTCCCTGAAAAATGGAGGTTAGATTGCAAAGCCTTACGGGTCTCAATTACGAGTTTCAATCGGACCAGCATTCCAGAAATAACGCAAAATTAATAACTCAGTAAATATTATATTCTAGTCCATGCGATTTCCATTATATGTATTAACACATTGATTGCCGGGATCGACATAACACGGAAATTAAACATGAAATAAAGTATTTTATATTGTAGATTTGCGAGCTTGAGAATGTTGTGCTATAAATTCTAATACCTAGCATCACTTTCCCTTTCATTATAAGTACAGTAGTGTGTGTATATTGGCATTTGCAGTGCCACAGATAGGACTTTAACTCCCTTGCGGGTTGTCTCTAGTACCCGCTGGCTTTTTGGCTCCATTTGCGTGTTATTGGTTTGAAGGCCAGTGGATTTGTAGCAATTTAATAGCGATTTTCAAATTGGGGCTGAGGAGTTCAGATTTCAACATCCTGTAGGGTTTTTTCACCCTTAACCAGCAAGTTGTTAGCAGGTTGCTTTATGGGTCCAATTTAATGGCCGTAAGTCTTGTGGGCTACGTTAAGGGCTACGGTTTTGCACGGCGAGGGAATTTAATCGGGCTGAAAGTATACTAGTATTATTATTATGAATTATAATAAGAAGTGACTTCTAGAAAATGCAAGATAGGTTATGTAAAGTACAAATATATGAAATATGCCCTAAAATTAAATATATACTAATTATTGTGGGGGTTTTTCCTAAGAAGGCAATGATTTCAACTGAGCTGCAAAATGAGTAAACTGAAGCTAAAAGACACAGGTAAATGCTGTAGTAGATATACAGAGTGATGAGAACCATGTGCAAAAAAGCTTCCAACCAAGAAGCTATAGACAACTAGGGCCTCATTCAATTGCGATTTGGCCAATTGAATAGGGGTCTAAATAAGCACATAGCATATTTTTTTTAATGAAGTTTTTAGTTAGTGAAAAACTTGCTTTTTTATATATGTTTACTAACTAAAAACTTCTTTAAAAAAATATGCTATGTGCTTAATTAGAGCCCTATTCAATTGGCCAAATTGCAATTGAATGAGGGCCCTAGTGTATAAGCAGGAGCCTTGAGGTCTCTTACCGTATGTAATGTAACATTAAGGTCAGGGTTATAGCCCAGGCATGGGATTGTCACAGTTTTGTTTTCGGTAACATACACAGCTTGAGTTGCCTCTTCTACCGAAGGCACAAATGGTGATCTTTTGTCTAGAAAAAAAATGTATTGTTACATTTACCACATTTTAAAAAGTGTCAGGCAATCAGCTAGGGCTAAGTATAAAAAGGAGTAAGACAGCAAGTATAAGAGGGTAGCAAAGAAAGATAAGGAAGAAAACGAGTATAAAAGAAGGTGGGCAGAGAAAAAGAGTATCAGGAGGAACAGAAATAATTAGTATGTGCAGGAAAGGGTTGCATATGCCAAGCCAGGGAGAAAACTTAAATAAATCTCCACATATGAACATTAACATGATGACTGCTCTGTTTTTACCAATATAATTCTATACAAGATATATATCCTGTTGTCAATGCAACATACATATAAATGTAATAGGTGTAACATGTTTCCACTTACCCAAGATATAAACATGAATACGTGAAGTAGCATTGTTGTCTTCATAAAAGCATCTGTAAATGCCACTGTCGCTTGCTATGACTTTGGGCAACGTGAGGGTCTTGCAATAGATACTTTCATTGCATGCACTCAGAGTTATGCGATCGTCAATACTGCTATGGTTAGTTGGCCATGACCACTCTATAGGCCTATCTCCACTAAAAAATAAATCACATTTTTTACACATTTACAACTTAAATGTATTAATTGCACAGTATATTAATGTAGCTTTTTAATAATTTTTCATCTTCCTTGAGAACAAAGGCATTCATTTATAAATTCACACCTTTTCATATGATAGTTATCCTTTTTGCATAGAGTTTCAGAACTGGCATAAATGGATACACAAGTTGCATTATTCGTGGAACACTATGCAGAAAAGTGTTTTATTATTACACCTAGGGATGCTGTTTATTGCACCACTAAGGGACTTTGTCTCAGGAATGTTTCAGCTTTATTAACAGGAAATAGACACAACATATTATCACTTATATTAATACAAGTGAAGGTCACTTTCTGAAAATGTGCTTTCTGAAACACCAGTTTCGGTAATTCCGGATATAACTCACACACTAGATAACAGAGGGTTTTCCCCGAATGGCCATGCTATGATAATCTGCACCCTTGTGAGTAACTACATCGTAATCACTTAGATTCACAAAGGACTTACGGTACATATTTTGCTTGACAATATTAAGTATTGGGACACCAATATTTAATATGAATATTACTCTGTGATTAGCAAAAAAAAAGCTTTAAAATGACATATTTATCACATGGGATATACAAAGGGAATGCGATAAACAGAGTTAGGTCGAGTTAAAACAAAAATATCTCCAATTTCCTATGTTTTCTATGAGACCTATTTATCAAGCAGGAATAAACTCTAAATCTGATAAATTGCCTCTGTAGAAAACATAGGTACTGTGGATATTTTACTCCATTTTTTGAACAAAACTTATCACAGTATCATACATTTTCAGGCAAATTCTGTTTGACATATTCTAGTATAGTTGTTTTAATTTGACTTAAATTTTTTAAATATATAAGCAATAAATAGAAGTATAAATGTGGGGTCTAGAGTAACATACCTGCAAGAAATATTCAATGTATCATTTGTATCTATTAACAGAATATTTTTCTTGATGTTTAAACTTGGCGGATCATCTGCAAAGAAAAAAAAAAAACATTGGGATGTGTAAAAATATTTCATGTACACTTTAAAAAAGGTTTATTAAACTACATATCTCTATGTACTTTACCATAAGTTTTATCAAAACAGGAAGAATTGGCAGATGACTCTAAGTTAAAATGCACAGCGAACCAATTCACAATCCTTGGGTGGAGTTCCTGTTATTGCCCAGAACAGCTTCAAGGTCGTACAGAGAGGATGTGGGATATTGAAATAAATGAACCTTCATCTGATGATCTCACTCCCCCGGGAGCACCAATCAAATACATGTGTGGTAATAAATTAAGTGTTGTGTTTGCAGAGTTTCTGATACAATAACTCCTCAAAAAATATTATTTTGCCTAATTTATGATGTTTTATATTTATATAAATAAATATATATATATATATATATATATATATATATATATATATATATATATATATATATATATATATATAGTTCTGTGTAAAGGGAAATTGCAAAATGTATTGTTATATAATAAAGTAGTGCTTCCCACCCTTTTTGACCAGTGTCATTGCAGACCACCTTAATAGTGAGGGTCTTTGAGTACCACCTAATGACATTACTGCCTGCTGCATAACTATAAAGCCCTGAGCTATATTAGAACATAGCTTGTGTTCGTATAAACCATGATTTCTAGTATCTAGGCCCGATATGCTGCTTTTAATATATTTTTACTAATTTTCCATGTTTTTTTCCTAATTCTTTTGAAATTCCAGGTGTACCACCCACCACATGAATGAAGCTCAATGATCACTATAGAAAATGTCTTCTGTATCAAGCACTACGATTCCCCATAGTATTATAAAAAAAAATAGTTCAACAATATATGTGACAATAACGAAAACTTAAAGTTCAACAAGTGTTCTAACAAAAATACAGATAACTTTTATAAAGCAAGCTAAATATATACAGAATGACTAGGTGACAGTAAAATCTGTATATACACTGCATATCATTTATCACTATACTTTTTGATTCTATTATGTTTATTTGTTAAGTATTTGATATACAATTAGAATTAATTAGAGCAAATAAAATCCAAGCAAACATATTCCTTCCCTCCAAAATTAAGTATAGTAAATTAAAAATAATTATTTATATTAAATCAATTAAGCATTTTTATTTTATAAATACGATTGTTAATATGTTTCCAGTGGCCACTACAATATTAGGTGTAAATGTATATGCAATTAATAAGAATATTTATGGACATTCTGTTCCCTAATTATATAAATATTTAAAGAAAAATCATATACTTTAAAATGATTTATCTTAACAAATAATATTCCAGAACATACATCAGCTGATAGTTTAGTGCTAGGGAATATTGTTGGCGCTATATAAAAAAAGAGATAATAATAATTTAGTAATGTGTTTGATTAGAAAGACTCCTAATGGGTATACAACCTGGGGTGATGAGAGGGTAAATCCCCCTATATATGTGTAGAAAAGTTGTTTTTTGATCTGTGTATATAATGAGCTGTATCCCCAGAATTATTTTGCCTCCAATGCCTCTGCATGAGCCAATTATTTTTGGCAAGTTACCTTGTCTCATACACATAACTGGATTGTTAGCTCTATGGCATAGCAATCCACAGTCATATACAAATGCAATTATTATTCTGTCACTGGTATATACAGTACCATGAATACAAAATATTTTACACTGAATGTTACAATTATTATGAATATCATACACTCAAAATAGTAACCATTATTACAATGTGTCAAGATCATTACAGTACTAATAAAGCATGCAAGTAAGGGGGTTTACTAAGAATACTAAGGGGCTGATAAGCCCATCCCTGTATTTACTATGCATTATTATTATTGGAATCACAGCCCTTCACATGAGACAGCTACTTGAGATGCTTAGTAAATCCCCCAATATTATGCAATAGAAATCATACATGTTTGGAAATGTAGTTTTAAAAGCTATCATTTCTATTTTTGTAACAATACTTTCCAGATTTACTGAGGTTTTATGCATTATGTCTCTCTTACCTGAAGCCAGGAGAGGTCCCACAAAGAAGAACATGATAAGCACTTCCAGCAACACTTTAATCCTCATCTTTAGTTGGGAAGAAGTAATACAAGCAGATTATGGCAGACAATTCAGCAGCTGGGAGCAGCCAAAGATCCCCAAGACATGGACTGGTCTGAGTACCAGAGCCCCAAGGGCTGTATAGGAAAAATACAATATCCTTGGCAGGGAAGCTGTGCCCTGAGCAGAATGAGGTGACTCACAGACCTGTATCCTCTACAGATGCTCATACACCAAGTGGAGTGCACAACACACAGGAGTAGATAGGATGCTGATAGAGGCGGGGCTCAGAGGGTCGAAACCACGCCCATTCCAAAATCCGCTTGTTTATAACAACGCCCATTTCGCAAACAGCCACGCCCCACCCACTGATTGGAGATACAGACCGGTCTGCATCCCTGCTGTTCTATCTATGTCAGTGCAGAGGAAACTGGCTGAGAACTAAACATCTCACCCACAGGTCATCAGTTCTCCACATCCTGAAGCAGAGCCATTTGTCATGTCTTTCCACCCTGGATAAGAAGTTTTCATTTTATATTCCTCAAACATTGTGTATCACTGAAATACTATGTAATTAGATATAGAACAGGGTAATACAGTTGTTCTGAAGGTGGGGAAGTAAGTCCACTGGTATGGCATTGCTAACACTAACACCATATGGTTCAGCACTCATCAATGCACAAGCATATCTAATCTCAGGATATAGTACAAACCTCATTTAATTAGTGCAAGGCTGTAAAGTTAGTGCATTCCCTGGGCACTTGCAGTTCAGGTCTGTGAGGCTATATAATGGGACATAAACATTGCTAATTTGATTATATGGGCAGGTTTATACTGTCCTAAGCCATGCATATTTGTGCACTCCAACACCTCAGCTGTAGACATATATCACTGTATATAGACATTTCTGTGCATGTATAAATATATTTTAAAGTACTGCTCGGCATCTTAAAGCAGCCTGTTGCACCTTAGAAATGTGCTGCCCTAGGATCCTAGGATGGGACTTTGTGGGCCTAGGCAGAAACACAGCCGCTATAAAAGCATAATACATTTTTTTTTAGGAATTAGATTATGTACTGCTGTACAAACTTGGACTCATATATATATATATATGGTTTGGGAAATATATTTTCAGGTTTGTGGTTCATTAGTTAAAGTTGTAATTTTGTAAGGAGCACAGTGCATGTACGTGTTTCGGTCCTAAGTCATACGGGTCGTAAATCCTGCTCGCAATGAGCGCCGAAGGTCCTCACAGTACACAATGGTTTCAGTTATGTCTCAAACAGCATTCCCATGGCTTTGAATTGTATTGCCCCGTCATTGTTGACGGGCAAGTCGCTAGTATATATATATTTGTTGTTGTTTAGTCCTTCAGTCATGTCTAACTCTCAGTGACCCCATGGACAGCAGCACCCCAAACACAACTGTCATTATGTCGCTGGTTGTGCTTATCCATGTTTTTTTCGGTTAAGATACTGGATTGGGTTGCCAGTTCCATATCCAGTGGACCTGTGAGTTGTCCAAACTCTCTGTTATGATCTGCCCATCTTGCCCATGATTTAGCTCACAGCTTCATTGAGGTACACAAGCCCCTCCACCACAATAAGGTACCGATCCAGAAGGGGATATATATATATATATATATATATATATATATATTTTTGTTTTAATCTAAATGCAGCTGGTAACTGTAAAGCATACATCATATTAATTGCATTTTCCCTTTCTTCTTCACAGAAGTATATCTGTGAGATTTTTTTAGATACAAATAATACAAGCACGTTTGTTGACTGATCCAACTTTATAAACTATTATTTGGCATACTGTGCACAGATATAGAATAGAAGAGTATACATTGTTCCTGTTCTAGATACACAAATAATGTATTTTAATTAATGGCTTCCATAGGCTATTTTTACAATTATGGTTTCCATACTTTGATGTATACAAGCTATCAAGTACAAAAATGTAAGTAAAAAAAATAAAAGTCATAACAGAATCTGGAGCCTGTCTTGGTCTCTGTGCCATTATAGTGACTAATTACTTGCTTCTGTATTTGGCAGTCCAGACATTTAATCAAGATAAATGGGCTTGATACAGTTAGAAGTAAAGTTTTTCCATCTCTTTGATGCTACTGAAATAAGTGTTTAAACCGTGGCTGACTATAGACAAAACTGAATGCAATAGCAAGAAAAGCCATTTGATAAATTATTACTTTAACAAATGCTGAAGGTTTTTAGACCAAATTAACTACTCATTGCACTGTAATATGGCACACACTGCAAAGGCAGTTATAGAGTGAGATTAAGAGGGGCATCCCACTCGTAAGTATTCTATCATGTAATAAAAAGTGGGGTAAAAAAAAAATATCTGAAGTGTAAAATATTCACAGCAAATGGATAGTGAAATGCTTAGGTATTCTGAGTTCTCATCTGTTAAATGATACAGAATGGGAGTGAGCCTTGAGGAGTGTTAATAAAACAATGGTGGGTATCACTACTTTCTATTGTGTAATAAAACACATTTAAATGCTTCAAAGCCATATCCCTGCACAGTTATCCCAGTCATTATGTGAAGTATATAATATTGTCAGCTGAGATGACTTGAGTATTTTATTTTCCGTTGACTTTTCCGGCACTACCATCAACGAAAAGCCTTAACGGAAATTTCCTATCAAACAACAGTCAATATTATTCCTTATCTTAGAAAAAGAGTAATTAATGGCCACTATTTGTTTTCCTCACAGTCAAACTTATAAAACATAAAAAATGAAAACTTTATTGAACATTCAAAATCCGCAGAATAATCTAAACCCACCAGCACACACAGTATTGTATAAGAAAATATATCATATACGAAATAGGATATATGTCTCGCTGGAGAAAAGGGCAACATAAATGTAGAAAAGATCCCCACATCTGGGTTAGAAAAGTAGGAACCATATGATCTGGGTGGATGCCTCTTTCCTCACAGACTCTACCTAGGTAGGATGACCTTCTTTCTGGCTATACACCCTACTGACTATACACTACTCAGACAGTATAGCAGGGTGTGTGCCACAGATCTCCCATAATTTGAGACAACAATTATATATCACATATATAGTTGTCAGCAATGCGGGTTGTTGCTAACGCTTGCAGGCTCGAGCCCGCCGCAACTACGGCCCTCGCAAAGCGAGGGACGCAGTTGCTGGCAATGAGCGCCAAAGGCGCTCCTTGCACTGGTGGAGATGAGCACCATAGGCGCTCATCCCTACGACCCCCTACGACTTTCGGGCCGCAAATCGCGAGGGGCCACATTTGCGGAGGTGGAGGCTCCCACGTCGGCTGCAATGAGCTCACACACGGTTACAAACACCCACACAAGCGGCACTTTACCAAAATACATCTAACACGCAATCACTATATACGGACTTACACAAAAAAATACGAACCGCGGGACTTAGAACGGAAAATTTACGGACTTACCATAAAAAAATACAAGATGCGGGACTTACAAAAAAAAACATTACGACCTCACAAAAATACGACCTTAACTGCCGAACCGCGCGCACCTCAAAACATTGAAAACACAATAAATACCCCCTAAAAATACATAAAAAGATTACCCACAGCAAGGGGGGGAGGCACCTAGGACCTCTGCAAATGAAGTTACACCTCAATTTAACTCCAAATTCCCGAGTTTAGACACACGAAAATCGAGAAGAAAAAAAGGCCGCCGGAAAAAACGAAAACGAGGCTACAGGACACTAAAGACGCAAAACACCACCAAGCACATATGGCTTTTCAAAATACTTGTACGAGCTACAACATACACTCTTACCAAGGACGGTACATCATCCACAGTCACGTACCACATACACATTTGCGTCATTTTACAACACTAACTTACACAATGCGGAAGTACACAGCTACCCTAACGGCTTCCCCTCGCGCACGCAGACTATTTACACTACGCACTGCGCACATTGCTGACACTTACACATCAGCTCCACAACAGTGCAAACCGACATTGTATGCTGCAGAACAATCAAAACAGATTGTCAGCTCTTCAACACAATGCTTCCTGCATACATTACTTCAAAACAGGCAAAGTATATAAATTTATTAATTTATTAATTATTCAATTAGCATACAAAAAACATACACAAAAAAAAATACACTCTCACAATAAACACATAAGCCATTCACTGTGCGACTCACAACGAGCACCAACGCTGCTCATAGCACACAAAGCCTTGCAATAAGCGCAAAAAACACATCACCGCCAACCAAACAATAACACCAAAAGCGCCTATCAGAAAAAAAAATACAACAACCAACAGCCTTGCAATGAGCACCAAAGGCGCTCAGGGCCAGGCTCGCAATGAGCGCCGAAGGATCTCGGACCACCAACAAAATTAATGTCTCCACCAAACAGCATTATCTGCCTTATATAATAATAGGTGGCCTTAAACCCTATATTGTGTATACTGGTGGGACAAAAAGGATAACATTGTTAAAATACAAATGTTTGGACAAAAACTCAATATATTGGTGGAGTTAACAGCAAAAATGTGTGCTAATAACTAAACCAGTGCATTAATTATGATAACTTAACAGTTATCTCCTACTGGTTAAGTATTAGTTAGTAGTAGTAGTTTTTAGTAGTACATAAATATTGCAAAATACTCAAGTTTGACAAATAGAATGTATAAAGCATAATTATAGAATTTCTCGAAATTATTGATAATATATTCAACAAGACCCCAGAATAAAGAAGAAATAACTTTGTACTTAGCTTCAATTTTAGGGGGATATAATCACCATATTTCGATAATCATAAATGCTTTGAATCCTGAGAGTTATTTCACCAGACGACAGATTCTCCGTTATCCATGGCTTCCTCAGTGGTTTGTCTTCGTCAGCTCTTTGTTAGATTATTCAATATTTTATTCAGCGGATTTTGAGTGTTTAATAAAGCTCCATTTTTTCTGTTTTATATATTGGATTTATATTGCAGTGTTATGCACTGCGAAAACTTTGGAATTACAAATGATTATTGCTCTGCTGTGGAACCCTGCAGCTCCTCCAGGGTTACCTTGGGTCTCTGTGCTGCCTCTCTGATTAATGGCCTCCTTGCCCGGTCCGTGAGTTTTGGTGGGTGGCCGTCTCTTGGCAGGTTTGCAGTTGTGCCATGTTCTTTCCATTTGGTTATGATAGATTTGGTGGTGCTCCTGGGGTTTATCAAAGATTTGGATATTTTTTTATAACCTAACGTTGACTTGTACTTCTCAACAACATTGTCCCTTACTTGTTTGGAGAGTTCCTTGGTCTTCATGTCAGTGTTTGGTTAGTGGTGCCTCTTGCTTAGGTGTTGCAGCCTCTGGGGCTTTTCAAAAAAGGTGTGTATATGTAATGGCAGATCATGCGACACTTAGATTGCACACAGGTGGACATCATTTCACTAATTATGTGACTTCTGAAGGTAATTGGCCCTGGCTTTTTATGGGCTTCATAACAAAGGGGGTGAATACACACTCACATGCCAATTTTCTGTTTTCTATTTCTAAAAAAATGTTTTATGTATATATTTTTCTCATTTCACTTCACCAACTTAGACTATTGTGTTCTGATCCATCACATAAAATTCAGATTAACAAAACATTGAACTTAAGGCTGTAATGTAACAAAATAGGTAAAAAGTCAAGGGGGGTGAATACTTTTGCAAGGCACTGTATATATACTTTCAAATAGACAGCTACCCAAAACATTTTATATACCAAACCATAAAAACAGTATTACTAAGATAGCCATAAGTTTAAAGAAATATATTGATCAAGTTTTATTTGTTCAAATCTGATGACTTAAAGAAGCCACCAGATCAGGGGATCTAAAGAAAAAAAGATAATATCTTTGGAATGATTTTATAAAAGTAGAGTAAGTATGTGTAATCTACAATTCAACCCAGACAGATGCAAAATCGCACACTTAGTGCATGGATATCCAAAAGCAAAATATTCACTTAATGGTAATTTGATAACAGCAAACAGTGAAGGGGAACTTGAGAGTTATTATATCACATGATTTAAAAGTAGGCAAGTAATGCAACAAACCTGCATAAAAAGCAAGTAGGATGCTTGGATGTATTAGTAGAGGAATTAGTAGCAGAAAAAAAGAGGTACTGATGCCACTATATAGATCCCTAGTTAGATATAATCTAAAATGTTCTGTTCCGCTCTGGTGTCTTCAAAAGGATATTAACAAATTAGAAACAATTCAGAGGAAGATGACTAAATGGTCTAAAAAACTAAATTTATAAGAAAATACAGCGTGATCTGAATATGTATAACTCTGAGGAATGAAGAGAAAATGATAAACCTTCCAAGAATCTTCCAGAAAAAAAAAATAGAAAAAGACTAATTGCCCTATTAAATTGCTACGATATTGGAAATCGTAGCCTGCAAAAGATACTGCTATTAAATTAGCCTCTTTTAGCTTCCCGCAAACAATCTGCGGGTTACAGGCAGAAAAACCCTATTGGCCGTCTAAATCTGAAGCTATCATCAAGCCTGTAAATGTTACTATTGCAAATTGCAACGATTCCCCACGCTCTATTGTAAACCGCAAATGGAGGCAAAAATCCTACGGGTACTAGAGAGGACCCACAAAGGGGTTTAAAGTCCTGTCCGTAGCACTGTAAAAGCACATATAAACACAATACTCTATCTTAAATTAAAGGGAAAGTGATGTAAGGTATTAATATTAATAGCACAATATTCTCAAGCCCTCCAATCGGCAATAAAAAACATTTTATTTTATGTTTCATTTCCATGTTATATCGATCCCAGCAATCAATGTGTTAATACATATAATAGAACTCACTTGCACTAGATATTATATTTATTGATTATTTCATATTGCATTATTTCTGGAATGCGGGTCTGATCGCAATTCGGACTTCAAACGTGTAAGTGATTGAAATCTAACCTCTTCTTTTTTAATGACGTAAAGATGATGACAATCTCTTTTACTATTGGCTCCATCTAAACCCGTAACCATGGGTTTGACTAATTGATCATGTTCACGTCCGCAAATAGAATGTGCGGAACCATGGTTTACGGATTTGGATCTCGGCCACGTATGTTGCGGGCTTGTCTCTGTAACTGCCAAATTTCAAGCCCGCAGGCTTTGCATCTGTACCATGTTGGCTTCGAATTTAATGGGGCCCTAAGAGTTCATGATTTGAAGTAGAAAAGTGGACAGTTTGGTGTAACGTCATAAAGAACTACTTTAAATAATGGGTAGTAGATAAGTGGAACATCCATCTAGTGGAAGTGATAGGGTCAAACACAGTTAAGGAATTTTAGCATGTCTGGGATAAGTATAATGTCATACAGAGGCTTAATTAGGTCAAATTTGTAGGTCGATAGAATAAGCAGGCTAGCTGGGACTTTTTGACTCTTATTCTTATCTGACATCAATTTTTTCTATGAGTTAACGGAAAATCAAAGTGGTTGAATTAGAAAAAAATGAAAACATAAAAAGTATAGTTGAGTCAAAAATATGCCAGTGAAAACATAGTTGATGAGGGTGGATGGGGAGAATACAAAATTCACAAAGAAATCCAAGCATGGATCAAGCTCAAACACAGCAGGATATAAAAATATGTGCATGCCATGTTACCAAAAGCAGAAGAAAACACTGAATAATGTTATGCAGATAGCTGAGTGTACTTTGTAAGCACAACTTAGACAACACTATCCATTCTCTTCGTAAGAACAAAGGAGAGTTCATGTCTTCACAATGAGATTGCATCTTTCTATGCAAGGGTAAACATATTTTTAAAACACTCAGTAAAACTGGTTAGGACTAATGTCACTAAACAAAACCACTGCTGAAATTAACAGGCTTACAAAGAACAACCATTTAGATATGTACTTTATGCTTTAACGAATGTACACCATACCTTCTAACTCTTAAAGGGAGTAAAGGGAACACTGAACTCATCCAGTGATGTTTAGGGCCTACTTTTACCACTGGCAGTCCAGAGGCTTACACAGCTCTTTAACCAACATAATGCAGGGTTAGGTAAATAAGCCATTTGACATGCTACTTTCAATTTAATAAGAATAGCATTTCTATGTATAATTTATCACACATCACCATTCTGACTTTGATTATGACTTCACTAATGGAAAGAGGCACCAAAGTGACATATAAAACAACCAAATTAAATTGGTAGCCTAATTATTGAATGAAACCCAACAGAGCTGCTGGGCCTGCCATATCCATTCTAACAAGTCCATGTACTAACCTCTTATACCTTTATTTATTTCATTTACCACCAGGACTGAGCAGCCATTACTACAGAGATTCATCCAAAGACACCGGGCCTGATACCATCCATTCTGCAGATTAAATTTTCAACTGTCATTTCCCCATTTCTATTCACCTTTATTTTTTTGCCTCTAAACCTGGAGCTTCATACATCACCACCTCTCTTCAGCGTCTGAGCTCCTTTAAAAACTGTAATAATAATAATAATAATACCTCCAAAACTATCTTAAGCACAGACCTGCACTTCCTAAAGTTCAACATAATTCATAAGGCTTGATACCCTTCTATAGTACACTTATCAGACAGCTCACTTTACTGTGCACAGATCAATGCCTTAAATGCTTAGTCACAAAATAGACACTAACATGTTGTTAATAGCACCATGTGCCCACTAGATGGTCCTGCTTCTTGATCCTGCCTTGTCTATCTCCCATTTCTATTTTTTGCAAACATGAACTATCTGACAACCCTAATTCATACTCAATTTCTGTCTACTGATGGCTACCAAAGTCAACCTTCTCATTGAAATTCTCTTTGCCACTTTTCATTGATTTGGAAAAAGAAACCCAACATTTTTTGACTAAGGGATCTCCTTGGATTCTCACCCTCCCAACACGTACCGGGCATCACATAGATTATAAATCACAGCATAGATCAAATGCCTTGCAGCACTAAGGACTTTTACTACTGTATAATATTTCAAAAGTAATATGTTCATATTTAAGCACTTTTATGAATTGGGATCTGCAGTATAATACATTTCTAGATTAAATATAAATCATAGATTTCTCCAGTATAAGTTCCATATAGAAGAACTTCATCAAGGTTTCCTCATAGTTTAGTTGAATTTTAAAACATCTTTTTAAGTAGAATTTTCATCATGTTGGTATTTGTACACTGTTTAGTTGTACTATAAATATTGGCTTTTAGTGTCACTTTAATGACTGAAGAACCGTATTAAAACAATTATAATTGTCTTTCAAATGCTAATTAATACAATTATAGAGTAGATAAAGGCTCATATAATCAAATACACACAACTAAGGGATATGATGTATTATTTACAGCAAGCTTCATCTTGATATAAGCTAAATCAATAGCTATTAGTAATGGTGAAATTAAGTTTAAGATCATTCAAGCTGTGCTCATCCAATAATTATTACTATTAAAGAAACGATAAACCACCAATAGCGTCTGCAGAGCCATCCTTACTTAGCATGTTTCAAAACTTCTTTGGTGGCCAAAACTAACTGGAAACACTATCATTCGCCACCTTTTCAATTTACTCCAATAAAAAGCTCTTCAAGGCTGTGTTTGCAGAGAGGAACTAGTGATGACAATCTCAAGTCACTTCTATCTGCCAGATCTTCTGGACTCTTCCTTTCCACTTGTTCCACTGTTTTATTCGACTTATTGTTTCAATCTCTTTTAGCAAGGTGCTAAAGCAATGCACATCCTGTCAGACCCAACACTAGGAGTGATGTTGAATGGTATATACTGAGAGCAAAAAATACTAAAATAAACTCTTGTCGTGTCTGAGTGATCTCTTAATAACTAACAGGTTTAAACAGACGGTCTATTTTTGTAAAAACTAAGACCAATATGCAATAACACCAGTTATTTTAATATTTCAGACAAATATTAAATAAATCTATATTAAATTATATTAAACTATTGACAACACAATGCCATATTCAATTAAAGTGTAATTAAGTAAAGCATTTATTAACTTTTATACCATGTGTTTTTGGCTTTATAAATAGTTTAGCTGAGAAATGTCAAACTTCTCTTTTGTGTTTGCTACGTGAATAAACCTTAGTGAAACCTTTATTTTCCTGTAAAGACAGTAATTATATCTGTACCTTAAACTCGAAAACAGGCAGATCTTTCATTGCTTCAATATTGCAAAAGCCATGGTGAGCAGGTGAAGGCGATGACATCATAATTGTTACGAGTGTTATGGTTCCCAAAAAATTAGATTCTTTTAGCTAGAAAAAAAGATTTGTATATGGTGATGCATATTAAGCCTGCAGAAATTATGTGTTCTTTTAAAATCAATCTGTCATCTGTAGTCATGCTTTCAAATGTTACTATTGGTTCTATAGTCACCTTAAAAGTCAAAAGTCTAATGGTTTCTCAGATTGTTTGACCACCAGGGGGCATTTGGCATGCACTCATAAAATGAGTAGGATCTGGAGTGGAACCCCTGAAGACCTTTTCCTCCCAAGTTCATATAGTAGCCCAGACTTATAGGATTAGTTGCTAATCATTTAGGAGCTATACTGTGTACCTCAATAAATGCATCCATTCTTCCCCACATTTCTGGATCCAAAAATGCTCAATATTAATGTGTCTCATTTCCTTTATTCTGACTTGAACCAAGCGTTATCTACTTATTATTCTTTCTGAACATTCAAGACCAACATTTTAATAAAGGGCCGAACAAGTAAAACTTTCATGGCAATGACGAAAGAAAAAAAAGAAAAATGTTAACTGAAAAAAGTGTTATAATTTACACTTTTAGCTATTTTGTAATACAAGGGATAATCTCATTTTCCCCAACTGTGGAATGGCTTCTTCAGGCATGGATATTGACAGTTGCAACATTTGCATAAAAAGCCACTGTGGTGATTTTTTTCAAGATGGTCTTTTGAATAACTTAGTCTTGCCACATTCCCACCATATATATTCATCTCACTTGCTATAATGCTACATGACCTTCAACGAGGTCTGTTAAAAGGTCACTGAAGTCATTCAAAATGCTCTGCAACCATTATGTAAAGTACTTATAAACAAAAAAAATGTGTAAAAACATTTTTTGATCTGAAGCTCTTTTCACCATTTTATAATTGTTAAAAAATGATGTCTTTTTCATTGTGCTTGTGATTTTGCTCTTTTGCAGGCACGTTGTCTTCAGGGAGGAAGGCAGTTGAATGAATAAGAACGCTATATAAAATCACTTATAAAACTGCAATTTGAACTGTTTTATAAGACCGCAGCCAGACCATATAATGATGAAAGAAGAGTATAATAATGTTTGTCCGAGAAGTTTGCATTGCACTAGTTGTTGTTATTTAGTCGTTTAGTTATGTCCGACCCCGTGAACCTATGGACCACAGCACACCAGGAACATCTGTCAACCACTGCTCCTCTGAGCTCTCTATCCATCTCTATCTCATCTATCCATCTCCGCCTCTGTCGTCCCCTTCTTCGTGTGTCTTCAATCTTTTCCAGCATCAGAGTCTTCTCCAAGAAATCCTGCCTTCTCAGGATATGGCCAAAATATTTGAACTTCAGCCTCACAATCATTGCACTAGTACCTTATTGTAAAGCAACAGGATAGTTAAGTCTACAAGGTTTGTGACTATATTAACCATGCACACTCTCTGACTACTTTTTAGCATATGGATCTGTCTTTTCTTTAATCATTTCATTAGAATACATTTTGTTTGGGTTATCTGCAATTTGTTGCTAGCTTGTCTTCATACCTGTAGAGCAGAAAACACAGTAAATCACGATGCAAGATAATGATTGCATATAGCATTGATTGCATATAGCTTCTGGTTTTACAGACTATACCTCCCTGTATAGATAAATGAATAAATAATTAAGTACACTTGGCATAGATTCATTAAAGGACCTCGGTAGTAAGAAAAACAGCATGTTTACACAGTATTTTACAAATGGCAAAACAGCAATTTAGGTAAAATCTTGATTGTGCCTGAAGGATTCCAAGTTTAAATTTCCCCCATGTCCTGCTGGCTTGAAGTTAAAGGGTTGTGTTCTATTAATTTTTGTTATTCTACTGTGGAGGACAGAGGAAAGGGGATTTATTGATTTATTGGTCAATTTGATGAATTTATAGCATTTTACATCTTCCTCCTCCCATACACATGCTCAGTAGAAGGCAGTTTGCTTCCATGCACTAGCAGAGTCTACTAAAAATTAAGGTTTTCTTTGAAACTGCTTTTATGCTGCTAATTTTGTTAGCTTGTTGTATACTTCACAAGCATGCAACATTATTCCTAGTCTACAGTGGCTCTTTCAAGTGTGAAGACAGATCAAGTTTCAAGGCTAGCAGCGTCTTTCTGCAGTTGTATTCATTGTGGTCCCTAAGATTTTCTCATTCTCTGAAGAGAATCACCAGCAATGTAGCAAAGAGAAGTAATTCTCCATCGTCTTCTCAAGGAACACCAACAGACCAGAATTTGAGAATATTCAAGCTAGTTATCTAGACCTGTGTGAGCCTGTTCAGGACAGGACTGAAAACCATGACTAAAGGGGTACTTATTTTTTTTAGTAATGATAACTAACATTAGATCTAAGATATAACACGTCATTCATTCTGTGATTTTTATTGTACTAGAATCAGAAAGTGAACAAAGAATATTTATAATCATAATAATAATAATAAGCATGTTATTTTAAGTTATCTAATGGCTTCTGTTATAATACAAATCTTGGCTTACAAACTTAAGAAATATACATTAGACCTATCATTTAAATTGTGATATAACATTCATATATACTGTTTAGTAATATGCCAATGGCTATTCTCTGTAGTACAGCAGTGAATTTAGCTTGCATGAATTTTACATACAAATACACCCCAACAAATCACTTATCTACTCGCCACAATATCAGACTATGCTTTATTAGGCCAAAAAAGTTTCAGTTTAGGACACACTACCTGGCAAACAGTATAAACATTTACTTTCACGTGGCTTTAAAGCAGCAGAATATTCTGATTTGGTTGTTTTTTTTTTTTGTAATGTTAAGAAAAAAATCTTTATTCCTAATGGTATGCCAAACATTAACCCATACCCAGCCTCCTACTAAAGAGGTCATGGCTGTCTTCTGCTCTTTAGTACATAGCTGTCTTCTGTGTGCTTCTGGCTCTGCATTCTGGTCTGCACTGTGCATCAAATGTGTTTGGTTTAGGGAACATATGCTCAAGGGAACAATGATTAAAGTGAACAGAAGCACAAAGGTGATACAGTTCAAGTACCATTTACATGACACTTTCCATAATATTCTTTTCTATAGCAGAACAGTGCATCAAGTTTATACAAAAACTCACTATTTTATAAATGTTTCAAGCCATTAGCGTAAAGCAAAGCGTAGCATAAAGGGTTACAATATTGCTCAATTAATAAGGTTTAATATTATATTTAGTAACTAATTGGCAATAACACCAGTATTTGAAGAACAATCTTTAATGGAACTTTTACAACTTAATTCAAATTTTTGTGTTTCGGACTCTACCCGCCATTAGGTGTCCAGGGGGTGGTAAAGGATCTTCCCAGGACGACTGTCCTGGTAATAGTTCTTATCTGCCTACTTCCATAGTGGCTATTGCAGGCAATTCTGCACCAGTGAGAAACTAATGTAGAATTGCCTTCTGGGTAGATCCTGGGTAGATATTTTGGCATAATTTGCCCTTCTATTAAAGGATCACTGTGGTCAGTTTTCCCATGTGACATTTTAAATAACTATACTTCACAATGAGTAAATCACAACTTTAAATGTTTACTTTACTGCCTGCCACTTTCTCTTCCGATTGGTCTTCTTGAAAGCATTGGCAGTCTTAGCTGTGGCATTGTTCAGATAAATGCAGAGTTCTAATGTTGTCCAGGCTTATTTTTTAATTAATATACTTTCACATTTCCAGTACTTTCTACAAAAATAAATGTATAAAACGCTACTGCCCATATTTTTGGACATCCTGACCATAATAGTTGGGGATAGACTGCTATAAAGTTTTCGTAATATAAATTATATGCAATTAATAAGGTTAATATTGTTATTTAGTAACTGACTGGTAATCAACGCAGTGTTAAAATGTGTTCCCCCATGGGAATGATAAAATACAGATTTTCATTGAAATCTAAAAATAAAAATCAACAGAAACGTTTATGCTTTGGAAAAATAAAGAATGTAATATGTTTATATCAAACTGCTCTAGCACTGGGTGAGATGCTTTACAGGTATAGAAATATTTTATCTTGTGTTGTGAAAACAGAAAACCAAAGCTGGATGGTCTATTTAATTGGTTAATCAGATTTTACAAAAAAAAAAAAAAAAACAGAAATTGCTGTGTGATTGCTGTTGAGCTTTATCCTTCGTTACAGTCAACAGAAAAGAACAATGCTCAAGAAACATAGTCACGTATGGGACATATTGGCACCACATGTTAGCAAATTGACAATAGCATTTGAGCATCCTGTAAATATTGTAATACAAATAATACAATTCTTTTACACTATGTGACTTTGCAGCACAAGCATGGCTTTGCAGTATGTTAGTAGACATTGCTTCTCTCGTCTTCATTTTTTAAATTTGTTTATCACCTTTGTCAACAATGCAGTTAAGCCCTGTGTACAGATCCTGATGGACATGTTAGAGTTAAGTGTCATTAATTTGACATATTGATGGATGGATAGTGAAAATTGTTACATGATTATGTATGTTGCTTAATGTAAGTTTAAATGACATGGAAGGTTATATATATTAAATAAATTGTGTATATATATATATATATATATATATATATATATATATATACAGTGGATATAAAAAGTCTACATACCCCTGTTAAAATGTCAGGTTTCTGTGCTGTAAAAAATTGAGACAAAGATGAATCATTTCAGAACTTTTTCCACCTTTAATGTGACCTGTAAACTGTACAACTCAATTGAAAAACAAACTGAAATCTTTTAGGCAGAGGGAAGAAAAAATATAAAAATAAAATAATATGGTTGCATAAGTATGCACACCCTTAAACTAATTTTTTGTTCAAGCACCTTTTGATTTTATTACAGCACTCAGTCTTTTTGGGTATGAGTCTATCAGCATGGCACATTTTGACTTGGCAAGATTTGCCCACTCTTCTTTGCAAAAACATTCCAAATCTGTCAGATTGCGAGGGCATCTCCTGTGCACAGCCCTCTTCAGATCACCCCACAGATTTTCAATCAGATTCAGGTCTGGGCTCTGGCTGGGCCATTCCAAAACGTTAATCTTCTTCTGGTGAAGCCATTCCTTTGTTGATTTGGATGTATGCTTTGGGTTGTTGTCATGCTGAAAGATGAAGTTCCTCTTCATGTTCAGCTTTCTAGCAGAAGTCTGAAGGTTTTGTGCCAATATTGACTGGTATTTGGAACTGTTCATAATTCCCTCTATCTTAACTA
This sequence comes from Discoglossus pictus, assembly GCA_027410445.1. Classification (NCBI taxonomy): domain Eukaryota; kingdom Metazoa; phylum Chordata; class Amphibia; order Anura; family Alytidae; genus Discoglossus; species Discoglossus pictus. The sequence goes on from CM050163.1 coordinate 85,649,829, forward strand.
AGACCCGGTTTCCAGCTGAAGAAAAACAGCCCCAAAGCATGATGCTGTCACCACCATGCTTCACTGTGGGTATGGTGTTCTTTTGGTGATGTGCAGTGTAGTTTTTGCGCCAAACATATCTTTTGGAATTATGGCCAAAAAGTTCAACCTTGGTTTCATTAGACCATAACACCTTTTCCCACATGCTTTGGGGATACTTCAGATGTGTTTTAGCAAAATGTAGCCTGGCTTGGATGTTTGTCTTCGTAAGAAAACACTTTCATCTTGCCACTCTACCCCATAGCCCAGACATATGAAGAATACGAGAAATTTTTGTCTCATGTACCACACAGCCAGTACTTGCCAGATATTCCTGCAACTCCTTTAATGTTGCTGTAGGCCTCTTGGTAGCCTCCCAGACCAGTTTTCTTCTCGTCTTTTCATCAATTTTGGAGGGAGCTCCAGTTCCTGGTAATGTCACTGTTGTGCCATATTTTCTCCACTTGATGATGACTGTCTTCACTGTGTTCCATGGTATATCTAATGCCTTGCAAATTATTTTGTACCCTTCTCCTAACTGATACCTTTTAACAATGAGATCCCTCTGATGCTTTGGAAGTTCTCTGTGGACCTTGGCTGTGGGATGCAACTAAGTATATTTTAGGAAAGACCAACTAGAGCAGCTGAATTTTTGGGGTTAATCAGAGGCACTTTAAATGATGGCAGGTGTATGCTGCCTCCTATTTAACATGATTTGGAATGTGATTGCTTAATTCTGAACACAGCTACATCCCCAGTTATAAGAGGGTGTGCAGACTTATGCAGCCACATTATTTTTCTTTTTTTTTTCTTCCCTCCACCTAAAATATTTCAGTTTGTTTTTCAATTGAGTTGTACAGTTTATAGGTCACATTAAAGGTGGAAAAAGTTCTGAAATTATTTATCTTTGTCTCATTTTTTTACAGTACAGAAACCTGACATTTTAACAGGGGTGTGTAGACTTTTTATATCCACTGTATATTTGTGTTCACATTTAAATGTCTAAAAGTTAAAAAAAACACGTTTCCTGCTCAGATTTCAGATAAATACAGTTATTGCACTGCATCTAGGATCCTTTTAAGCATATGCCTGATGTATTAAACAAATTTAAGTAAAGCCCAGGATGGATTAAGTACAAGCTAGGAAACCTACCCACAGACAGCACTGTTTCAAGGTTACTGCCTCTCGTCCATGTGGGGCCGGATCCCTAGCGTGTGTAGTAGATTTTGTGGGAAGGTAGTTTACCACAACAATCATTTAATTTTTGGTGGACAAACCAGCGATTGCAGCCCTCCCCCCACACAGTAGTACAGCAAACACATTTGTACACATACATTTGTGTATACATTTGAATACAGTTAATATATACAGTATATAATTTGGCTTATGATGTTCACCAAAGGGACACTGAAGTCACCATACATGCATCAGATAGAGGGTCAAAAAACATATTGAAAAGTTTCATTTTTTGACCTAGATGCTGTTTTTAGTTATTGCTTCTATAGCACCCAAAGCCCTGCCATCAAAAAGTGCATAGATGAAAAGGATCAGACTGACTTTCACGCTGATTATATTTTGGTTTTATTGATTTCTGTACTCAATGTTTAACATACAGAGACAAGGTGCAGTGGTAAACTGAATTGGCTTTGCAATGGAACTTGTGGTTTAGAATCTTGCATCTTTCCATATGTTATGTTATTTTCTTTGAGTTTAAATGACTATTTTAAATGCATTGCAGCAGCTTTGTATGCATCATACTGTTTATAAACTGTATTATTTATAGGTATGAACTGAACATATTTTTCTAATAGGCAAATTTATTATTTTAAATAATACTCCATGAAAATTAAAGGACACCTGAATAACACATATACTTATTTCAAAAATTCATTTTATCCAAATTTCAAGCTTAAATTAAGGTTTCCCTTGAAAATGTTATTTGTGACTTTTTCATTTACTCCATGAATAAACAAACAGCAAAAGTAAAATATCAAAGATATATAAGCTTCTTTGAATTAATTACATTTAGGTCATAACTCCTAAGTAATACTTAAGAGCAGTGAAATCAATAAGTCAAAAGTCATAGGCTGTGGACTGGAGAGCCCAAGGGATGCTATTGAAAAAGGTCCTCTCAGCAAATGAGTTTTAATGGGTCAAAAGAGTGATTAATTGATCCTTTTTGGCCGACCTAAGGGAAAGCATGAGAGTCTAACAGTCCCTGTGGTCAAGGAGCTAAAATGGTACTGACAAAAGATTGGCTTGTTCTCAACCTTAAAAAAAGAAACATATTTTAATGTGGTCTCTATTCTTTTCCATTGTGCCACATTATACTCAATCTTTGTACATGTTTGATTCAGTTATACCCAGTGGTAAAAAAGAAAAACACATATTCCCATATTTTATTAGCCAATAGCGTATTGGTCTGAAACATTTGGTGTTATTGTAGAATACTAAAAATCCAGATTCATCAAATATTTCTAAGAAACCATTAAATTAAATTCATTCTAACCCATTTGAGTTACTTTGCTGAATGTTGGAATTTTTGTGTTGCATATCAATTTGACCTCATTGGCCTCCCCTTAGCCATATAAGCTTTGTAAAAGTAATGGTCAGGTATGAAAGCTGTGTTTGGTGTGGGAGGGTATGTTATTTAGAACACATGAAACAATTTAATTTTTGGGGTACGTGATACAAAAGTATATACAGCCTTATTAAATTCAGCAAATTTAAAAGGGCTCTATTTAAGCACATAGCATATTTTCTTTACAGAATGTTTTAGTTAGTGAATACCTTGCTTTTGGATAGAAGTTCACTAACTAAAAACTGCTGTAAAAAAATATGCTATGTGCTTAAATAGAGCCCTTTTAAATGTATCGAATCACAATTTAATAAGGCTGTTAATGTCTTAGGCCCTCATTCAATTGCGATTTTGCCAATTAAATAGGGGTCTAAATAAGCACATAACATATATTTTTTAAAGACGTGTTTAGTTAGCAAACATCTATCCAAAAGCAAGGTTTTCACTAACCAAAAACTTATTTAAAAAATATATGTTATGTGCTTATTTAGACCCCTATTCAATTGGCCAAATTGCAATTGAATGAGGGCCTTAGTGAACAGTGATCCCATTGCTGCTATGGATTCTGGAGAGTGAAATGCAAATGAGTCTCGAAATATATCACTCTGGCACCTTAACATGGGATACCTTTAGGCCTATGAGTTCAGAGTTCAGAAAATAATGTAGGATTAGGGTACTATGTGAGAACCTTCTTATATGGGGATCATCACTGTGAGGCTGGTTCTGGCAACAATGAAATAAAGCTCAGGAGGGTACTCAGAGGGGACCAGAACTAAGTATGCTATAGTGGAAAAACACAGAGACAGATTTAACTACTATGATTTCACAGACTATATTTTTTTAAATCATACAAGGATGATTGAGTGGAAAGAGGGATAGAGAAGGAGTGAGAGGAAATAGTAGAGGGGGGAATGGGAATGTGAACAAAGACAGAAAAAGGAGAAACTAAAAGAGGTGAGAAATTATAGCTGGGAAACAGAGTGGGAAATGCAAGATGGATAGGGAGAAAAGAGAGTATGGTGGAATGGGAGAGAATTTTGAAATGGCAAAGGGGAAATTACAATGGGGAACAAAGAAGACAGGAAGTAAAATATTGAAATTGGTATATAAAAACAAACATAAAGTGAAAAGAGACATAAAAATGAAAGCAAGTAGAAGAGTGGGGTGATGAGAGAGATAATGGGAGATAAAAGAGTGAAAAAGTCTTGCTGCCACCCCGTCCTTCATGGGCAGGGGAACTGGACATATACTCCTACATCCATGCCAACATTCCTTACCATCCCAGGCCCTCAACGTGTTAGCCTTTATGATAAATCAGCCCTCATAACATAGCAATTTATCTGCACCTATTGGATATGGCAAGCATGACAGTTTACATAATGTCACTGGGAATGACAAACTGACCATTTAGTTTCTCTTATGTCTTATTTACAATTCCCATGAAGATCAATTATAACAAGAAATGTACGTAGATACAGTACAGTTACTTGTATCTAATTATATCAAACTAATAATTATTTTGGATACCTATACAATAGTTTATGCAAAGTAAATATGAAACCGTGCTCAGATAAGAAACAGCTGTGGTTTTTTTATCTGCCATTTAACATGAATTATAAAGTCATGAGATCAACTTGTCTTTTTAAACAACATAAAATTGCTCTCCTGATAAAAAATTGACTACAGTTATTTCATTCGCTATTATAAGAAGACATGCTAAAATGTTGATATTAATGATAGGAAAAAGTAAAGGCATGAATAATAAAAGGACCCAATAATAATACCAGTTTACTTTTTTAAGCAAAATAACATATTATATATTACAGGAATCACATTTGTTGTCTATGATATTTTTCAAGAAATACACTTTTTGGGAAATTAAATATATAATATGTTATTTTGCTGAAAAAATAATGGTATTATTAGGTCCTTTCACTATTTTTCTATCATTAATATTAAAATGTTGGCATGGCTTCTTAGAATTGAGGTTGTAGTAATATTCATGGTCAAAGATAGTGCTTTAACAGAGCATAGTGTAAATGTGAAATTAGATGATCCATTAATACCATGTATAATCATGTAATTCCTTATGATCATTATTTACTTAGGTCTGCATAGGAAGAGCCATCTGCATTAACAGCATACAATGTCCTGACAAAGCATGACACAACAGAATTCTCTGAGTGCCACTTGGAAATATAATATTACACAATGTTCAATGACAAGAAACATTTGAGAAGTGTACTGAAAAGTGCTCTGGAGACACAGACGCCTCTATTAATGTCTGAAAGTAAGGAAAATGGCAAGAGGTTATTTACATGATTCATGAATGGAAGAAATCACAAATTACAACAAATTCTTTACATTAACCTTTTTGTGATTTTTCATTTTTTAGAATTGTGCATATAACAAAAATTTACAGTAAAAAATTAATCCAGGAAGATCTCAAGGCTAGTTTATTTATGTGGCCTTTAGACTTCCTCATTCTATGTGAAAAAGTGACAAACAGAATGGATATTCACTGCTTCAGTATCCACATGTTTCCTGACTTTTTGCCGTTCCAGCTGTGAAACTTGCCAACTGCACCTCAGAAGTGTTAGCCTTAGGACATCCTGGGGAGGACATGACCCATTGTCATGATATTTGTCATATTAATACATGAAGCGTGTAATGGTTTTGGGGAAATTCGTTTTTCTTTATGTAAAAGTATATGTGCCAGGCTTGTGAAAGTGGGAAAAAGATAATTCCCCTATAAAGGGACATAAAAGTTTCATACTATCTGTTAAGTTTATAAAAAAGCAAGTCTTAAATATTACTTATGTATTTTAGTATTTCTGTACATGGAAATAGTTGTCTTCATGATAAAAACTAGTTATTTAAACTTTGGTAAACTTTTTTACCCTGCGGAATAAGTGTTCAGTTTCAAGAATTGTATAAAGAAAGGGTTTATTTTGGTAGAGCCACATTAGGCTATATTCACCAATTACAGCAAGACCAGATAGCTACAAGCTAATATGCTTGAGATGAGTAAAATCTCCAGTAACATACAAACAGAAGTATTGTATTTGGTGTATTACTGAGTATTGCTGATAATAATAGTGGAAAAGTCAGATCCTTTTCTAAACACATTTTGAGAATGAAGAAAGGAGCAATGTTTGCCAAAAAATGTTTTTTATCATAAACTGTACTCTAATGGACATTTATAAGAAAACATGATCTGCAGACAGTAATAAATGTTTATGCCCTCTGAAGTTTGAAAAAAATTGCAGATTTTCAATTAACAATATGTTATAGAAAATGTTACAAAATTAATGATGGCACCATTATCCAGATATCAGTTACATACATACCAATGTTGGTCTTGAGCGAGAAGACTGTTTAATTGTTTTGGATATTTGTCAAGGTTTCCAAGTACTTTCCTTTAAAGTAACATTCGCCATACAATAGCGTTAATGTTTCTGACTAGGCTTTTTTTCCTTTTACATTGATATGGTAAGTGTTTAGAGTATATTTCTGTCCAACTAAGGATAATTTACAGATTGTAGAAAGAAAGGCTGAAATTATTGACAAAATATACTTTTTTATTTATTCATATTATTTTTTTCTACAGTATACGCCTAAATGTTATTCTGGTAACATACTGAATTTCAGCTATGTTTGTTAATATAATATTGGAAAGTCTTATGTGGAGCTTTTTGCATGGCTGTATAACACGCCATATTTTAGGTGGAAAATAAAAAATAATGGACTCCAACATTTTATGTAGCAAGACCTCATTTCATCTGGATGATGACATCAATTATTTATTCTAATGACCAAACTTAGGGGTCAGTCACAACCAATTCTAAGAAGATTCAGAGTAAACGCTGACAAAAGATAATGGCCATATTTTTGCTTTTGTCGCATTTCTTAAATTTAACTTTAGGATGTAAACTCCCACATATGACAAAAACATATGTCAGTAGGGCGACCATATTTCAGCAGGTGGAGTTAATTTGAATTATTTAGAATCACATCAAAATAACAACAACTTCAAAATGACAATAACACTCAGAAAGCCTTATCTGGTACTGGATACCTCAAAATACGCTGTGCCAACACAAATACTGTACTTGTTTTCACTTTTAAATGTACTAATGGCTGTCAGTAACCAGTCCCCTGAATATTAATAACTCAAATTGTATCATCATACTTTGGGAATTCACCATGGACTTTGGATTCCTAGCTCAAAGACAGGGACGTCCTTGTTAATCTGTATTTATCATTGTCTGAACCTAATTTATGTACACTGCTACGGAATATGTCGGCGCATTGTAAATAAACAATAATAATAATAATAATACTTTGGAGTGCAAGGTGTTACTTCCTGGATTTGGATGATGCACCCTGCTTCCTTGAGGTGTTTAATCGTCGCCAGTATAAAAAGCTTTGTAGCCCAGTTAGCCATCATAATTTATTGGCTCCTGATTCTAATATGATTTTTGGTTAACTTGCACAATGCGATCTAGGCATTGAATGCCATTGCAACTTTGTGAAGCCTTTGTGTCAATGCATCCTGTCCAGTAATTCACCAGGTGTAAACTATAATCAGTGGCTTCCTGACTGAAGTGGGGCTGCCCATGCTGACAGAGCTGATCAGGCTCCCCATGTGGAGTATTCATCAATCCTGTCAAGCTGTCGGCTACATTTTGTATCCAGTCATTTACCATACCAGGGATGTTTGCTACTGGGAGATACTACTTTGGAGCACAAATTACCTTGATTGCAATGTCATATTACATCTTTATATAATACATTTATATCAGATTGGTTGAAACACATAACACTAGGAGCAACTCTCTATTTATTTATGCATAACGAATAAACATATGTTATGCAAATTCATCAAAGATAAAATAGTGCCCGTTTGCTCGTCTTTGCATGGAAATAAGATTAAATCACAAATAAGCAATGTAAGAAAAGTTGAAGTTTTTAATCTCTTTTCACAAATAAGCAATGTAAGAAAAGTTACATTTTTGAAGCTCTTTGAAGTAGACTTTTGCACACAACTGTCTGTTGTTGTGTTGCATTTTTTGTCTTTGTATTTCTATATACTTCAGAATTTGTTTTAGGTTTGTCATATTTGTTTACTGAACCCTTGCATATATGAGAAATTTGGGAGATTTATAAATAAAGAGTAATAATAACGTTGAAGTGGATTATGAAGAACTTGTTCTGTATTTGCGCAAAATAGCCATAATTGTTTTAGATATTATTCTAGTTATTATGTTGATTTGTATATTGCACCTAGGAAAAGTGAATTGATTTGATAGTCGGAATGTCATTTATTCTTGGTTTACCTTTTTATTCCTTCAACATTGCTATCTATTTGTATATCTCATCCTTCTTCTATAAATACTTCACAAAAAGCTCTCTCAATTCTCAACTAGAGCAGCCATCCAGATTCATAACCTGTTCTGGATCCTGTCTACCCAATAAATATATTTCTTATAATTTATCATATAAATATTTACAAATTCTTGTACATTTGTTAAAAAAATTTACAACAGATTTCTGGGAACTTTTTTGATTCTCATGTAAAGGTTTGTGCCATATTTAAAAACTCTCCATCCTGTCCACCCAATGGGTACCTATACCTATAACACAAACACACCAACAGATTGGTGGCTATATGCACAAGACCTCTATGTCCTCAGGCTTGCCTTCCATCCATACCACTCAACATTTTTGTATGTTGTAATATTTTACCTGTTAGAATGAAAGACTTAAAAGTGTCTTTGTTTTTCATTGTTTGAGATGTTTGAATAAAGTAGAGCAGATGCTCCAGATCTTATTGTCCATTTGCCCTATTTCTTGGCCCTGGGACATTAAAGGTTTGACATTTTTATTTCTATTGAGTCATCACCTTGTCAACAAGCAATATTTCTAGATAACAAGAAAACAACATGTAAAGGAACAGCTATGTATTTACTTTAGAAGTTGTTTGTAATGTATACATTAGCTGATAAATCTTCTTACAGTTGATCTTATCCTGTCATGTGTAGAGATTAGTTCCTATCGTGGTTAATGTTAGTATCTAATCTTTTTCCACTTTGTATTAGTTAAAAAGCACTGACTGATTTCTGTAAACTACCAATGCAGGATCTATTGTAACAGGACTACAAATGTCTTCTAACCAAACAGAGTATCTGTTTCTTCAAATAGTTATAGCCATAGACATCATGGATGGATGACTGAGGATATATTGCAGAAAATGTATATATATTAATATGTATGCTTATTCTGCATGTATGCTAAGACCAGTTTTTGATTGGATCAATTTTCGATTTAGCTACTGAGTCAACTTTTTTATTATCTCTGAACATTTCTATAAAGAGAAAACATTAAAACCATATCTATTTGTTGTTCAGTTTAAATGAATGTAATGCCAGTATGATAATCTGACATTAGATGTGGGCACACATGATTTAAGAGAATGATTCAAGCCATATACAAGCAAAAACGGATTAAAAACTGATGTATGGCAGCACAAACAGTACCATATGCTATTATTAAAGGTATATGCAAGTGAGCTGGGTTATGAATGCATCTGATAGAGGGGAATTAGTAATGTATGATTACATTTATTTGCATGCACTATGTTTTTTTAGCTTTGCATGAAAAAACAAACAAATTATGTTTAAACCCACAGGATTGAGCTAGGCTCCTGTGAGGTTTCATTTTTGTAAACATGTACCCTGTCTGGTTGAGCATGCTCAGCTTTGCAGCCAGTCGGCAATGCTGTATGCAGCCAGCTAGATGAGGCTGCTACACTGGGTCCTTAAAGGACCATAAATCAACATTCAAGTCAAAATGCTTGAGCGGTTACACGGTTGTTCTTTAGACATATACCATCTCTTTGATAAATTCTGACAAATTCTAATTATACTGAAAACAGACATTTCAGCTTCACCTATTCTAATCTGTCTTTTAGGCGAATGAGCATTTATGCTTGATTTATGGTCCTGCAATGTTTTCTGTTCATGTGTCTCTGTGTGAGTGAGTCCATGCTGGGAGAGATCTCAGAAGCAATTCACTAGGGTTGGTGGAGGTAATGGGGCAATTCATGTGACTTGGAGAGGTAATGGGACAATTCAATGGGGCTGGGAGAGATCACAGGGGCAATTCACTTGGGCTGGGGGAGGCGATGGGGTAAATCACTGGGGCTGGGGGGTTACAGGTGCAAATCGCTGGAGCTGGGGGAAGTATCACCTGGGATGTTATGTAGCTAAAACAATCAGTGAATGAAGGGACACAGACCTTGTTCTGGATATTACAGAAGTCTAAAGGAAAGAAGCAGCTAAATTCACAGTCCAAAAAGATACAATGTATTATGTATGCTCATTTTTGCTGGGATTTTCAGGGGGTGTCATTGATAGAACATTAATAGAAAACAGTTTGCAAATGCAAGAAATTCAGCAAACTTTAGGGTAACTGTTTAAATGTTTATTTGGTATTTTTTCATGCAAACATTTTTTTTCATACACTACCAATTCTCCTCTATCAGATGCATTCATAATCCAGCGCACTTGCATATACCTTTAAATACCAAAGCTAAACAATTTAATATGCAACTCAAGTGGATTTATCCCTTCAAGAATTCTGTGTTATTTCCAAAAGACATTAAAACCACTGTACAAGTAGCGGTAGTTGTTCTAATTTAATAATTGTTCAGATATACACCCTTTCCTCTGAGTTGCACCTGGCAAGGCTATCTAACAGAACGCCCAGTGAAAAGTGGATTATACAACACAACAATGACACTACAAACACTAGTAAAACTATGACTGAATGTCTGAGAAAGTGTCAACACCGCAGTGGGACCTAAGAGAGGAGATGTTACAAAATAATGTCCTCAAACATCAATGAGCTGAAAGAAATTTTGTACTGAGGTATAAGAATTTCCCACGGGCAATGTGAGGAATTGATAAATTCTTACAGGAAACATTTACTTAAATGTATTGCTGCTAAAGGGGCCCCCACATCTTAGTGAATCTTGGTGCACACTTACCTTTCACACATGGCTACTGAATGTTGGCTAATTATTTTTGTTTAGAATTGAATTGTGATTGTTACTGTAGTGTCACTTGAGGTTAGATGTATCTACTGTTATTAGTGAGGATAAAAGTCACGCGTTGGCAATTTTCACGCTCATATAAAGTTGTTTTCCATCCCAATAATATTTCACAGAGAGGGTGATAACTGCTTTTTGGTGGTGGGGGCAATATTGTCATGGACCAGAGCAGTGTCAAGGATATAGATGTCTCCTATGCTGGGCCTCAAGCAATGGTGCCACACACCATGTTACTCCTCTACAGAAAGTATCTCTGCTGATCTAGGTTATAGAGAGGTTGCTGATGCTGCTATAAATTGTCAGCACAGCCGCACACTTTGTGATGGGTCAGTGACAGATACTTGTGTGGTGATAAGATTAGAGTGTCTCCTCATACTTAAGCCTGTCTTCCTGTGTGTACTTACAAGAAGAGTTGCACAATGTGTCCTTTTCTGAGTGAAGAGTAAAGATTGATGAAAATCTAGTCAGTGATAGAGTTGGGACAGGAAGTACTGATTGATCAGGGTATTTTTAGCATTATTATTTATTTTACTATTCTCAATTAGATTGTATGTATTTATTGCCATTTATTTATTGACTGCCATTAAAAAATAACCTTGCTGTACAATGTTCTAACTCCGAACCTCTAATTCCTGAATATTTAGGTGTTCTTTAAATATCATACATACAACTTTAATGTTTTTTTTGTGCTCTGAAATACTTAAAATGTGATTTATAACCAGTAGTAGCTATCCAGTAACAATGTACATTGCACATTATGAAATTTTGTAAATGTAGGAAAAGTAATACTGTTGTTGTGAGTATCCTGAGTATGTAGTCACCAGTAGAAAATAATTACCAGAACAATCCACTCAGTCCTCTTATCATGTACTGTATGATTAATAATATATTTTGCATATGTTAGCGAGCTATGTTTCAACTATAAAATTGCATGTTCTGTGTAACTGTATATTCAAATATACTATATGCTATTAGTTTAAACTACTTTGTATTAGACAGTTTGTTTGGGCAGAACAAGGGCATGCACAGAAGTACAGGAAATACAATATTTTCATGGTATATGTACAACCTCAGCAACTTTTTAAAGAGAAGAATGAGACATTTTCAAGAAAAGTTAAAATCTTTCGATTTGCCTCAGCTGTCAGTTATCAAGTGTTGTGAAAAGCACTTGGACCAGGCTGGTTTATATTGCACTGCATATTACAAGATTAAATAACTGTGATCCAAGGTCTGTTCTTTCATCCTTTGATGATTGATGAAATTGTAATATTTCTATGTAAAGGGCATTCAAATAAATGTTGTGTGAAAATTGAAAACATTTTACATAATAACCAGAGAATACAACATCCCAAAATAAAAATGGTTATTTTACAAAATGTTTCATAGAGCAATTCTCACATCGGAATACAACTTAATGTAAAATGAGAAACAACACAGTATGAAAAAAACTTAAGTGATACGAAAACAAAATACACAATTTCTATCTGTTATAAAATAATAAAATCACAAAAAGAAACTAAAAAAACTGATAGAATGTAGAAGTGGGAAAGGAAACTCAAAAACGGATGGGATATAAAACAATGGTACAAAGCCTTTCCTTGATACAGAGACATTTTCAAAATGTTCATCTTTAAGAGAAAGTAATTTTAAATTTACTCAGAGATGGTACATAGGGAAAAAACTAAAACTAAAAAATTGCTCCACAAGAATACTTGGGAAAGTGTTGGAGATACAATGAGGAATTTGGAACACAAGAACATATGAGGTGGTCATGTACTTTAATAAAAAAACTTCTAGTCGAAATGTGTCTCACATATATCTACAATTATAAAATATCAACTAGAACTGACCCCAGACATAGTATTGTTCCCTGAAAAAAAGAGCTATAAGAAAACTAATATCATTGTTAATACCTTTTTATCAGCAAAATGGCTTATAACTATGAATTATAAAAGCACAATCCTACCTTCATGGAATGAAGTCAACATTATAGTTGATAGAAACAAACAAATTAGATTATATAATTCCAAATCAAGAAAAATCTAAGAAAAAAGTGGCAAAGTGGTCTCTATCGGATTAATAATAATTGTGAATAACTACCGTAACTAGAACTGCTTCCAGCGATCCCTTCTCTCTGTCCAATTCCATGTGCTACATGTTTAAGAAAATGTTATCTTATTTGTTTAGTTTTGATATATGAGTAAATAGCTAAAAAATATTTAGCAAGATGATTTTGAACAATCAAACTTAGACTACTTTATCTTATATAGAAGAAATCTAATGTATCAAATCTTGAAAATATTTTACTAAATGTAATGAAAGCTTGTTGTAAACTATTTCAATCTGTGAAACATTCTCTGTTTTTGGTGATTTACCCACAGAACCAAGACTTTATTGTTTGTATTGTCGTATTGTGATATATTGTGGGGAAAAAATGAATATTGTGTTACCTAAGGGCCTGAATTGACTAGCTTATTTTTTTTTCACACAGGCAGAATGGTGTAGGCTTGTTTGTATGTGAAAAGAAACAGCTCAGTATAGAAGCTCAAATAAGGAAATGGGTGCCCATATTAAAAAAAATATGCTTATACATTTTGAGCCTGAGTTTTTTTGATCCCCAGTTCTGTATAATTAATTTATTCTGCAGTTAAACACTTATTTCCCAACTTTCTTAGACGCCCCGTATGTGCACACTGGTGAGAAAACTTCCCACACACCAAGCTTCTAAGCTTTTAATACTTTGCACAAACATATGTATGTGTATATATATATTTCCACTGACAAAGAAATGATCAGTCCATAATTTTAATGATAAGAAAAACGCATGTCAAAAAAGTTATAAATTGATTTGCAGGTCAAAGAGTGAAATAAGTATTTGACCCCTTCGACTTTAAAACCCTTTAAAACCCTTGTTGGCAATCACAGAGGTCAGACGTTTCTTGTAGATGGCCACCAGGTTTGCACAGGAGGGATTTCGTCCCACTCTTTTTTGCAGATCCTCTCCAAGCCATTAATGTTTCCAGGCTGATGTTTGGCAACTCGAACCCTCAGCTCCCTCCACAGATTTTCTATGGGATTAAGGTCTGGAGACAATCCAGGACCCTAATGTGCTTCTTCTTGAACCACTCCTTTGTTGCCTTGGCTGTGTGTTTTGGGTCATTGTCATGCAGAACTACCCATCTACGACCCATATCCAATGCCCTGACTGAGGGAAGGAGGTTCTCAACCAAGATTTGTTGGTACATGGCCCCGTCCATCGTCCCTTTGATGCGGTACAGTTGTCCTGTCCCCTTAGCAGAAAAACACCCCCAAGGCATAATGTTTCTACCTCCATGTTTGACGGTGGGGATGGTGTTTTTGGGGTCATAGGCAGCATTCCTCCTCCTCCAAACACGGCTTGAGTTGATGCCAAAGAGCTCAATTTTGGTCTCATCTGACCACAACACTTTCACCCGGTTCTCCTCTGAATCATTCAGATGTTCATTGGCAAACTTCAGACGGGCATGTACATGTGCTTTCTTGAGCAGGGGGACTTTGCGGCGCTGCAGGATTTCAGTCCTTCACAGCTTAGTGTGTTAGCAATTGTTTTCTTGGTGACCATGGTCCCAGCTGCTCCCGTGTAGTTCTGGGCTGATTCCTCACCATTCTCATGATCATTGAAACTCCATGAGGTGAGATCTTGCATGGAGCACCAGACCGAGGGAGACTGACAGTTTTTTTGTGTTTCTTCCATTTGCGCACCAACTATTGTCACCTTCTCACCATTCCAGCCTTGTGTAGGTCTACAATCTTGTCCCTGAAATCCTTGGACAGCTCTTTAGTCTTGGCCATGGTGGATAGTATGGAATCTGATTGCTTCTGTGGACAGGTGTCTTTTATATAGCTAATGAGCTGATATTAGGAGCACTCCCTTTAAGAGAGTGCTCCTAATCTCAGCTTGTTACTTGTATAAAAGAAATCTTGCTGATTGATAGGGGATCAAATACTTATTTCAGTCATTGACATGCAAATCAATTTATAACTTTTTTGACATGTCTCTTACTGTTAAAATACACCTACCATTAAAATTATAGACTGATCATTTCTTTGTCAGTGGACAAACGTTCAAAATCAGCAGGGGATCAAATACTTTTTTCCACCACTGTATGTATATATGTGTGTATAAGTGGGTTTAGACGAGCGTGCAAGAATTTGCATAAAATAGTGAATGCAAATTGCTGTATTTTGATACAAGTGGAGTAATGAAGCATTCGAAGATGGGTGTCAGACACTAAGTTGCCAAGGAGCCTGCCAGTTAGTCAGTGTACAGGCACAGAGAAGCTCTGTGCTGGACAGAACATCTGAGGGGGACAGGTTATAGAAGAGCAGACACCTCATGAGCAAAGGGTACTGAATTGACATTACTCCCCACAATTCCCTCAGTTAATATAACAATAGTGCAGCAACCTTTAACTCACACCTCCCCCATAATAATCCAATTTGAATAATAAAACAGTGTTATGAAAAATAAATAATTTCCAACACTTATAACAAAATAAATAATTTCCAACACTTATAACAATAATTTCCAGGCACTCTTTGCCCAGGGTAGGTGTTGTTTTTGTTGTTAAGTCATTCAGTTGTGTCCTACTCTCAGTGACCCTATGGACAACTGCACCTATTGTTATGTTTCTGGTTGTGCTTATCCATAAGTTTTTTTTGGGCAAAGATACTGGAGTGGGTTGCCAGTTCCTTCACCAGTGGACCACAATTTGTATGATCTCACTGCTAGGACCTGCCCATCTTCGGTGACCCTACATGTATAGCTTACATCTTCAGTGATGTACACAAGCCCCTTCTCCACTCCAAGGTAGTGATGTGAGTAGAGACATTGTACCCAATATAATTAAATATTTTTATAACTGTAATTTTATATTTTACAAAACCAGTTAATGTATATGATTGTTTGTTTCCTGATTTCCAGGTAGGCTATAATTTGCTGTATATAAAAAAAAATATCATTATACTTAAGTCTGCTAGATTGCACATTTTATTGCCAAGATATTGTCAATAACATGTGCAAATACATAATATAATATAATATATAATATTGAATATGAAGATCATCCATTCAGTGTCACTTCTATGTAATTAACCCTGTTGAGAAAATAAAAGTTATTGTCTTCTCTATTAAACTTAAAGGGCTATTGTAGTTTGGGAAAACTCCACATTTTTGAATTAACAGTCTTACAATACTCACAGCTGCTTGAAACGTTTTGCCAAATTTATAAACTAGAACTGTACTGACGTTTATTTTGTTTAAATATAAACAACTTCTCCTACAATGGAAATAGCCTTTTCATGACCTTATAAAAGAGCTAAAACTATATTCAGAATCATAGTTTACTTACAATACCACATGTGCTAAATACGCATCACTATATTCTTGTACGTACACACATATATCGAACGGAAAGCCTAAAGAAAACAAGCAGAAATTGGACCAATGTATATCTGTATTAACTGAAGTATACACAATGAATATAAACACACACATATACATATATATATATATATATATATGCTGTATATATATATATATATATATATATATATATCACATATTATAATTGTCCTGCTACGAGTCGTCGTCACGCTGTTTGCGTGGTCCGTACGAATAGCGGGCTTAGCGATGAGCGCCGCAGGCGCTCATCGCCCGGCGAGCCTCGCGAAGTGAGGCGAGCCGTTAAACCGTTGCACTTTGGCAATGAGCGCCGCAGGCGCTCATTGCAGGCGAGCCTCGCGTAGCGAGGCGAGCCGTTAAAACGTAGTAAAAAAATACGGCCGCAAACCGCCTATCATAAAAATTAAAATTAACAATAACTACACACACCACATACATAAAAACCTAACCGATAGCAAGAGGGAGCATCCACGACCTGCAGAAAGCGAGTTACACATTGATTTACCTTAAAATACAAAAATGTAAACACAAAAAAAAAAATAAGCGACAGAAAAAATGGCGGCCGAAAAAAAAGGCGTAGACACATTACGGATAATCCGTGACGGCGTATAAGACACATTACGACATCGCAAAAATCGGACGCAACCCGCGGACAAGAAAAAAGATAAAACACACTAAATACACAGAACACATAAATAAAAAAGTTACCGACAGCAAGAGGAAGCATCCTGGACCTCAAAACAAAAACTATCGCCTTCATTTAAAGCAAAATAAAAGAGTTTAGACACTTTAAAAAAAAATAAGCGAGAGAAAAAATGGCGGCCGAACAAAACGAAAACGAGGCTACAGCACTATAGCCACGGAAAACACTTACGGAAAATCCGATAAGACGCACACCACACATTTCCGGATTAACACGGAGTTCCCGCCTTTGTCTCGCGTAGACAAAAATGTAAACACAAAAAAAAAAATAAGCGACAGAAAAAATGGCGGCCGAAAAAAAAGGCGTAGACACATTACGTATAATCCGTGACGGCGTATAAGACACATTACGACATCGCAAAAATCGGACGCAACCCGCGGACAAGAAAAAAGATAAAACACACTAAATACACAGAACACATAAATAAAAAAGTTACCGACAGCAAGAGGAAGCATCCTGGACCTCAAAACAAAAACTATCGCCTTCATTTAAAGCAAAATAAAAGAGTTTAGACACTTTAAAAAAAAATAAGCGAGAGAAAAAATGGCGGCCGAACAAAACGAAAACGAGGCTACAGCACTATAGCCACGGAAAACACTTACGGAAAATCCGATAAGACGCACACCACACATTTCCGGATTAACACGGAGTTCCCGCCTTTGTCTCGCGTAGACTCCGATTTCCCGCCTTTGCCTCGCGCTGACTACGATTTCCCGCCTTTGCCTCGCGCCGACTACGATTTCCCGCCTTTGTCTCGCGCCAACTCCGATTTCCCGCCGAAAACAACACATTGGTCTCGAGCAACAGCGTATTTCCCGCCGAAAACAATGCATTTCGCTCGCGCACCCGTATTTCCCGCCGAAAACAATGCATTTGGCTCGCGCAAAAACCTATATATAGGGCACAATTGACACATTACTGACACCTTTTCCTGAGGTGATGACAGTGTGACTGGACATTTTCGGATGCTGGAAAATCGAAAGAGATTGATAGCTCTTCAGGATACTGATTCAGGAACATTGAATTACAAAAGGTACATTTTAAGAAGTATCATTAATTAATTACTATATTATTAGTTACTTAATAAGGACAATTATGTACATTAAATTAATAATTGGTTATGTATTGTGCATTAATTATTAATGTACATTACATTGAATTATTAATTAATAATGTACATTAAATTAATAATTAATTGATTATATATTGTGCTTAAATGTGTGAAACATTGTAAATAATATTCATAATGTATTTTATTTAATTAAGAATTAATAATCAATAAAATATAACCAATTAACTATTAAATTAATGTACATTATTTCATTAACAGAAATATAATATTGAGCTTAACTGTGTGAAACAATTGACAATACTATTGATAATGTACATTAAATAATTAATGAATTAAGCATTAATATAAAAGTGAGTTTGCGTTTAAGAATGTCCATAAAAAAGAAACACATTTATTCATGAATTAATAAATAATGTACATTAAATTTAATTATTAATTAATAATGTACATTCTATTACAAATTAATTGGTTATATATTGAACATTAATTAATTGTAGATTACATTACTAATTAATTGGATATTGTAATTACCTGTGTAAAAGAATTGTAAATAACGTTTATAATGTACTTTCTACAATTAATTAATTATTACTAAACAGTAATATCAAAAATGTTAGCGTTTAAGAATGTGCAGAAAACAAACACATTGATTCATTAATTAAGAATGTACATGATTTTAATAATTTAATTCTCAGATAGACTCATGTTTATGTTTTCAGTTTAAATTTAATTAATAATGTACATTAAATTAATAATTGCTTATATATTCTGCATTAATTAATAATGTACATTAAATATAATTAGTAATTAATAATGTATATTACATTAGTAATTAATTCGTTAGATATTGTGCTTACCTGTGTGAAAGAATTAAAAATAACATTCATAATGCACTTTATTTAATGAATTAATTATTAATAATGAGTAATATCAAAAACAGTTTTGTATTAGATTACTATAGGAACATATTAAAGAATTTGCTTTCAGGTTTTTAAGGAATAAAAATATATGTCTCTTGATTGATGTTTATTTCATGATATGGGTGAAGTGAAATAATACAAAGATTCTAAAATTTAAATTACAGATTATTGATCAAGGAAAGTGAATAAACACACAGTGTGACGTTTGCAGCCTTTGAACAACATCAAGACCGTCTTTGCAGGTAAATATTTAATTTGGTCCTGACACATCAAAACAGCATATGTTAAAAAAAATTATGGAAAGTTGAATAGACAATATGAAGCAATACAAACATTTAACAAAACGAAGAAGCACTTGCCAAAAAAAAAAAAAAATGTATGCAGTGAAGTGAATCAAGAAGGATTTAAAATGAATTGAAAGATGAATAATTGATATAATAAATATATATGTCCAGTTATTACCAATTTAATATATGTCAATAAAATAATTTGAAAAATGGTTTCATTTATTTCATTGGAAACAAGGATAACGTTTATTCATCAACTTTAATGTAACAGTCCAAAAAGTAAAAAGACATATGTACACAAAAATAAGAAGAAAGACTAATTAATATTTATATTGACTATTACAGATTAAAAAATGGAAGATAATGGAGAAGACAAAATGGAACGCAAAAGAAGATTGGCAAGGGAAAGGAAGCAAAGGTGGAGAGATGCTCATACACCAGAAACTTCACAACGCTTGAGAGAAGAAGATCAACAGAGACTTTTAAATAAAAGAAAGATTGCTAAGAAAGCCAAAAGTGAGTCTGTTGGGCCTTGCAAAAAAAGGAAAAGTAAAAAAAAACATCTATGTGAACCAGTGTCTAATGATTCTATTGTGCAGAATGACTTAAATGTAGACACACATGACAACAATGTACATATAGAAAGTGGGTTTGATATATATGTGGAAAAAATGCATGACAATGTGTTCAATACTGCAGTACATGTAGATACTCATTATTGTGGGTTACTTAATGTGCTTTGTCAGTTTTGTGGGGCCTATCATTTCATAAAGGAAAGACCTACTGATGGAAATTTCATTAGTTGCTGTCAGAAAGGAAAGGTGAAACTTCCACTAAGACATCCATTTCCATATTATTTAGAATGTATTATGAGTGATCCAACATTTCAAAATTATAATAATTTCAAAAAAAACATCAGGTCTTATAACAGTGCAATTTCATTTGCTTCAATGGGTGCAACTTTAGCAGAAAATGTACCAGGACATGGTCCTTATTGTTTCAAAATTCAAGGTCAAATATACCACCGAACTTCACATTTACACCCACAAGAAGGAGAGCCAAGGAAATTTGCACAGTTGTATGTCTTGGATACGATGGAAGCTGTGGAACAAAGAATGACACTACCAGAAAATAGACAGTGTTTGCGCATAGTCTTTGAACAGCTGGATAAAATTATGCAAAACAACCCATATAGTAAAGCATACAAACAATTAGCACAGCTGGAAAAAGAACAACAGGAACATGCTGAAAGACATCTATTGCCTATACCAAGAGTAAATATGGTGTTAAAAAGAGATCGCAACACTGATCAAAGAAGATATAATTTACCGACAGTAAATGAGGTTGCTATGGTGTTTAAAAATGAGGATGGTGAACCACCTTTTCAGCGTGATATTAGAATATATCCACGCAATGAAGAACAACCATTTATCAACATCAATATATTAAGTTGTAATTTAGATCCAATGACATATCCCATTTTCTTTCCAAATGGTGAACCTGGATGGGAACCAAAATTAAAATTGGAAACTTATCCCAATACTAAACTTCGCATTAGATCTAATGTTTCAATGCTGGAATATAAAGTTGCACAAACTGCTATCCGTGACTGCTTTAATCCAATTTTACATGGAGGCAAACTCACTCAACAATGGATTATTGATTCATATCTACAAGTTGAAGCCAATAATTTAAATTTCATTAAATTTCAACAAAAAAAATTACGAGTTGAACAGTATTGTGGATTAATGGATTATGTGGCTGAAATAGCTGCAAACAGAGACATTCCAGCTGGAAGAGCAATTATTTTGCCATCAACTTTCCAAGGATCTCCTCGCAATATGCGAGAAAGGTATAATGATGCCATGGCTATTGTCACAAAATTTGGAAAACCAGATTTATTTATTACATTCACGTGTAATCCCCAATGGCCAGAGATCAAGGAAAATTTGTATTTGGGACAAACTACATCTGACCGACCAGATTTAGTGGCAAGAGTATTTAAAATCAAACTGAATTCATTAATATATGATATCACTAAAGCAAAATTATTTGGACAATGTATGGCATTTGTTTACACTATTGAATTTCAAAAGAGAGGACTGCCACATGCTCACATACTTTTAATACTGCAGGAAAAAGATAAGTTGAAAACTGCAGAGAGAGTGGATTCAGTCATTTCTGCCGAATTGCCAGACCAAGAAAAATATACAAAACTTTGGGAGATTGTTACACATAGAATGATTCATGGCCCATGTGGAGAGATGAATCCTAATTCACCATGTATGGAAAATAAAAAATGTACAAAAGAATTCCCAAAACAATTTCAAATGCAAACTTATGCTAATTGTGATGGATATCCTTTGTATAAAAGAACACAAGGAGAAACAGCTATTATCCGGGGCCAAAAGGTTGATAATAGATTTGTTGTTCCATACAATCCACATTTGCTCATCAAGTACAATGCACACATCAATGTAGAAGCTTGCACTTCGATTAAATCAATTAAGTATGTGTATAAATATATATACAAAGGATATGACGCAGCTACTGTTGTTGTACAAGGTGCTGTAAATGAAAACGAAAATCCAATTGTACACGATGAACTATCAAATTATTTAGATGGTCGCTATGTTAGTGCTCCTGAAGCAATGTGGCGCCTTTTGAAATTTGAGATGCATGATCGGTCACATGCTATCTATCGCTTAGCTGTACATTTGCCTCAAAGTCAGATGGTTTGCTTTACTCAAGGAAATGAAAGACTTGCATTATGTCAAAGTGAAGACAGAGATACCACACTTATAGCATGGTTTAAATTAAACTGTCAGGATACGCAGGCCAGACAATTTTTATACATAGAGATACCATATTACTATGTATTTGTAAATGGTCAATGGAAAGAACGAAGAAGAGATGCACAAAAAATTATACCACGCATTTATACCGTCAGTCCAAGGGATATTGAACGTTTCAGCTTAAGATTACTTCTGCTACATGTTCCCGGTGCACAGAGTTTTGAGCATTTACGTACAGTCAATGACATCGTTTATGATACATTCCTATTAGCTGCAAGACAGCAAAATTTCATAGCTGATGATACAGAATGGGAGAGGTGTCTGGAAGAAGCAGCGCTATGTCAAATGCCAAAGCAAATGAGACAACAATTTGCATTCATATGCATATTTTGCAATGTACCTGATGCTTTCACTTTGTGGGAAACATTTAAATTAAACATGTCAGAAGACTTCTTGAAACGTTACAGAGAACCAATCGCTCTGTTAAAAACATTGTTGGAAATTCAAGAAATATTGTTTGCTCATGGATTAAATTGTTCAAGTTTTAATTTACCGGATCCAGGACTTATAGATGACATTAATTTTGATGATTATGACACTGAGCTACAAAAACAAAAAACACAAGAAAAACTGGCAACATTAAATACTAAACAGTTAGAAGCATTTCAGGCCATCACAAATGCTACAGATGATGAAATGGTCAAAGACCGGTATTTCTATCTAGACGGCCCAGGTGGATCTGGAAAAACTTATCTTTACAATTGTTTGATGAGTTATATTCGATCACACAGTCAGATAGCTATGCCATTTGCAACAACTGGAATTGCTGCACTTTTGTTAGATGGTGGTAGAACTGTTCATAGTGGATTTAAGCTGCCAGTTCCCATTTTGGAAACATCAGTGTCAGATATTCGACTCAATTCTATACAAGCAAAAAAATTTAAACTAACGAAACTAATTATCATAGATGAGGCAACAATGATGTCATGTCACGCACTGCAATGTATTGACAGATTCTTAAAAGAAGTGATGGATAATAAGTTGCCATTTGGTGGAAAGGTGATGCTGTTAGGAGGAGATTTTCGGCAAACATTACCTGTTGTGCCACACGGAAATAGAACAGAGATCATTGAAACATGTATCAAGACCAGTAAACTGTGGCAAATATTTACACATCTCAAATTAGAATTAAATATGAGATCTGAAGGCCAAAATGAATTCAATGATTGGCTTATTAAAATCGGAGAAGGAAAACATCCAGAAATACAGCATTTACCAAATGATACTATTGAAATTCCATCAGAAATGGTTTGCAACGAATCACTGATATCAGCCATATTTCTAAACACTCTTAATAACGAGGATTACTCAGACATTGCAAACAAAGTGATATTAACATCAAAAAATATCGATGCCTTGAATGTAAATAATGAAATTTTAAAATACATCAATGCACCACAGAAGAATTATTACAGTGCAGATTCAGTTCTGGCTGATGATAAAGAGAGTGAATCGAATTTTAGTATCGAATTTATTAATTCCTTAACACCATCTGGAATGCCACCACATATTTTACAATTGAAAAAAGGTGCAATTGTCATGTTATTGCGAAATATGAATCCAAAAAAAGGACTTTGTAATGGCACCAGATTAATTGTGCATGAGTTAAAAGATCATTTTATACATGCAGAAATTATAACTGGGACCCATAGAGGTGACCGAGTTTTTATACCAAGAATTGATTTAGCTCCAAGCGAGAGTGGTTTGCCTTTTGTCCTTCAAAGGAGACAGTTTCCAGTTATCATGGCATTTGCCATGACCATCAATAAATCACAAGGCCAAACTTTTAAGTCTGTTGGGATTTTTTTAAAGGAACCAGTTTTTGCACATGGACAACTCTATGTTGCTTTTTCAAGGTGCACCAATCCAAACGAAATTAAAGTGACTGTTGACGAAAATGAAAGTCAGGGTCATTTATTAGACGATGGATGCGTTTACACAAAAAACATTGTGTACTATGAGGTGTTGTAAACATAGAGTAGAGTAGTTTCATTTCTATGACAACATTTTAAGGTACTCAATATTATTGCACAAAAACAACATTTCAAGAACAAACTATATACAATGGACAAAAAAATCCATAGAGAACAGTGGTTTGACTTCCAGTACAAAATGTAAGTACTCTGGGACTCTTTAAATAGGGGACCACTATTTCACTTTGGAAACGCTATGTGATATTTGCATAAAAGACAAACAGAAAATAAAAAAAAAACTTAAACATCCTTAAACATATTGAAATGGGTTACAAGTTTCATGTTCATATGATTGGTCCCACAAAAAAAAAGTTTAAAAACTGTTTGTTAAAGAGATATGTTATAGGCAAACATGTATTGTTACTATGTAGTTGAATCATTTCATAAGATTTGGAAAAGTATTGATTCAGGGAGTAATCCGATCGCCAGTTAATGGGGTCAGGAAGGAATTAATTTTTTTCCCTCTAAGATACAATTGCAAAAGTTTGAATGGGGGTTTTTATTGTTTGCCTTCCTCTGAATTCAATGCTAATTTAGTTTAACGAGAGTTTAACAAAAATGTTACAAATAAAAAAAAAAAAATTATTTGTAAAAAAATGTACTTACTCTAAGTTAATATAGTCTGCAGTTACTAAGTGATAAATATCTATTTAAAAGTGTTAGTATTGTTAAAAGAAGGTTGAAAGATTGTATAATATACAAGTTGCCTGTTACAAAATTTCATGTTACACTTTACAATATGTATGCATTAAAAAGTACAATATGTATGCATTAAAAGTAAGATATTATTATATTGTTTTTAAAAAAAAAAAATGATTATGAAATATAAGTTGAAACTTACAAAAAATTAAAAGTTAAAAAAAGAAATGTGTATTTCTTTTTAGAAACAAAAAAGGGACAAATGTAGTAGACTCATTTTGTGTTGCAAATAAATTTCACAACATTTACATTTTATTGACCGTCATTTTTTGACGGGCAAGTCGCTAGTATATATATATATATATACACGTGTGTGTGTGTGTGTGTGTTTATAAACATCAATTTAGGATATGCTCAACATAAACTAAATTGATGTTGTGGAAAACTCAGTTCCACAAGATCTACTACACAAACCAGAATCCGCCTTGCACTGATAATGGCCAGTAAGCTTGAAACAGTTCTGTATGCGAGTGATTCTTGGTTTGTGCAAAAATCCAAACCCATGCTTTGCTTAAAAGCTGTTTAAATATAGCGAGCATAAGCTTTAAGTTAACAATGTATAAAATTGCTATTTTTGGTTCCAAAGAGTAAAATAGATTGTCTTCTCATTTGCATGTCCCTGCCTTTTAGATATGCAGATGAGCTTACAAATGTATTATTTGTTGTCTATAAATATATATGTATATGTGTGTATATAGATAGATAGATAGATAGATAGATAGATAGATAGATAGTGGTTGTTATATATACATAAATATTTTTCTTAACAATTAAATAAAGAAATTATAAGGGCAGTGATTACATAATCTACAGATATATGCAGAAGATCTGGAGTTGCCTATCCATGTTCCTATTGCATGCACACAGATATGCATAGGTCAGACCAGAGATAAAAACAAAAATAGAAGATATGGTGGTTGGGGAAATGGGCAATAATGTAGATTTTCCACACCTAAGCTGCACAAGGAGAGGGGCCCGTCCGCAGATTTACTTCAGGCTTGTTTGCCTGGGGTTGCGGGGGGGTTACCGCAAGGGCATTCCCCATTGCTGGAGAGCAATGGTTCGATACACCCGATTGTTGAGAGAGGGTCCGGACCACAAATGTTCCAGGTTAAACACCTGGGTTTGTGGGAGGGTCTCTCTCTCATTCTGCTTCTTCCCATGGGATGGGCCTTCAGCCTTATAAGCACTTCCAGTCCACATCTCCTTTCTCAGTTCATTCCTGAGCCCGTGCCTGCAGGTGGTTTCTCTGTGCTCTCTTGTTTTTCAGCTTTCCTGGCCTCATACCACAAGCTCCAGTTGCGTTTTGGCCCATTTCCTATCATCGTCCAGGTAAGTTGTGTACTCCTTCTAAGTCCAAGGTCCAACCTTAATTTTTTCATGCTGAGTTCTGGCCTAATCTACAGAGTTTCTCAACTTTCCTATACCCATAATTCGCCAAAGTTTTTCAACTTTCCTGTAACTTTTCGGGTGGGTTTTTACCTTAATCGGCTAAGATTATGACCCTCGCCTGTGTCCAAGGCTCTGCTCTTAGGCTTTTGTAAAGCCTCCTTTGGAGTTTTTGGCAGAACCTGCCATCCCATCACCTTCCTCCGGCATTCCATAAGTCCTAAACCAGCCTTCGCAACCTCACCTTGTACACGCTCTCTATACAACCCAAACCAGCCTTCGCAGGCTTACCTCATTTACGCTTTCCATATGAACCAAACCAGCCTTCGCAGGCTTACGACGTCTATGCTATCATACAACCATACCAGCCTTCATAGGCATTACCTCGTTCACGCCTCCATAATTCTCAAACCAACCTGTGCAACTTCACTTCCATCCCACTTTCATAAGTCCCCACAAGTCCTAATGCTATTGCAGCCCTTCACCAGGCTCCAATGCGATCATGATTTTGTGGTCTTCCTTCCTTCCTCTCCTCACCATCACTCGGCCCTCTTCGAAAGCCGGATAGGGCGTAGCAATCGGCCACACCTCAGCTGCACGAGGAGAAGGGCCCGACGCAAATGTATGTCCAGCTTGTTTGCCTGGGGTTGCGGGGGGGTCCCTCTCCCCATCTCCAATGTCCGCAAGGGCATTCCCATCACTGGAGAGCAATGGTTTGATGCACCCGATCGTTGAGAGAGGGACCCGACCACAAATACTGTATGTTACATGTTTTATCAAACATCCTAGTAAACTAGCAGTTGCATGGACGATATCAAGATCTATCCTAAAACACAGGCCAGACAATTTCAAGAAGGAAACAAGGAAAGCTAGGTATCTTGAGGAGCCGTGGTCAAGTCCTACCCCTACAAATTCCAACAAAACAACTGCTTAAAAGAAATGAACAAAATACAGGATAGTGATTTTGTTTTTGACATTGGTCTATAATTTTTTCAAAACCATTAAAAAAAATATTTTTATATTGAACACTACTGTAGCATTACTGACCTTCAGCATGTTAATGCTTTACCATGACTATAGAAAAAGATGACAATAGGTTAATAAAACCACTGGGAGATGTATTTGGTAAATTTAGAGATGTGGAAACCAGAGCAAAAGTATAAAATTGTACTGATTCAGTAGGTGAAATTAACTAAAATATCATCTTGCTTCTGATCTGAAGTCAAATTCCCTGTTACATTCTAGTATCTTCCAACAATATGAGTAACAATCGCATAACTAAATTTAAGAGTAACATAGCTATAAGTAATGGATATGCAACATTTAATTTTACTGAATCATACTATGTAAAAAATTAAGAGCAACAGCATAGTCATTAAAAAGACAGTATATAAGAAAGATAATAACACATATTAATGACAGTAGTAATGACATTTTTTGATAAGTAGCATAAATATACTTTGTAATTTTTTTTATTTTTTTGTGTGAAAGTATTACCCATAAGTTGTTCTTATCCAAAAGAGCATGTTGAGAGAAGTTGAGAATAAATACTAATATTTTCAGACACAGGGGGAAGGGGGGAAGAGACACAGGGCAGGGGGGGGACAGACACAGGGGAGGGAGGGGGGAAAGAGACACAGGGGAAGAGGCACAGAGGGAGAGGGGGGAAGAGACACAGAGGGAGAGGGGGGAAGAGACACAGAGGGAGAGGGGGAAGAGGCACAGATGGAGAGGGGGGGAAGAGGCACAGAGGGGAGGAGAGACACAGAGGGTGAGGGGGAAGAGATACAGAGAGAGAGGGGGGAAGAGGCACTGGGGGACACACAGAGGAAGCGGTGGAAAGACACAGGGGGGAGAGACAGAGAGAGAGAGGGAGGGGGGAAGAGGTACAGAGGGGGGAGAGACACAGAGGGTGAGGGGGAAGTGACACAGAGGGAGAGAGGGGGAAGAGAGAGAGAGGGAGGAAGAGGCACAGAAAGAGTGGCTGGGAAGAGACTCAGGGGAGGGAGAGGGGGGGTGAAGAGACACAGGGGAGTGAGAGGAGGGGGAAGAGACACAGGGGAGTGAGAGGAGGGGGAAGAGACACAGGGGAGGGAGTGCAGGGGGAAGATACACAAGGAAGGGAAATGGGGGGAAAGAGACACGAGGAAGAGGGGAACAGACACAGGGGGAGGGGGAAAGAGACACAGGCCAGGGGGGAACAGACACAAGGGAGGGAGGGAGGGGAAGAGACGCATGGCAGCGAGAAGTGGGAAAGAGACACAGGAGGGAAAGGGACACAGCGGAGGGGGTTAAAGACACGGGAGGGAGAGGGAGGTAAAAACACAGGGGGGGGAGATAAAAGGGAGGGAGAGGAGGGGGAAGGAGAAACAAGGGAGGGAGAAGAGGGGTAAATGAGACACGAGGGAGGAAGTAGACAGGGGGAGAGACTTGTAATCAGCTCCAAAGCTGCTCATCGAGAGGACAGTAAAGTAGAGGGTGGGAGAGGTGGGGGGAGAGGCTCACAATGAGTGCCAAGGGCGCTCATTGCGAGGCCTGTGATGAGCGCCAAAGGTGCTCACCGCACGGCCAGTAAAGTAGAGGGGGGGAGGCTCCCATTGTGTGGCAAACAGCATTGCCAGGCTTCACTTTTTATTGCCGTCATTTTTGATAGGCAAGTCGCTAGAAGAGATATAAACAGCATAAAAAATAGCCCTTGGTTTTATCTTATCTTTAGCCTAAAACAAACACCATTTCCCATATTGTTTTAAACTGGAGTTATTTGCTAAAATGCCCACTGTTAATATTATTAATGGAGATGTTTTAGGTGTTGACACCACAATGCTATAAAAACGTATGTTCCCATTTCAGAACATACCGAGAACATTTTGTTGCTGTCTGTAAAGGACAATGACTGGAAATTGTAATCTGTTACTAGGGCGGCAGGTACGAAACCAGAACAGCCATCTAATCTCCAGACAACAAACTCTTTAGATTAGTTTGGAAGGACTTTCCCCAAATCGCCTCTTTTTTCACACATAAAGTTTTTTTAGCTGTTATATAGTTACATTGAAAAATATATGTTGTGAAACTACTGTAGTTACACAAACTATAGATACTGTATTTATACAGGATATGCTGAGTAATATTACTTTTCCAGTGAAGAAAGGTATAACACACCAGAAGTTTATATTTATATACAAAGCTTTCTAAGAACTTTATTGGCAACATCTATTTGTAAGAGATCTGTGAGATCTAATTGACTAAATAATATTTAAAAATGCAAAAAAGTGGGTTTGTGTTGCACTCAAGGTAATGATCTATATTGTAAAATGTAACTTTTATTGTCTACATTAAAAATCACAAGGAACAGTGAATAGAATTGTCTTAAAAAGAAAAAAAAAATTAGGATATGGTCATTAATCCTATCCCAAAAAAAGACTACTTGCAAATTATTTCTAATGGCTTAAATCGTTTTTTATTTGTGTTCATTATTTCATAGAATTTGATATATGTAAAAAAATTAACCCCATTAAAGTGGCTAGATTCTGCCATTAATTGCAATATAACAGAATAATAGAAATCTTCCACTATGTAACAAAAAGTATATATTTAGGATTATTCATGATCAAAATTGCTACAGTACTAAAATCATTGACTGCAAAGTACATTTAGAAAAGTTCATATTAGTATATTAGAATTTAACCAATTCCATTGTTATCGGTGTGGAAAATTGATTAGTCAGAAAGAAGCTAATGCAAAAAAATGAAAAGGTGTCCCCACATATTATAAGCGACCAAACTGTCCTCTTCACTCTATTCACTGTTGGTACCATGGTTATGTTGACACTAATGTGAAACAAGTCATTGTTAATCATTTTGTTTGGTGTTATATATTAAGGCTTTTTTCCCGTGTGGTTTTTAATGTAAAGAATAAAGGTTACATATCATTACCATGAGTGCACCATTATCCCTGTATTTTGCAATTTTTTTTCTATATGTTTTGCCAATTAACATTGTAATGTAGCTCCTTTTGGTAATTTATTATGAGTGTGATAGTGTGGGTTTGTGTGTGTTTACTGATTAAATAAAACTGTACAGCTGCAGTTTAGATTTTTAGTATTTACATTTATTTTTTGTATTTTTCTACAGTTCACATAACCTGCTTTACTATGACACAGACTTCTTTGTAATAAAAGGCAAGTTCAAGAGCCTTCAAACTTCTCTAAGTGTCCTCTTTCATGTACGACTCTGTCAACTGCTTTTAGAGTTTTAATCCCGTGAATTCATTAAGCAACACAACATATTGCTGATGGTTGTGATGTCTATTTCCTATGGGAAAGATTGCCATCGCAGCCATTCACAATCCCTGCTATGCTTAGTGAATCAAGTGAATCTTAGTTAGCTCTGAAAGGTAGAATCTGTATTTCAGTAGTTCTCTTTCTAAGGAGATGCTGACAAGTGTGTTGTGGCTTTTGTGCCCATGGCTTTATCATACAGATTCATCAATTTTACACTTGACAATTAAGCGACAACATAAATTTGAGAATTAAGGAACAGCATACATGTGGCTTAAACCATACATAACATATGACTTAAGTTAACAGTTTTGATATTGCATTATGGCTGTTTTATAACAGCTTTTGGATATTATATGGGCTTTTTGGTTTGTTTAAATTTAAATCTGTAGACTGATAGCCCCATTAAATTCGGGCTACGTGTAAAAACGTAGCTCGTAATGTAGCTCGCAAGACTTCGGGTTATTAAATTGGCTTCTTAAAGCAACCCGCAGATGACTTGCGGGTTAAGATGCAGCAAGGCCGAAAAATGCCTACGGGACGTGAAACATGGAACTTCATGGCCGCAAATCCTTTGTCCTTTCCAGTCCGTAACCGATATGTCCCAATTGATCTATTGAATTGTATCAAAATCATTTGCGTTCAAACTCGTAACTCGCAAATGGAGCCAAGAAGCCAACGAGCGCTAGAGAGGACCCTCAAGGGGGATAAAGTCCAACTCGTAGAACTTTAAATGCACATATCACCACACTACTGTGCTTTTATTAAAAGTGATGTTAGGTCTGAGAATTAATAGCACAAGATTCTCAATTTATATCTGGAATGTGGATGCGATCGTAACTCATAATTGAAAATCCCACCTCCATTTTTCAGTGACGTAATTCTGACAATCTCTTTTGCCATTGCTCCATCCCAACTCATAACTACGAGCGAAGTATGGTTTACGGGTTTGCCTCTCAAGCCCGTAACTCGCAGCATGTTCTAATTTGATAGCACTGTAAATCTGCAACTCTTCAAGTTTGCAGCCATTGCGAGCTTCACGTTGCACTTACAAAGCTGGAATTTAATTTGGCTATATGTTGCCATGCAAACATCATAAATGTATTAAAACATTTTCTGTAGATTGTATGTGATTAGGTGACGTTAAAAGTAAATAAAATGCATATGTTTTTGCCCTATCCCTAATATGCTAAACTTGTTTAATGATTTGGCTAAAAACATGCCCCATGAAGACAAGTAATTACTGTAATATTATCTAATAAATAGTTTTAGTGTTACAGAACGTGGAAAGTATATGATCACAGCCTCCTACAAGCTTTCACATTTCTTATACATTGTTATTTGTTTTAGCAACCTGTTACTGACTTATTGTGTCTTTTGAACTCTGAAGGAGTTGGTCAGGAAGCTGTGTTCACCCCTTTTTGTTTTATGGTTGGAAATATTCTTATTATAGACCAGTGACTGTTTTCCTCCTTAATGGCACTTTGTTTTGTATCTGTAATCTAAATAGAACAAGTTTGAAGGAGGCACATAATGAGGCCTAACATGGGTTTTTATCTCCTCTCCAGCCTGGCACACACAGGTTGTTATCTCATACGTCAGTCTGCAGCTGAATCTTTGCTTCTAATGGCCAGACTGATTAGCCTATAACTTCCTGCAAAAATACATCAGTACTCGAAACATTACAAAATCAGTTTCAAGGACAGATTTAATTAGTAATTCAACTCTACTCTTATTATATGCTATAAACTAGTGGTTCCCAAAGTTTTTTTCCATCGACCACTAAAAAGTTGACTAGGGTCTTGGCAGAATGGTGCTGGCCGAGGGTCATCTCAGACCTGATGGCTTATTTAATTATAATGTCCTTTAATATGTTGGAGCATAGCCTGCATACATATAATCCAAACAATTGGGGATAGTTTGCTTGCTCCAAACTATGCAAATAGGTGTTTTAAATATGCTCAGACCAGGTCACTTTGCATGTATGTATCACACATTCTCGGTTCTCAGTGCATGTTCTTTGTCCATTTCACTCTGTGTGTTTAATCAACTGTGTGTCCTGCATAAACACTGTGTTTGATTAAAAAGCTATGCAAGTTACACTTGGCATATGTATATTATTTTTATATTTAATTAGGGAATAAGGAATACAGTAGATTCCCAGTTATCCAGCACTCAACTAATTGGGACTCTCAAGAAACCGGCACTGGCATCAATTCCCCATTTAAAAAAAACTCCAACTAAACCGGCATAACCAGCACTGTGTGGCACTATCTGGCAGTCTGCAAAAAAAAAAAAAGCTAACTTTTTTTAAACTGTTTTTTGGGCCCTAATTGGCCCCATTTAGGTGCTAATGCCTTTTTAAAGGCATTTTGAGGGGTTACGGGGGGTTTAAGGGTAGTTTAGACCCCTAAAATCGGGGACTCACGATTAACCCGCAACTACAGTTCTCCGGCAATAGGGAGTCCCTGTGGGTGCCAGATAACGGGGTTTTTACTGTACTTTCTTCTATTTAGACAATTAAATAATAAATGGGATTTTAGCTAGCTATTTCGAGCCAATTTGTATCACTTTGTATGTATCCAGTGTGTTTGTTCTCAACAGTGCATGCATTTAAAGGACAGTATAGGAGTTGTAAGGGTTCCCTGGTGGTCCAGTGGTTAGGATTCAGTGCTTTCATGGCTAAGACTTAGGTTTGATTTCAGTCTGATCAGTACTTGGATGGGAAACCAACTTGGAATACCAGGAGCTGTATGCTGTGGCACACTGGAGAAGGAACTGGCCACACCCTCTAGTATCTCTGCCATGCAAACCAAGTGGATCAGTCTGGAGTGGTATGGCCCATGAGGTCATGGATAGTAAGACATGGCTGAGCAATCAAACAATATATCTTGTGTTGTAAAACCAACAAATGTTGTACAACATTGCACCCTATAATACATCTGACCAGCATTTCATTTGAAATTAAAAAAAATACATAATACATAACATTTTAATGAAAAATAAATTAATGAAAGACTATATGGAGCACATGTATTTTCTTAGATTGTGTTTAATACTCCCCTTGGGTGCCAAACATTGTTGATACACATTTTTGCTACTTGCAAACAAACTATTAGAAAACATATTGTACAATTATTCCTTATTGTTAAAAACTAGACTTTACATAAATTTTAACTTTTATTGAATTTCCTTTTCATGATTTTACTAATTGATAATTAGGTATCAATGTGTTTTTAGTTTCATAAGGGAAAACAGTATTTTCCTGTCATGGCCAATTTATTTGTACATCTTTGTTGTATTGTATTTATTTGAATATCTTGATTGTAGGCTAAATGTTTTTAGAAAGCAATATACACAGCCTTTATATTTTTAACTTTTATATGCAATTATTCTTTATTATGTGTTTCAGTTTTCTGTTATGACCTGATTCTTTCTGCGACTTTCTTAGGAGGGGTTATCCTTGTAAACTAATGAACTTTCAATCAGTCCTGTTGAAAGCACTAAACCAAGTAAATGAAGAGATCAAGATGAAGTTAGTAGAGCTGCTAATCCTTATGTTGTATCACCACACAGCCAGTACCAAATAAAATTACACAATATTCTAATAATGAAAAAAATACCAACCTAATTTACTACTTAAGTGTTACTGAAGTGAAAGATTACAGATAAGGCGCTACTCAAAAATCATAGGTTGATCAATGCCAAATGTACAGTGCCATAAAGTGCAATAAACAAAACGCAAAATGCATGCATGTATAAGAGTACTAAGAACTTGCCCGTCAAAAATGGACGGGAATAAAATTGTAAGGCTGTCAATTTTGTTTGCCAGACAATGTGAGGCTTTTGCTCCTCTGAGCACCTTTGCGTGGCTCGCAATGAGCGCCCATGTGTCTCTTTGCAGCATCTCCCCCCCTGTGCTTTCCCTGTGTGTTTCTCCTTTGTGTGTGTGTTGAATGTTTGCGTGGTGCGCGTTGACTGCCGTTGGTTTTATTTTCTAAGTCCCGCGTGCCTGGCGTTGTTTGTGTAAGTGTTACTCTTCAGCGTATTTTGGAATTTTTGCGAGCCTGGCGTTGCTGAGCCTTGTTTTCATGCTGTTTCTGAAATTTTCGTCGGCCATTATTTTCCTTGCTTAGGCGATTTTCAAGTGATGAAAAACGCCAAATCGAGGTGTTATTCGCTTGCAACCTCACTCCCAGACTTCCTGTGTCCCCCCTGTGCTGTGTGTGAGTGTGTTCTATTTTTTTGTACATTTTTTGTTTTTTTGGGGGGGAGGGGGTTTGTGGGTTTTTAGAGTTACCTCTGCGCCTCTGGCGTGCTGTTAAACTGTTCACGCCTGACCCCAGTAACACAGATGAACTACTCATAACGGGCATTAGCAAGACCCATTGTGGATTCAATAAAAAATACCTGCGATTTCCCAAATTGCATGGAGTCCTGAGGAGTGCTAATGCTCAATGAGCAATTCATTTTAGTAAATTCCCCCTCCATATGTTGGCAGGGTCTTTCCTTTTTCTTGCTCTAATATGACTCTGAACCAATATATCGTTTTAATCTGATCCTCTCCTGAATCCATTATTTAATTTACTTTGCAATACTCCCTCCAATGTGACATCTATAAATAAAATATGACAATGTCTAATTAAAATTTTCTGTAAGATATGAAATATTTTTTTCTGATTCTGCAGTTTGATTTTGTAAGTAATAATTTCCTCTCAGTGCCCAGAGCTCGTTAAATTATGATGGCTAGTGGATTAATCGGTTATTATAAACACATAGGCCCTCATTCAATTGCAATTTGGCCAATTGAATAGGGGTCTAAATAAGCACATAACATATTTTTTTTAAAGAAGTTTTTAGTTAGCAAGCATCTATCCAAAATCAAAATTTTTACGAACTAAAAACTTCTTTAAAAAAAATATGCTATGTGCTTATTTAGACCCCTATTCAATTGGCCAAATTGCAATTGAATGAGGGCCAGTGTGACGTCATGCTTTGTCTACAAAAAAGGAAAAGGCAGGTCTGAGAAATGTAGGTTTGACAGTAGTTTAATATAGTGTATCTAGTATCTAAGCATGCCCTCTTTGATAAAGCTGCAGAACAGTTGGATCCTTATTTATGGATTTTTTCCCTCTCTTTTAATGAGCATGTTTTAAACATTATAAAAGTGCATTTTTTCCAAATATTTAGTAAAGGTTGCTTAAAATTATTAGAAACTAACAGGAAATACCTCTGTGTGAGCAGACGATATATTGCTGCACATTGGCTAACAAGGACAACCACGGAAAGAAATTTATACATTCAAAGCAGAATATTTTGCTCCAGGAGCTCCATTTACCTTACAGGAAACACACTATTCAACATTATCAAATGCCCTATTTCAGTTGTAACAAAGAAAAAAATGTTAGTGGTCCTTTAATTTAAGTGGGAGGTTACAACATTGCACCTGAAGCCAAGGTATCCTGTTATTGGTCAGGATATAGCGTGTTGCTGAGAATATTAAACCCATTTTTGGGCAGTTAATACAAACCTATATATTAATATGTGTAGAGATGCTGACAAATTGGTGCTGAATAGTTCCACCAGATAATTTCTGAGGATCCGTGGAATGGCAGGCTGTAATTTAATAATTTCCCCCTTGGATGAGAATATCTGTGTTCAGATGTTTATAACATTAATTGGTAGTGTGGAATATCATTAAATACAACTGGGTGACTCTACTCTAAGAATTTTGAAAATACCAAATAGGTTGTTTTTTTGCACTGGTGATTGAGTAATAATTTAATTTAATTTATAAATAAATGTGGTAATATTCAATAAGGTAGCACAAATGCATAATAAAATTGTCATTCTAGTAATGAGCATAGGTTGTATATTTAGTTGGACGCATGCACAGTACGGAGTTCCCTGGTGATCCAGTGGTTAGGTTTTGGTGCTTTCTCTGCTGCCGACCTGGGTTCAATTCCAGTTAGGAGACCAAGAGGTCACACCACCTTGAAGCAATGCAGGGTTGGGCATGGTCAGTATTTGGATGGGAGACCACCTAGAAATACTGGGAGCTGTATGATGTGGCCCACTGGAGAAGGAACTGGCAACCCACTCCAGTATCTCTGCAACTAATACCAAGTGGATCAGCATGACCATGGGCATACAGATGTGCCTGGTGTGTTAAAGTCCATGAGGTCACAGGGGTCGAAAACGACTGAAAGATGAAAAAAAATGCCCAGTAAAAGTCACTGATTTAGTACTAGTTGAACCTATATGTAATCGGGTAAAACATTTTATAAATTGGTTATCCTTCCTCTGGAGATTTTTACACATGCTAAAAACATTTCCCTATGTTTTAAGTGTTCTTTAATAAAGTACTATACATTATATATGAAGGATTATAACACTTTTTTAATTTATTCATATTACAACATAAAAAGAATTTAAGTAAGAAACACATACATATGTTTATATAACTTAATCCACATACCCTAAAATTGATTTTCTCACACATTTTTGTATATATTATGTAAGAACTATTTGCTTAGATGACTGCTCATGTACAAAGCCTATGGCTAAAGCTCACAATTTTACTTTTCTCTTCTACAAACATAACTACAACCCTTGAACTTGGGTGTTGCGGAGTTAACATTACATATGATATATGGCTCGGAGAGACATTATATTTCCTGAAATGTTATCATGGGCTGCTTAAACTATGGGAGTACCTTCTTTCTTTTCTCAAAACAATTGCTTAGGATCAGTCGTGTTTGCCTTTTGACTGATAACACAGCTAAAAGTGGTAAAAATGCACAAAAGAACATTACTTGCTATATCAGTACATATGTCTGGAAATATTAATCTGATATCCTAATTAGGAGAGACAAAGAAAGTGGAAAATGCACATATTTGTTCATCATAAAAAGTTTATTTAAACATATGGCTTTTATTTAACTTATTAGTTTAAAGTGTTTTCAACATATGTATTTGCACAAAAAAATCCATCTAAATTCCTTTCAGTTTGATTGAATATATTAATAAATGCTTATATTGTTAACTTTTTCTACTGAATTTAATAATAGGGTACTGATAGATATAGCTATAAAACACTTATATTTACATATGTATTTGAGAAGTGTGGATTTATTTTATACAGGTCCATATTTATCATTAGGTTAATTAGGCAGGTGGCTAGAGTGCTGCACAGGCAGCCTCTTTTTGTCTACTTTTTATCTTAAATAAATGGCACATACATATTTTAATTTATCTCTGCTTCTTCTCCCCTCTACT
Organism: Discoglossus pictus; assembly: GCA_027410445.1. Classification (NCBI taxonomy): domain Eukaryota; kingdom Metazoa; phylum Chordata; class Amphibia; order Anura; family Alytidae; genus Discoglossus; species Discoglossus pictus. Next base: position 85,687,433 of record CM050163.1, read on the forward strand.
GGGTTGTTGGTCTCCATGGGGGTTACCTAAACTTTACCCTTACCATGGTGGTCCATATAACCCTATGGACTGCAATGGCATCTACACCCCCATGGTCCCTGCCACTAATTCCACAATGTAACTAAACTAAAGTAAATACAGCAAAATAAAAAAATACTACAAGAAAGAAATACTTAAAAAAAAAAATAAAGAATGACAAAATTATAGTTAAAATAACAAAACAAATTACTGTTAAAACACTAAAAAATACATTAAAAAAATGTAAATATTACATTACCTGTGGGGAAAATTGGTTAAATTATACATTAACCTCATTGGATGATCCTCCAGCAATCATCTGTGAGCTATGATAGTTGGTCACAGATCATCAGAACCTCCATGGTACAGAGGTTAATGTTAGATGCCATGGGGGTCCATAGGGTGTTCTATGGAGACTGGTTTATATAACATGGGGTACCATCAATCACCTTCATGAGTGGCTAATATTTATTTAGTGTGGATAGAGGTAGGTAAGGTGGGCAAATGATGGGTTGAAGTTGGTGAGATGGTGCTGTAGGAGGTTGAGTTTACACATAGGGTTTAAGCTGGATGCAAGTGCCTGCAGGGCTTTACCCTAACATACAAAATTAGGGTAGATTTCTTAAGGGAGCCATTTAATCACACTTTAGAAAAATCTCCATTCCATCCTATTGAAAATGCTTTTTAAAGGATACAAAATATTAGTTAGCTATAGAGTTGCAAAACAAAACATGATTAATGGTATACGGTATTTATGGTATAATTAAAAAAAATTAAGTTATTTGTTAAAAACATGCAAACATTTAACTGAGAGCTACATTTATTACATACTTTCTAGCGAGTGGACAAACAATATATATATAATACCAGAATATATATAATAACAGAAATCCAACCGTTCCTTTCACGTTCTGTACACCATATACCTATAATTAGTCTCTCTGGCTAGTGCAGCTTATTGTGTATTCCTCCAGGACAGGGGAGGTCAGGAATGACATGAACCTACTAATTTTAAAAGCTCATAATTCACCTCATCTTGTAGAATTTTTAAAGAGTAAAGCATTTACAACACACTTTTCTATTCCCTATCTTATGGTTCAGAACACATATGGTGAAGTGTCACATGTTTAAATGTAAAATAATATATTATTATTATCCTTTAATTGTAATGCGCCAACATATTCCATATGCGCTATACACAGGGGTTAAGTTCAAGGCAAAAACAATATTAACACATTGCAAAAGACGGCTATGTCTTTCGAGTTTAGGATTAAACATACATGGTGCTTTTCATCCAAATCACTTTACAAGATTGAAAAGTTGCAATGTTACAGTCTAAAGGATACATTATATTTTCGATTTAATCTTTTAACTTTTGATCCATCTTCCCGAACACACACACAGTGCAACATGCAAGCATATGAACATAGTCCGAGTTTTATACACACATAGAATATATAATGTAGCATGGCTAGAGGGGCTGTAGTGGACAATGCTTGGATTGAGAAATCATAAAATAGATGGTACTTGGCACGCAACCAGACACACACTGAACTGGGCACATGAACTGGAAATATCATTCCCTAAACTTAGAGGACTGACGTTTTATTCTAAAACATAGCCAGACACAGGCAACATTTCAGTTGTCAAATATTATGAGAGAACACAGCTCGGAATCAGGGAGCTATCCCTTAAAAATAGGGATGTCCTTTCCCACATTCTTGATGACTCTCTACCCAATTTCTTTAACATTTGGAACCCATGGCTAGAATCTCCTCAAAGCATATCAATAACATAACTTTAGAACTTTCATAGATTCTTCTATACCTCGAAAGGGGCCAACTACTAGGTTGGTTGTACTGGACCCTGATTAGGAGGCCATGGACAAAGGTGAGCTTTGAACATAACTGATTATACACATTTACCTGATGCAGAGACAAGAGATAATTATGTTAACCACCCTCCCCCATCACATATTTGTAGTTCACTTAATAGTTACGCAATGTATAAACCTAAAAATAGAAAATCCAGGTAAAGGCTCACAATACAGATGTGATGGCTACCAGAGGAAATGATTGAGAATGTTGAAAAGTAGCATGTTTCATTCTCTTTGTGCTCCATGCCTTTTTATAAAGGAACAACATGTATATGTATATTAACTATCTACCTCAATTTGTACAACTTCTGTACGATTAATATTGTTGTTATAAACTTGACTTTACTAACTAAAACTGATTGAGAAAAAAATGGGGATGTCTAGTCACCACAATTTAAGTTTTGGTGGCTTCTTGGCATATCTGTTGAAGATTTGCCTATTATTTATTGATCTAACTTTTTTTGTTAAATCAACAAATAATAGACAAATCTTCAACAGATATGTTAGTCTCCCGTATTCTAAATTAGTAGTATCCACAAAGTTTCTTTTTATGAGAACTGAATGTTGTCAGTTTAAAGAATGTTTATTGTGGCATTGAATTATGTAGCAACCAAACAATAGGGCCTATAAATAAACCAGAAGAACGCCCATCTACTTCTCATAACTTCAAAAAAGTATAAAACATTAGGAAGCCTGCTCTTAAACGCGTAGGGTAAGGTGATTATTGCTAGTAAACTTACTCATTGACTTTGTAAACTTTTATAATTACATTTTTAATAGCAACATTTCAGATGCTATTTGCCATTTGTGCAATAGTTTGATCTCTCGAGGACTAGACAATAAGATCTGCCACAATCTAAATTGCTGTGATTTACAATTTAATAATTGCATTACAGCAAGACAGCAGGAAGAGGGGTTACTGTAAATCTTACAGCACAGTGCTAGAAAAATAGCACCTGACGAAAACCTGCAAAGATTTAGACCGGGGAAGTAATTAGGATTAAAGCTGTGTACACTCTACTCTGACAAGGGTAAATAACTTATTAAATAAGCTGTAAGAGCTTTGTGTCCTTGGGTCCTGTTTTTACATGTGTAAAGATTTAGTTAAGAAAACAAAACTCAGAAGGTGGAATTACATCTCTGCATTTCAGATTTTTTACCTTATGCTTTAATAAAATTGTCCTATACAGAATATATACTACTCCAGATCATTCTCTTGAATCACTTGTTCTTTGTGATTTGGCTAGATTCTCTATTCACCACTTTGCTTCTGTTATTACAACAGCAGAGAGATACAAATATTTTTACACATTTGCTCATTTATAATACAAATTATGGGGCAAAAAGTGAATTTAATTATGTAAAAGAGTGCATATGATGTGTATTGTTCTATATTACATATGGAAACATTCTCTGTGCCGTAATTATGATGGTTATGTTGTACAGCAGGTTCCTGGTTACTTCCTTTACTTTTTGTTTCAATCATTACCTCTAATCTTTTCAACATTTTAATATTTTTAAAGCAATATATATGCCTGACTGTTAGTTCAAGGACCAGGACCTCTATGCTTTTTGGATCAGTCTGTTTTAATAAATATATCGCACTAAGGTTTTTTGTCTTGTACTTCACAAATAAGATAATAACAATTTTGGAACAAAAAGTATTAGTAGATAAAGTGAAATGAACTAGGCTAGTTTTTCTTTACATAGAAAACACCTCAAATGCCCATATTGCAAATGCTTGAAAAAAAGCTATACGGAGCATAGTTTAATGAGCACTGAGAATGCTGCGATGTTTGCCCTAAGAAGAAGAATGGGACAAGATAAGAGAAAAGTAGAAAAACAAATGGGGAAAATTAGTAACAAATGAGAGAGTTAAAGGTATATGCAAGTGAGCTGGGTTATGAATGCATCTGATAGAGGGGAATTAGCAGTGTATGATTATATTTATTTGCATGCACTATGTTTTTTTAGCTTTGCATTAAAAAAAAAAAAACTGTTGCAGGTGATGTTTACACCCCCAGGATTGAGCTAGGCTCCTGAGCGGGTTAACTTTTGTAAAAGTGTACCCTGTCCATGTGAGCATGACCAGGTTTGCAACCAATCAGCAATGCTGTATGCAGCCAACTAGATGAGTCTGCTACACTGGGTCGACATTCAAGTAAAAATGCTTGAGCGGTTACACAGTTGTTCTTTGGACATACACCCTCTCCTTGGTAAATTCTGACAAATCATAATTGTACTAAAACCAAACATTTCAGCTTCTTCCTATTCTAATTTGTCTTTTAGGCGAATTAGCATTTATGCTTGATTTATGGTCCTGCAATGACATGCAACATTTTCTGTTTATGTGTCTGTGTGAGTGCATGTGTTTCTGTGTGAGTGAGTCCATGCAGTCCTGGGGAAGGTAATGGGGCAATTCACTGGGGCTGAGAGAGATCTCGGGGCAATTCACTGGGACTGGGGGAGGTAATGGGGCAATTCACTGGGGCTGGGAGAGATCACAGGGGCAATTCACTGGGGATGGGGGAGGAGATGGGGCAAATCACTGGGATGTAGATAAAACAATCAGTGAATGAAGGGACACAGACCTTTCTTTGGGTATTAGAGAAATCTAAAGGAAGGATGCAGCTCAATTCACAGACCAAAAGTATACAATGTATTATGTATGCTAATTTTCCCTGGGATTTTCAGGGGCTGTCAACATTGATAGAAAGCAGTTTGCAAATGCAAGAAATTCAGCAAACTTTAGAGTAACTGTTTAAATGTTTATGTTGGTATTTTATCATGCAAACTTTTTTTTTCATACACTACTAATTATCATCTATAAGATGCATTCATAATCCAGCTCACTTTCATATCCCTAGGCTTTCTCCGAGGTGTCATACTTAAATACATTTGTTACTGCGCTGCTGTAAAGCAACAATACCATTTGATCCGTGTGTATTATTTATTACAGAAAGTAACAGCATTTTGTTACCCCATGAACGGAAGCTATTTTCACAAATGGAAAATGAAACATCTGTACATTGTCATTGTATTCTTATCTAATACAGGGCCTACGGTCATTATTCTCACTCATGTACACAATAAAAAAGCAGAAATCCTAATTTCCCATATCATTTTTGGCTGAATTCAACTGATTTTGTTGTTGAGATTTCCTGAAAAATAACAATTTTACAGACAGAGAGCTACCATTGAAAAAAGAGATGTATGATCATAAGCCAGTTGAGGGACAGTGTTTGGGTAGTGTTAGAAGAGCACCTGCAGTTGTACAAGGTTGCTCATAAAAATATTTCTATGCTCTTATTTCCAATTAAACAAGGCATAGGTTAATGAAAGCAAACATTTAGTAATTATGTAAGGAAAGATTGAACACAGAAACCTATTAAAATAAGGAAATGTGCATTTCCTGATTCCTAATTTAAGATGAGTGAGTCCATAAATTTCTAGGGAAGCTGGGCAAACTATAATTCTTGCAAGCCTCAGGGTGACCTTCAATATAGACATATCAGTAAGGCAATTACTTGAATATTTATGTGTGTAGAGGAAATCTGACAATTAACTACAGGATGCTAAAGGACTTGCAAAAACAGCATTGGTTATTTGCAGGGATGGACTTTCCAAAACATGGCAGTCAAATGGGTTCCACTAAATCATTTCTATTTGTCATGTTTGATTTTCCCTTCCATCTCTCGTTTACATGTTCCCACATACCCTTACTCTCTCTCTCTCCTATTTTTGACTGGAACATAATCTTCTATCTTTCTCTCCTTGTGCCTGATTTTTTTCTTTTTTATTCCCATAACATTGTTCCATCTTTCCCTCCTACGCATATTCTTTTTCTCCTTTTCACCCCCTTCACTCATTTCTTTGTCTGTACCTTATACCCAATTCTATCACAATTTCCTCTTTCTATCCTAATAGCTGCCCCACATACCCTCATCTTCTTTCAATTCCTCCTATTGCCCCTTTCCCACATACCAGCCCTGGTAAAATGCCCATTTCATGATTCAGAAACTGATCTAGTATGTTAAATCTAGATATGGGTATTTAATAAAATTTTAGTAGCAAAAAAAATATATCTAATTTTTCAAGTCAAAAGTACTGAAGTGCTCTGTTTAGTGTTAAACACTGAAAAATATTTTTGGCATGAAGATTGCTAACAGATCTATTAGTGCTGCAGGAATTGATGATGCTGGGACTAGACCAGCTTTAAAATAAAGTCATTTTGTAGTTCTAGCCTCCCTAAAATGAGTATAATCAAGATTCCAAAAAGGAGAAATACTATAACTAGCTCATGGAGGTGGAAGAGGAAGGCTCGGACGTTATTTCCAAGGGTAGAACTTGTGGAATACATAGAGCAAGTTCTGAGAGGAACTGCACAACTGAGATTTACAATAGGCTAAAATAGATAGGAGAAAAAGCAGACTAGGTGGGCCTAATGGTTTGTATCCAGTCTACGTTTCTACAGTTTCCTGATGCCGAAAGACATTACAGCACAATCTAGTCAATGAACATTAAGTTGAATACTACTTAGCAGATGGCTGCTTAGTTCATTTGGGCCTAAATGGTACGACAAGCAGTACCTAAGCGTACTCTTTCCATCATTCTGCTTTGACATGCACAGCTTGGCTCCAGAGTTGCTTAATTAAGTTCCCCTCATTTGTTCTTCAACACATTATGCAAAAACAAACAGAGATTTCTTTTCCACTGTCAGCAAGTACAAGGGAACTCTTCCTGGTGTGGTGTCCTAAGTATACCACCCTGACAGGGGACAGGAAGCTTTGTTTCCATGTGTTCCTGTTGGGGAAGGTTGACACCAGGCCTGTGCCCTGAACTCACATGGAAACATTTCATCCACTGAAAACTTTAATATAGCCAATGAAAATGCTAATAGACAGTAAAACCACAATCATGTGGGTTCCACAAATTACTGATAGAGAAGATAAAGCAAAGTTTACGTATTTACTCATTAATCAAATTAGTGTACACACATTGGCGGATAAAGCAATTAGTAATTGTAAATACAAATCAGTCAAAGACGTTATTCTGTAGGACACATTATAATGTAATTTTTTCCTGTGGAAAGACATGCAGCACTGACAAGAACCACACTGTGACTATCGTCAACAGGGAAACATTGATGTGTTGGGCTGGATGTTATTTCAAACAAGGTAGTAGCACTGCAGTGACCCTGCTGCCCATATGCTGTTATCTCCATGCTACATAACAAAAATAATTGTCCCATTTATGTGTAGGCAAATATGTTTTAGCATAAAAAAGTGTTGACACTATACGTTATCTCACATGTCATGCATAAGAGCGAGAAATGTAATTCGTAAGAAAGATACAGGTTTCAAAACCAGTATTAATCTTATGCAATGCACTGCTCTCAGATCAACTCCATTTGATATTGAGAATAATAAGTGTGTGTAGGTTCCAAGGAGTAATTAACCCAATTATTGGTAATTGTCACCAATTGTATCCACTGTGGCCGAATCAGAAACTGATCTAGTATGGCAGAGCTGATTGGCAGGCAAAGGTGCAAACTTCAGTTTAAGTTTACTGAAAGAAATCCATTTTTAAATATCAATCAATTGATAAAGTACTTGCTATTATCTAGTGTTTTAAATAATACCATACATGGAACCTCTGTCGTGTTCTTTAAAATGGAGTGATGAATAAGTGTAAAGGAGTGTAATTTATCTATCATTGTCTGTTGATCTAGAACATTGTTCAATCTTTGGAATGCAATTTGATTTATTTTTCATTTGCATGGTGACCACATTTGATAAAGATTTGTAATCAAAGCCAAAATATTTACCTTGATTTAAAAAAAAAATGAAATCAGCAGATCAGCCTAGAGAAGCAGGTTCTTGAGTACACTCAGGGATCATTATCCGGCCCAGGTTATACAAGAGCCTACTAGAAATGAGGCTATCTTGAATTTTTATCACAAATAATATTAATATAGTATCAAATGTTTAAATAGGGGAACCACAACACAGTCTCATTTGAGTTTGAATTAAAAAAACAAAACTGTAAAGGGTAAAAAAAAATCTTAATTTTAGAAGGGCAGCAATACAACGTATAGACTGGGATAGAGAACTGATAGGTAAAAATACTAAACATAAACAGACATTCAAGAATTTACTAAATATATATACTTATCACAATATACCAAGTGGGAATAAAAGTAAAAGGAGTAAATCACATCCAATGTGGCTTAACAACGATTTAAAGATCAAGATACGGAGTGAAAAAACAGGCATGTATATTATACAAACAAGAGGGGACAGAGGCTGCTTTACGGGAGTACAAGGAAATCAACAAGGCTTGCAAAAGGGCTATTAGACTGGCTAAAATAGAAAATAAAAAGTTAGTTGCAAAGGATATTAATATTAATTGAAAAAATGCCAGGAAGGAAGCTGTAAGAACATTACAATGTGACAAAGGCCATCTCATAATTAGCGACCAGGAAAAGGCAGATGAGCTAAATAGGTTCTTTTCCTCGGTATACACAAGGGAGGTACCAGTGGTTGGGACACTGCAACATAATGGGGCTACACTACCTTCACCAAATAACTGGTTAACGCAGGAAGCAATCCAAAAGAGGTTGGAATAAATAAATGTTAATAAAGCCCCGGGTCCTGATGGAATACATCCAAGGGTACTGGGAACTGGGTTCTGTAATAGCCAAACCATTATATCTAATATTTCCACATTCACTCAACACAAGGTTGCTACCAGATGACTGGATAAAAAGCAAATGTGATACTAATATTTAAGGAGGGAGCAAGAGCAAATCCAGGGAATTATAAGCCTCACTTCTGTAGTGGGAAAGCTCTTAGAAGGGATAGTATACAAGAATATGTCTGTTGAACAGGATTATAAGTAGGAGTCAACAGGAATTTATGAGGGATAGGTCATGAAAATCAAATCTAATTAGTTTCTATAAGGAGGTTAGTAGGCACTTGGATTTTGCAAAGGCTTGGATTTTTTGCAAAGGCTTTTGATTTATATGTGTAGAGGAAAACTGACAATTAACTACAGCATGCTAAAGCAAAAACAGCATTGATTATTTGCAGGGCTGGACTTTCCATAAGGCAAACAAAGCCTTGGCCTAGGGTGGCAGAATCTAAAAAAAATAATCTAAATAATTTCTAATTTGTTATTTTGGATTTTTGCAAAGGTTTTGATTTATGTGTGTAGAGGAAAACTGACAATTAACTACAGGATGCTAAAGGACTTGCAAAAACAACATTGTTTTTTTGCAGGACTGGACTTTCCAAAAGGCCAACAATGCCTTGGCCCAGGGTGGCAGAATCTAAAAAGATGGCAGTCAAATGGGTTCCATGGAAGACTATTGTGCAAGCTAAAAGATACAGGAACCACAGTTAATATCTGCTCATGGATTGAGAGCTGGCTAAAAGATAGAAAGCAAAAAGTTGTTGTAAATGGAACATACTAAGATTGGACTAATGTGGTAAGTGGGGTTCCTCTGGGATCAGTATTAGGTTCTCTCCTTTTTAACATATTTATTAATTAGAAGTAGGACTAGAAAGCATTGTCTCCATTTTTTATGATGACACAAAGTTGTACAAGGTAATTAAATTAGAAAATTATGTACTTTCCATCCAAAGGGATTTGCACAAATTAGAGAAATGGACAACAATGGATTGTAAGTAGTGAGTTTCTAAACTTGTAGGGTGCTTTGGGAAAAAGCACTTTCTACAAAAATTCTAAGCTCAAAACAGGGCCCTCCATTTTCTTCAGTTGTTAATATTGTATTTTTCCATCCTCTTCCCCTGTACAGTGCTACGGAATACGTTGGTGCGCTACAAATGAAAGTTAATAATAATAATAATAATAATAATAATAATAAATGGCAGATAGAATTTAATATGAATATGTGTAAAGTTATGCATATTGCAGATAAGAGGAGATCTAAAAAGGTTGAACTTGATGGACTTTTTAAATGGGGAATTGATGACTGTTGCTTGAGAGTGCCGGTTGCTTAGGTGCCGGATAACCAGAGTATTTTTACATCCTCTATCTTGAAGGTCACGCTGAGGCTTGCTAGAATTATAACTTTTGCAGCTTCCATAGAAATGTTTAGGCTCACTTATCTTAAATTGCGAACCAGTTTAATATGTTTCTATTAAAAAGTGATCACATTTTCTAATTTGTTACATAGTTACATACAGCCTTATTAAATTGCAATTCGACCAATTGAAAAGGGCTCTATGTAAGCACAGAACATACATATATATATTTTACAGAAGTTTTTAGTTAGTGAACTTTTATCCAAAAGCAAGGTCTTCACTAACTAAAAACTTCTGTAAAAAAATATGCTCTGTGCTTATATAGAGCCCTTTTTAATTGGCCCAATCGCAATTTAATAAGGCTGTATGTAACTATGTAACAAATTGGAAAATGTGATCACTTTTTTAATAGAAACATATTAAACTGGTTCGCAATTTAAGATGAGTGAGACCAAACATTTCTAGGGAAGCTGCAAAAGTTATAATTCTAGCAAGCCTCAGCGTGACCTTCAAGATAGAGGATGTAAAAATACAGTAAACTCCTGGTTATCCGGCACCTAAGCAACCGGCACTCTCAAGCAACCGTCATCAATTCCGGCATAAACGCCACTATCCGGCAGTTCAAGACTGGGAAAAAGAATGCAAACTTTTTTTCTAATTGTTTTTTTGGGCCTTAAATGGCCCTGTTTACGTGCTGATGCCCTTTTAAATGCATTTTGAGGGGTTTTGGGGGGGTCAAGGGTCGTTTAGACTACAACTACAGTTACCCGGCAATAGGGAGTCCCCGTAGGTGCCGGATAACAGGGAGTTTACTGTAATTATTTATTTAATGGCCAGTATCTGTCCTGCTAAATTAGTGCAATAGGCACAGTCTCCTTCATTGAGCTAAACAAAGTCAGGGCGTATGTATAATCAAAAAAGAAGGAATGAGGAAGAAAAAGGCAAATGAAGAGTATGGAAGGAAGAGAAAACAGAAAAGATATGTTAATGTGGAGAAACGATTGAAAGATAACTTTATCTCCTTTAGTGTGGGGTATTATTCCTTCAAAATGTGCTTCAAAGCATAACTTTGGAACAGTGAAGTAGAATCAGTGCACACATTGACCTTTAAAGGTATATCTAAGTTTCCCTGTTTTTCCTTTTTCTAGTCTACCACATGTTGCTTTTATCAGAAACACACATTACATTGAGTCATTCTATACACATAAAGATTTATTTTATTTAAAAATAAAACTTGTTTTATACACTCCAAGAGCTGCTTACATACACACAGTTAACAATATAAATAGAAACACTGCATTTGGGTATAGATTTTAACTCTTTACAAACCTTCAAGCCAGCAGCAGCACAATGCAGAGATCTTGTGAGCTGTGTCTGACTCCTCCTGCTTCCTTGTGCACGAGGCTACACTTTTCATGATTCCTGCTATCTGCTATCACAGAATGATACAATGCATTAGCTGTATGAGATTGGCCAAAACAAATTAGGAATTTTATGCTAATGTTCGCAAGGTTCAGGGTTCTGAAAATCAACTGCTTGCAAACTCTAGAGATTTAGCAAACTTGGGACATAAGTAAAATAATGTTAATTTTGGTATTTTTTCATACAATAAATGTTTTCATACGCTACTGATTCTACTCAGATGCATTCATAATGCATGACATTTATATATGCCTTTAATTGAAGATTATTGACAGTGTCTATGACCCATTTTCCTGCTATGTCTATAGTGAAACAGATTATTTTTAAGGAGATTGTTTCTCATACAGAAACTCCACAAAAAAGCAGGGAGATGCAGATTAAAGTCCCCAACCAGGTTATCAAGCCATGTTATTTCAATATTGCAACTTCCTATTAAATACAATATTTTTTACAGTAATTAATGTACTTATTTTTGTTTGCAGTTTTACAGTAGTAATTCTATATGTAATGGACTATATACTATTGTATGCCTTCATGAGACATGATAGATATTTATGTAATGTTAATGGCTATATGGGAGTCTGGCCACTGCATCTACAAGTAAGCACCCGGCTGTTATCCTTGGATAAACAGGAATGGGCTGCATGTCACACCTGAAGGCAAAAATTATGTTTTATAATTACAGTTATACAAAAAGGAATACATTTATCCCCAACACACACTTTAATTATGTATGTTTTGAAGTTGTAAACCAACAAAAACAAACATTTTGAAGTTAACTTGACTTGAAATTGGACCTCGGCACTGGGTCATATTGAAAATATTTTGGTGTTCAGTCATCTAATACTTTATGTCACACTGCCGTCTGTTAGTACATCTCTTCTTTCGGAGTACTCCAGGACATAGTATTCTTGAATGGATATTAATGAAGTAGTTACTAGATAAATCTAATAATTAGATCATATCCACAACTCTATCTGTGATGTTATTGGAGTTTTAGGTGACAAATTTCCCTCCAACATTACAACATGAAAAGAAAACTAAATTGTGCATATTTACATCCGTTCATATATTTTGTAACTGAGTGCAGGTAGCTAAAAACGTTTAGCAAAAAGTAGATGTTACATCAGCTATTATTGATGAAATCATGTGAATATTCCAGTTGTGGAAGTCTTCAACTTGTTTCTCAGTATATTTAGAGCCTGGTTCGTCTGGAGTGATTCTTGATATTGTCCCATTTTCTCTAAGTGTTATTAAACAATATAATACAGTTGAAGCAAATAGCAAAGATAATTTACGTTAATATAGAATTTGGTCTAAAGTGGTATGTGTATTTTTTTGCACACATTTTTTATATTAATGATAATATTTCTGTTTATATCAATATAAGCAAGATAATTAAATCTGAGTATAATATACTACCTTTCCAAAGATGACACTTGATTCCATGTGTATTATTTAAAACGCTATAGTAGGATCCAATAAAACTGAAATGAAAACTTTAGGAATCTGTCTACATTGCAACTTAAACTTTTATTACAAAAATAATCAAGACACTCTATATTTTTAATTGTTTCATTTACATTTCCTTAGGATAAATAAACCATACATGTTCACCAGTTCCTCTACATCCATATCAGCATGTTTTACTCAAACATCCTGAGCTTCCTCTTCTGGGCTGACTTGTCAGGTCACATCTGTAAAACACTTGATTTGTGAGTTGTCCTCCTGTAAACAAACCCTAAATGTTCATTTATATATACTAATGCCATCAGAAAAAGAAGCCTGTCATAACAAATAGTATATCCTACAATAATCCTCCCGAAAGCTGCTGAAGAGCTTGTGCGCTCGGTACGCCTGTCTAATGCCTATTACAACACCTAATGGTATCATCTGAGGATTCAAGGAGGCTTTTAACTGGAGCACAAGGATCAGTTGAAGCAGTCATTGCAAATCATTTGTTTGTGCAAGTGTTAGGGAGCAGACACTTGATATCACTTTGTGTACATGTTGCCTGCTGCACTTTTTCCATAGGACCACACTTATCCATTCCTCTAACAATATTTTGCCAATCACTTACATGTCAATGTGTCTGGAAGGGCTCTGATAAAGTACCCTTGCAAAGCTGTGATGGAGGCCTCATGTTTCAGCTTTGACAATCAATGCATTACATTTGCTCTGGAGGGTTTGTAGTTTTTTCCAGAATTGCATTCTCAATTATTACCTTTCACAGTTATTGCTTTAATTACCCTATTACTCTTCCTACTGCACTTTGTTTGTTCATTTTAAGTGGTCAACAAAGTTTCATCTTACAGATAGATTGCGCTATCAGTTCAGTATGTATATTACACAGTGCGCTGGATTAACATACGGTTGAAAGTTTGCCAAGTGGGTAGAAATGAGGGCCTTTTCTAGTGTTCTAGTCTTTTTGTTGTGTTCATATAGGGGTCACTAACTGATTACTGCATTTTGCTATTACTAATTATAAACATTGGACTTGCTTTTTGAATTTGTATTTAAACTATATGTAAAATATTATCTACGCTTTTCATAAACTTTTTGGTAAAATATTTTGGGCTTATTTACTTTACTTTGCTCAATATAGGGGCAACCATGTTGCCTCTCCCTCACTTAGGTGATCCTCTATCTTTTTTTAGCTGCAATATGCAAATGTGATGTCACTGTGGGGGTGGAGTCATGTACACAGCTGGGCTGGGTCTACTTACAACATGACAGGGGGATCCTTTCACCCCCTAGCAGAAATGGAGCACTTTATGAAACAAATAATATGCAATGCATATTATTGTACAAGCTGCATACTACAGGATTATTTCTCCCTGTGAAGGGCACAAGTGAGCTAAAAGACGTTGCTCTCGGGGGTGGGTTATCATGTCAATAGAACTAATCTGTTAAGGTTAATTTGTTCTCTGCCCTGAGCATGTATATACATTTTTGGTTTATTCAAATTACCCTTAGGACTTAGTCTCCCTAAAGGTGATAGGGGACTCCAGACGTAAACCCCTTGCTCACTGTGCCTTAGGGAGTTTAGCTATAACCCACTGATAAGGCCTAAACAAGGCCAAAACAAATGCTTGTTTTTTTATATATATTATTGTATAACACAAAAAATCCAATATTAATAAAAGCTAATTACAGTAAAACCCTTATTACCTGGCACTCAACCAACCGGGACTCTCAAGCAACTGGCACCTGCCTAAATTCCCCATTTGCAAGAAACTCCTGATAATCAGGCATCCAGCACTATCTGGCAGTTCGAAACTGCACTAAAAAAAAATTCCTATTTGTCTTTTCTGGGCCTAAATGGCCCAGTTTGGGTGCAAATGCCTTTTTAAATGCAATTTGAGGCGTTTTGAGGGGTTTAAGGGTCGTTTAGATCCTTTTATTCTGGACTCCCGTTTAACCGGTATCTTATGCAGTAATCGGGAGTCTCCGTGGGTGCCGGATAATCGGGGTTATACTGTATATTTACATCATTTAATTAAATATAGTAGGCTGGGTACAAACATATTACATTATTTGTAACTGTTATTTATATTTATTCATATACTTTATATAAGTATAATAGTTTTATTAATGGGATAGTTTTGTGTTCTCTACAATCATATCTATTATACTTTATTTGTTTAATAAATACAGTAAACCCTTGACATTCACGGCTTTTACATTCGCGGATTCATTTTTTTTTTTAACCGTAATCATGCGAGATATGGCCAGGGAGTCCTGCAATGAGGTGCAGAGGGGGACACTAAACCCCACCTCCTTGCCTGAAAATGGAGCAAATACAGCATTTCCCCGCAATGTGAGTGCCACCCACCCTAGACCCTTTCCCAAGGGACAAAGCATGGGTAAAATCATAGTTTACAGATGTTTTCGTTATTTTTTTTTGACATTCGCAGGTACCCCAGGAACTGAACCTCCGCGAATGTGGAGGGTCTACTGTACTCCTTTCCCGTTAGCGTGATGAAACATGCTAACAGCTCAATGAAGGTTGCCCCAGAGGAATCTGCCAATCTGTGTGAATGGCTCCACCCCCAACAGTGACATCATCTTTTGCTGCTAAAATAGATGGAGGAGGATCGCAGTAAAGGAGATTGTGAGGAGAAAATAAGTATATTCTGATTCAATGTAAAAAAAATATATATCCAGAGTTCAATGGCTCTGTAATAAAGCATTAATAATTCTAACTATATAGCCTTGATATAGGACTTTTAGTACCAACTGCTGTAATAAAAACTGATATTATATATATACAGTATGTGTATATTGCTAATGCAAGCCACACATTAACTTAAAATATTTATAAGAAAACTGAAATTATACTAAGTTAGAGCCTCATTATAATCGAGCAGTGTAATTTGCAGTATGCCTTAAAATCTAATCTTTTCACTCGAAAAGCACACTAAGCACACATCCTTGAATTCTGTCTTATGCGGAAGAGATCTGTGTAGAAGTATGCGTTCACTCATAATATTGCACCAAACCAGGCTTTTCCCTTATGTACATTACAGATGAGATACAGCTCTAGGAACTAATAGGAAATAAGAACGTCATGATTATTACAATGACTGAGAATAAGCGCTGATAAATGCGGCAAGAGACTATATATATATATATTATTTATTTATTTAAATATATTTATTTGAAATATATGTGTGAAATAAATATATATATATAAAACATATATAGTAAATAAATAGTACATTTGTGTTCACATTTGAATGTCTAAAATACATTTTTTTTAAAAACATGTTTCCTGCTCAGAATTTCAATAAATACAGTTATTGCACTACGTTCTGGGAAGCAGGGAAGGGACATGAAAATGTGCCCACAATGGCTTCACTTTTTAATTCAATACCATTTCAAATATAGCTCCTTTTAAGCATATGTCTGCTGTATTACACAGCTTTAAGCAACTTTCAGCCCAGGAAACCTACCCACAGACAGCTGTTTCGTGGTTACTGCCTCTCATCAGCGTGGGGAAAGTTCCTAGCTTGTGTAGTTAATTTTGTGGGGAGGTAATTTACTACAACAAACATTTCATTTATGGTGGCCAAAAGAGCAATAGAAGCCCTCTACCGTACAGTAAATAAATAGTACATTTGGGAAACAGCTATTGCACTGCATTCTGGGAACCTGGGCAGGGACATGCATAAGTGCCCACAAAGCATTCACTCTGTAATCCAATACCATTTTAAACATGGCTCCTGTTTCAATATATATATATATATATATATATATATATATATATATATATATATATAGTATCTCACAAAAGTGAGTACACCCCTCACATTTTTGTAAATATTTTATTATATCTTTTTATGTGACAACACTGAAGAAATGACACTCTGCTATAATATAAAGTAGTAAGTGTACAGCCTGTATAACAGTGTAAATTGCTGTCCCCTTAAAATAACTCCATACACAGCCATTAATGTCTATACCGTTGGCAACAAAAGTGAGTACACCCCTAAGTGGAAATGTCCAAATTGGGCCCAAAGTGTCAATATTTTGTGTGGCCACCATTATTTTCCAGCACTGCCTTAACCCTCATGGGCATGGAGTTCACCAGAGCTTGACAGGTTGCCTCTGGAGTCATCTTCCACTCCTCCATGATGACATCACGGAGCTGGTGGATGTTAGAAACCTAGCCCTCCCCCACCTTCCATTTGAGGATGCCCCACAGATGCTCAATAGGGTTTAGGTCTGGTGACATGCTTTGCCAGTCCATCACCTTTACCTTCAGCTTCTTTAGCAATGCAGTGGTCGTCTTGGAGGTGTGTTTGGGGTCGTTATCATGTTGGAATATTGCCCTGCGGCACAGTCTCCGAAGGGAGGGGATCATGCTCTGCTTCAGTATGTCACAGTACATGTTGGCATTCATGGTTCCTTCAATGAACTGTAGCTCCCCAGTTCCAATAAGTCTTATTTCATAATGTCAGAAGCATTTTCAGCAAAAGGGAGTGCTATATAATTGACAAAAAATGAAGAAAAAAAATAAACAAACTTAAGCACTGTTACAGTATACAATAGGAATGGAAATATAGCCTTACACATCTTATTAAACCTAAATTTCCATTAAAAGTATAAAGTAAAGAAGATTTTAAACATCAAAATCACTTTCTGTTAAAGCAACATAGTAGAGGTCCCAAATATGGAATAATTTTAAGTTATAAGTAATAACAAGTACTTTAGCAATTGAATGCATTAACAAATTGCAATATTTCGCTGTCACTCAACCTTTCTGATCCATCCACAAACACAGATTCTAATCTCTTGTTAAAGAATATTACAGAATATTATTAATAATATATGGACCATTGAGGCTTTGGATTTATTGTCATCAAGTGAAAAGACTGGGCATGCTCCTATGGTTTTTGTAACTAAATTGTATGAGCAACTATTATTTAGCAAATATTTTTAAAATACAGACTTCGTTTGCTATACTTCTAAATAATGATATTTTCTACCCTTGGCCAGAAGATTTCACTCTTGAAGACTTGAACATAATTCTGTCTAAACGTTTTAGGACATTTCGTCCAATCCCCTTTTGCCCAATTCAAATTCTGTCCAATTTATGGACTTCATCTATAACTTTTCTCGTCCAGTGGACGATCTGATCTCAACCTTTATAATAAATAATCCAAATAGATATAATTTGATATAATATCTGATTCAATATCTCCCCTACATGTGAGACAGTTGCTTAAATATATTTGTTCAGTATAAATTGAAACATAAAAGCATGCCTTAAACTTAAGAAAGCACAAGTAAAGTCTCATTTGATCTTGTGTGATAATTATAGATAATTCGAAAATAAAGCCCTAGGTTTTGGTTCTTGCTTTGAAATCACACAGTCCATTGGTATATAATTAATATCATTTTTAACCTGTAAACCCCTGGTCATGTTTACACATTCCACATCCAAACATGACATGCACAGTAGTCACCCATTTGCAGCTGTAACTCTATTCAATTCTCCATCAATGTAAAAGCATAGTCAAGTGCCTCGGGTTGGCCAACAGCTGATACATGTAGTGTATGTTGGAGGTCTGATGTCAACTCAGTCTTATCAACTAATGAGTGACTCTTTCCTGGGATTGATGGGAAGTTGCTGTGAGATTACTTCTTCCTCTTATTTCTATAGTATAAGAGGCTGGCAAACTTAACAACTAGAAAAATGTAAGATACAGTTCAAGTGGATGCTCTACAAATCCATAACTTCTTTACTTATCATATTACCATATTTAATAGTACAGACCTGTTGGATGCAATGTATGAGCTTTCTCATTTTAAATGGCCTCTATAAATTAACCAAAACATCACATGTTTGTGAAATATGTAACACTAGCAACTATATAAGTCATGGGTGTAAAAGTATTCTCAGAGAAAATCTTTAAAAGGATTTCTTTGGCTTCCAAAATGTAATACTTGTACTGTTGAGTGGATTGTAGCATTTATAGGACCACTGTAGTCAAATGATTTCTATTTGGTCTTTTACGTAATTAAACTTGATAATGGATAAAACATTTTTAGAAAGTAAAACAAAAATGCAGTTTAGCATGTTTATCTCTTATACTAAATTATTATTTAATACAGTCATTCATGATTCTGCCTATTAACTTTCACAAGAGGGTATGTGGTTGTAAATTAATGAGCTTTCAATTACTGCTACTGAAAGCTCTGGCAGCTATTGTTGCTACATTGCCATTGTGTAGATTGAAACTTCATATTCAATCAAAGTATGCCCCTACCTCAGGAATCTGTTCAACAGAAATCAAAATGGCAGAACCCACAGCAGCATCATTGCATAAAAACATAATATACTACAGGATGTATTATTTTATTTTCCATTCCCAAAAAAACTTTTCCAAAGGGGTTGAGGAGGGGGTTGAGGATGGGGGGGTTGAGGAGGGAGGTTGAGGAAGGGGTTGAGGAGGGAGGTTGATGATGAGGAGGGAGGTTGAGGGGGAGGGGTTGAGGAGGGGGGGTTGAGGTTGAGGAGGGGGTTGAGGATGAGGATGGGGGGGTTGAGGAAGGGGTTGAGGATGGGGGGGTTGAGGAGGAAGGTTGAGGAGGGGGTTGAGGATGGGGGGATTGAGGACGGGGTTGAGGATGAGGAGGGAGGTTGAGGATGAGGAGGAGGGGTTGAGGAGGGGGGTTAAGGATGGGGGGTTGAGGAGAGAGGATGAGGATGGAGGGGTTGAGGATAGGGGGGTTGAGGAGGGAGGTTGAGGAGGGGCGGTTGAGGAAGGGGGTTTGGGGTCGAGGGGGAGGATTGAGGTTGAGGAGGGTTGAGGTTGAAGAGGGTTGAGGCTGAGGAGGGGGTTGAGGATGAGGATGGGGGGTTGAGGAGGGGGTTGAGGATGGGGGGGTTGAGGAGAGAGGTTGAGGACGGGGTTGAGGAGGGAGGTTGAGGATGAGGAGGGAGGTTGAGGATGAGGAGGAGGGGTTGAGGAGGGGGGTTGATGTTGAGGAGGGGGGTTGAGGATGGGGGGTTGATGAGAGAGGATGAGGATGGGGGGTTGAGGAGGGGGATTGAGGATGGTGGTTTGAGGATGGGGGGTTGAGGAGAGAGGATGAGGATAGGGGGTTGAGGAGGGGGACTGAGGATGGGGGGTGAGGAGGGAGGTTGAGGAGGGGATTAAGGATGAGGAGGGAGGTTGAGGAGGGGGTTGAGGATGAGGAGGGAGGTTGAGGATGAGGAGGGAGGATGAGGAGGGAGGATGAGGAGGGAGGTTGAGGAGGGAGGTTGAGGAGGGAGGTTGAGGAGGGAGGTTGAGGATGAGGAGGGAGGTTGAGGATGAGGAGGGAGGTTGAGGAGTGGGGTTGAGGAGGGTGATAAGGGTGGGGGGAAGAGACAGAGGGAAGGGAGAGGTTGGAAGAGACACAGGGAAGGGAGAGGGGAGAAGAGACACAGGGAAGGGAGAGGGGAGAAGAGACACGGAGAGAGAGGGGGACACAGAGGGCACAAGAGGGACACAGGGGGCGGCACACTTCCCACCCTCGGCTTATACTCGAGTCACTCATTTTCGAGTATATACGGTACTTGAGTATAAGCCGAGGGTGGGAAATGTGCTGCCCCCTGTGTCCCTCTTGTACCCTCTGTGTCCCTCTCTTGTGTGCCCTCTGTGCCCCTTCTTGTGTCCCCCCTCTCTCTCTCCTGTGTCTCTTCCCCCTCTCCCTCCCCTGTGTCTCTTCCCCCTCTCCCTCCCCTGTGTCTCTTCCCCTCCTCTCCCCCCTGTGTCTCTTCCCCCCTCTACCTTCCCTGTGTCTCTTCCCCCTCTCCCTTCCCTGTGTCTCTTTCCCTCCCCCTCCCTTTCCTGTGTCTCTTTCCCTCCCCCTCCCTTATCACCCTTCTCAACCCCCCTCCTCAACCCCCCTTCTCATCCTCCCTCCTCAACCCCCTCCTCAACCTCTCTCCACAACCTCCCTCCTCAACTTCCCTCCTCAACCCCCCTCCTAAACCTCTCTCCTAAATCCCCCTCCTCAACCTCAAGCCCCCTCCTCAACCCACCTCCTCATCCTCAACCTCCCTCCTCAACCCCCCTCCTCAACCTCCCTCCTCAACCCCCCTCCTCAACCTCCCTGCTCAACCACCCTCCTCAACCTCCCTCCTCAACCCCCCTCCTCAACCTCTCTCCTAAACCCCCCTCCTCAACCTCAACCCCCCTCCTCAACTTCAACCCCCCATCCTCATCCTCAACCCCCATCCTCATCCTCAACCCCCCATCCTCAACCCCCCCATCCTCAACCCCCCATCCTCAACCCCCTCCTCATCCTAAACCCCCTCCTCATCCTAAACCTCCCTCCTCACTTTACCCCTCTAATTACCTCCCCCTCCCCCTTTCCCCTAACTTACCTTCCATCTGCAGCTGCTCCTCCGCTCCTCTGCGCTCCTTCCGTCTGCGGCATATGCTAATGACGTGACGTAACCAGGACCCGGCAAATGCTAATGACGTGACGTGAAGACGCAGCTGGAAGGAGTGCGGAGGAGCAGCTGCAGATGGAAGGTAAGTGAGGGAAAAGGGGGAGGGGCAGGTAATTAGAGGGGTAAAGTGAGGAGGGGGGTTTAGGATGAGGATGGGGGTTGAGGATGAGGATGGGGGGTTGAGGATGATAAGGGAGGGAAAGAGCCACAGGAGGAAAGAGAGACACAGGGGGGAAAGAGAGACACAGGGGGAAAAAGAGACACAGGGGTGGTGACTCGGCTTATACTCGAGTATATACGGTATATGTCTAATGTTTATTCTCTAAATTAATGCACAGTAAAACAGATTGGAATTATAGCTAACCTACAGATGGACAGAGTTGTTTATTAAAAAAACGCTATTAGTACAACTGTACTCATTATAATTAAACTAGCAAATTGCCAGGCAAAAAATGACAGGCATGAAATTGTAAGCCAGGGAATGCTGTTTGAGACATAATGTAAACTGTTTTTTACCCTGAGGACTTTCGACGCTCATTGCAAGGTTGTTGGATGTTTTTTTTTTTTTTTTATTAGAGGCGCTTTTGCTGTCATTGTAAGGTCGGCGCTGATCTGCTTTTTGCGCCTATTGCAAGGCTGTCCCCGGTGTAGTTTGTGTGCTATGAGCAGCATTGTCGCTCGTTGTGAGTCGCGCAGTGAATGTCTTTTGTGTTTATTGCGTACCTCGTATGACTTTTTGGAAAATCCATCTGTGCTTGATGTTGTTTTGCGGCTTTAGGGTCGTGTAGCCTCATTTTTTTTTTTTTCGGCGGACTTTTTTTTCTCGCTTAGGGGATTTTCGTGTGTCTAAACTCGGGAATTTGGACTTAAATTTAGGTGTAACTTCACTTGCAGAGGTCCTGGGTGCCCCCCCATCACTATGGGTAAGCTTTTTATGTCTTTTTTGTGTGTATTTATGTGTATTTATTGTGTTTTTAATGTTTTCAGGTGCGCACGGTTCGGACGTTAAGGTTGTAATTTTGCGAGTTCGTAATTTTTTTTTTCTAAGTCCCGCATCTCGTATTTTTTTTTTGGGCTAAGTCCGTGAATTTTGCGTTCAAGGACACGCGATTCGTATTTTGTTGTGTAAGTTCGTATTTATTGATTGCGTGTTAGATCTATTTTTTGGGGGGCGCTTGTATGTGTGTTTGTAACCGCTTACCTCCAACTCCGCAAATGCAGCCCCTCGCTTTGCGAGGGTCCTCATTTGTGGCCTGCAATGAGCCTTAGGCTCATTGTAGCCGACGTTGGAGCCTCCACCTTCCGCAAATGCGGCCCCTCGCTTTGTGAGGGGCCGCATTTGCGTACCAAACTGCGTCCCTTGTAGTTTGACAACTATTATATGTGATGTACGTTAACTTTGGGATTCCGTAGTAAAGAAAATCATGAGTCTAATTGGGTATTAACCTTAGAAGCAAATATAAAGTTTATATTGCTGTACAATGAAAGGTTGGTAAAAGATATTTGCAGATACTCATTCGTTCTTTGGGCCTTGTTATAATCTTAATAAACCTGGCAAGGATAATATATATCAAGGTGTGCATGCTTTTCCTCTCACCAGATCTCACTGGCATGCTGTACTGCCATTTTAAAATGGTAAAAACGGAGTTATTAAATGCAAAACAGTTTCAAACAATATTTCTCAAAGGTTTTTTTCAATAGCCCTGGAAACCCTCCTTCTCTGTTTCTTCCATGATATAACGAGCTTGGAAGCAATTATCAATTCAATGATGAGACCAAGTTCAGAGAAAAAGGAGTTTCAAATAAGATATACTAGTTAGAGAAGTTATTTTTTGACATGTTTATGTGTTAAGTGCATGTTCCATGTAGCAGTCGTGTGCCAGATGTAGGGGTCAGCTGCCGGAAATTGTTTATCTACCTCTTTGACCTAAGATAAGTAAGCGAAGATGATTAGCTCAGTTTGCAAGTTGCAGGTAGTCAACACTAAGAGTTGTCCAGTATTACATTGTGTAAATCAGCAAAAATATCTTTTGGCCACAACATGAGGATAGCAATATCTTGCTGCTTTAGGTACAGATCATGATTCAACTCTTGGCCTTGTAGTTATTGTACACTTATAATCTTAACATTATGTTATAAATACTAACTTTATTGAACCTTAGTTAATTTCTAAAAAAGTAAATGGGGCAATGAACTATATTGGGTCAATCAGCTATACTTAATCTGATGTAACAAATCCCCAGTACTAGTCTTAAATGAAGAGTTCCTCTTATTAGAGGGATGCAGAGCTTGAACTATGAGGACTTAATAATAGGTCTGGTTTTTCAGGATACCCCCCTTCTTTAAACTGACTGACCCACCACTATAAGATATATCCTGGCCTGCTATTGGGTACATACCAAGGGCCACATACTAATGCTACGATGTCTAAATAAGTAGCCACAAGAGGCCGCCGCAAGCTACTTAGCTATTTAAATGGCTTACGGACGTCTAGCTGCAATCCCTTGCGACCCCTTCAATCGCAGCTTAGCTCCGTCAAAGCCTTTGATCTTGCTTTGCCGTGAGAGTATTGGCAGCAAGAAAGCCTAAATGGCTAATCAAATGCTATGATCACCCTTCCAGCAAGCGCAGCAATAGCTCAAATCAAAATGCAGCTTACTGACACCTTGGAGCAGTCGCAAGGGCTTGTTAAGCCCTCACGTAGCTCCCCACTGCTCCCAATCAAGCACCCCTTCCTGCAGTGTCCCTACATTAACCCCTTGCTGTATTTACATTTCCTGCCGCGGGTCCTTAAAGGGCCTGCGGCACATAAATGGTTACCCCAAGCCGCGGGGGTACTGTAAGTACCCCTGTGGCACCTAACATTAACCTCCCTAATGCTGGGGGGCCCCATCAGGAACCCTGCATTGTCCCTACATTAACCCCTTGCTGTAGGGGTTCCGATCGGGACCCTGCAGCACTTTAAACATTTAAATTCCCCACCGGAAGTCCTTACAGGGCCTGCAGCACACAAATGGTTACCCCAAGCTGCGGGGGTACTTACTGTACCCCCGCGACTCCTAACATTAACCCCCCAATGCTGGGTGGCCCCATCGGGACCCCCGCAATGTCCCTATATTAACCCTCCAGGACCCTCATGACACTGAGTACAAACACTACACTACACTATTCACCCCCCAATAAACCACTAAACACTAAATCTAACCTAACCCCCCTCTACCCTAACCTATTAACCCCTACCTACCTAACACTACCCTAACATATTAACACCTACACTACTTACCTAACCCCATATTAACCCCCACCCCACTAATTACAGAAAATAAAAAAAACTTATGCTACAAAAAATAAAAAAAAAACAAGTTACAAAAAATAACAAAAGAGCACCATTACAAAAAATAACAAGTGACAATTACACAAACCCCCAATACAGAAAAATAAAAACTAAGCACCTGAAAAGAAAACACAGGCAGAAATAAACATCACATTACAGTACAACAATGAATACAGGACAAATATACCCCTATCTACAATACATTAACCCCTAAGTACAATACATTAACCCCTAACTACAATACATTAACCCCTATATACATTGCATGAAACCCTAACTACAATACATTCCCCCTATCTACAATACATTAACCCCTATATACATTACATGAAACCCTATCTACATATATTAAAAAGCCTAAATCTAACCTAAAATAGAATAAATAAGGCCACTTACCTTGGCCAGCTGTCCCTTCAGAGACAACAGTGTTCCTGCCGCAGGTCGGAACAAAAGAAACATGAAATTAGTCAAGAATAAACACAACATAGAAAAATAAACATTGTAAATATTAAACTTACCTTTCTTCCATGTCCCCGTCCTTCCTGTAGTCATCACCGGCTGGGCCTCTGAAATAAAAGAAACATAACATTAGTACACGAATACACACAACATAACAAAACAATAAACATTCTGAATATAAAACTTACCTTTTCGCGATGCCCCCATCTTTCTCCTCTTCTTCTATGGCTGAGCCCTTAAAAAAATCAGCCGCTCTACAAAACAAAACAAAAACTAACGGAGCTCCTCCCTTGAGGAGCGCCCCGATGCTAATGAGGCTTCTATCACTTATTCCGGTCGAAAAATCTAAATGGCGCCTTCTGATTGGCTGAAATGTCTGTCAATCAAATTTCAGCCAATCAGAAGGCGCCAAGGTGTGAGTCAATCAGAATGGGATACACCCTTATTTCCAATTCTGATTTGTTGATGGACCTGTCAAACTCTTGTAAACAAATCATATGGCACTATTGCCTTCAGCCAAGCAAAATGGAATACACATCATGGGGTATATCCCATTGTGATTGGCTGAAAGCATCTGCGCCTTCTGATTGGCTGTTGTCACTGTTAATCAGATTGCAGCCAATCAGAAGGCACAGATGCCTTCAGCCAATCACAATGGGATATACCCCGTGGGGTGTGTCCCATTCTGATTGTATGAAGGCATTATAGAACCCCATAAGTGATGGGGTTACATAGAGGCTTATAGGGCTCTGTATAAACTGCCATAAGTGATGGGTTACATAGAGGCTAATGGGGGTCTGTATAGACCCCCATAAGTGATGGACTTAATTAGGGGCTCATGGGACTCAATATAGAGCACCATGATTGATGAGGTTAATTTTAGGTGTCTGGGGGGGGTACTTATAGTTAATTGTTTTATTTATAGCGGGTCCTTTAAGGACCTGCAGCGGGACCCCCATTGCGGGGGTTAATGTTAGGTGCCGCAAGAGTACTTACTGTACCTCACGGCTTGGGGTAACCATTTGTTAATGTAGGGACACTGCAGCAAGGGGGGAGTTAATGAGTTGCCGCGATCTGATTGCAGCCCACCAAGGCTTATGGCCAATTGCATGGTTTGCGATCGCCGTAAGGGGGACCTCCTTGCGGCGCCGTTAGTGTGATTAGCAATGTAGCAAGGAATCGCACAGTTACGGCTATTTTACGACCGTCATTTGAATGAGGCCCCAAGAATACATAATCTACAAATTTACACTATAATGATATTATTGCCCTCACAAATGGACGAACAAAATGACAAAAGGGCAAGAAATTTGAATGCAGATCTATTTTTTTTTTAAACTTATGTTTACTTACCATTCAAGAAAAGTATAAACAAAATGACAGAATTTCAAAACACTCTTGCAATCAA
This sequence comes from Discoglossus pictus, assembly GCA_027410445.1. Lineage (NCBI taxonomy): Eukaryota > Metazoa > Chordata > Amphibia > Anura > Alytidae > Discoglossus > Discoglossus pictus. Next base: position 85,713,950 of record CM050163.1, read on the forward strand.
TAGAGAAAATTCCATAGAGCCTAGTAGCATTGCCATCTCACATTGATACAGTGTGATATAAATCATACCTATAGCTAAGCACTAGCAAGTTTTCCTGCCATCATTATAATGAGCTAATTTCAGTATATAGAGCAAATTCTGTGGCATAGATGAGAAGTGAACTATACCATCTCTTATGTCACCAATATGCGGGACTTAGGCTGCAATCATTGCACTGCGAGCCTTGCGAGCAATTGAGGCGCGCAGGACTTAGGCTGCAATGAGCGCCAAAGGTGCTTATTGCACTGCGAGCCTCGCAAAGTCAAGCGGTTGAGGCTCGCAAGAATTAGGCTGCATTGAGCGCCAAAGGCAACACTTTGCCAATCAGAAGAAGTCCAATTTTGGTACTGTTGTGCAAATTAAAGCCGTTTCTGATGATGAAGCCTCATCAGCATTAGTGCAATGACCAGCCGTTTGATATAGAGCCCCATATGCAACAGGGTTTGCTGTACTGAAGTTTTAGGCACACATCTGGTAACCCCATGGGGTTGTCTGGAAGGTGAGTTGCTCAGCTGTAGCATGTCAGTTGGTGTCGCAATGGTGCCATTTGTTCAGTCACGCTACACTTTAACCACAGCAGCATGTAAACAGTTGACAAAATGTGCTGTTTCAAAAATACTGCTACCCCTAGCCCGAAAGCCAATATTCATCCCCTTTTAAAAGTCGTATAAATCTCACGTTTTACCCATGACAGCGATTGTTGATATTTTTGCAGAATGCCTGTCACCTTATATACCCACCAAGCTGAAGGCGCTCATTGCACTGTGAGCTGTGTTGAAGCGAGGTGAGCAGTTGAGGCATGCGGGACTTAGGCTGCAATGAGTGCCGAAGGCGCTCATTGCACTGCCAGCCTTGCGAGCAGTTGAGGCACGCAGGACTTATGCTGCAATGAGAACCAAAGGTGCTTATTGCACTGCGAGCCTCGCAATGCGAGCAGTTGAGGCTCGCTGGAATTAGGCTGCAATGAGCGCCAAAGGCACTCATCATGGGGCTCGCAATAAGCGCCGAAGTGGATCATTGCAAAGGAGGAAAAATGCGGCTTGGTAAGATCGGCAATAAGCAGCAAAGCCGCTCAGCGCGGGGCCTGTAAAGTAGATGGGGAAGAGGCTCACAATGAGTGCCAAAGGCGCTCATTGCGAGCCACGCGATGAGCAGCGAAAGCACTCAGTGCGGGGCTCGCGATGAGCGCTAAAGGTGCTCAGAGGGGCCATATCCTCGTATTTTGTGGCAAACAGCAATGCCAGGCTTCACATTTTTTTGGCCTCATTTTTGACCGGCAAGTCACTACTTTATAAATAAAAGGGAAGAGGCAGAAACTTCACCAATTTCTATGATATTTTTCTAGATCTGCTCAAACTTTAATAATATGGGAATTTCTCACCTCACTTGTAAGGGAGTTCACCGTAGTTATAATTGCGTACATAATGAAAACTGATAGGATCGAAACTTCCCTGCTACACATGCCAAGTACTATCTGTGACTATAAAATAATTATCAATAAATAAGACCTACTGACACCATAGAATATTAGCATGGACACATTCATAAGTTTGCTGAATAAAAAAGAATATAAATAACACTGATATTAACGTAACTCGCCGTAAATGAACTTGGAAGGAATACATTGACAGGAGTGTTGCTGATACCCACCTTTATCAATCAGAAGCAATAATAATAGAGTCATTAGCCAAGTTTCTTAAACAACTGAGTTTCCTGCTGGAAAGGCAATCTTTCTCAAACAGGTTAAGCCATACTTTTGTTATGACATTCCAGTTAAGTCATAATGGCTTCTTTGGTCTGTTTCTGTCAGCAGTGACATGCTCATGGGAAACAGTTAATATATTAGTAGAACTCGCCTTAAAACAAAGATGTGAACATTTGTTTCAGCAGAAGAAACACTTAGGAAACTTTATGGAATATAAATAAACAATGAAACTATATCAAATACATTTGTACAGAAATAAAAAAAATACAAAATAAAATACTTATGTTACTGTTCTGCATTTACATTTTTTTTTTATTTATTGAAAGGACACGGAAGTATACATCTTTGCTCTCCTTCATCAGACAGAGGGTGGAAATGCATATGGAAATGTTGCGTATTTTTATTATTAAATTGGTTAAGAATTTACTTAAATACATAGTTACATATAGTTACATAGGCCCTCATTCAATTGCAATTTGGCCAATTGAATAGGGCTCTAAATAAGCACATAACATATATTTTTTAAATATGTTTTTAGTGAGTAAGCATCTATCCAAAAGCAAGGTTTTCACTAACTAAAAAAATATTTTTAAATAATATGCTATGTGCTTATTTAGACCCCTATTCAATTGGCCAAATCGCAATTGAATGAGGGCCATAGTATTTAAGATTGAAAAAAGACTTTCAGTCCATGAAGTTCAACCTTTTAAGATCTCCTCTGATCTGCAATATGAGGATTAACTATTAATTCATTAGTTGTTAATTAATTATTAATCAATTATTTAATGTTTTTTTTAATTTTTTATTATTAATTAGTCCAGAGGAAGGAAAATAGAAAAAAAAAAAAACACAAGCGAGACTTAGCCAATTGTCTCAAAGGGAAATGTAAAAAATTTGCATCAATACTGTGTCTCTAATTATCCATGATAACCCTGAATTCCCTTTTTAATTAGAAATAAATCTAGTCCCCTTTTAAAGTTATCTATCGAATCCGCTGTCACCACCTCCTCTGGTAGAGAATTCCACAGATTAACCACCCTTACGGTGAAGAACCCTTTTCTTTCTTTGAGGTGGAATCTTTTTACTTCTAACCTCAAGGGATGTCCTCTTGTCAGTTGAAAACCTCTTGGCACAAAAAGCTCCCCTGGCAAATCTTTATACTGACCCTGGATGTATTTATATAAGGTAATCATATCTCCTCTTAGACGCCTTTTTTCTAGAGAAAATAAGTTTAATTTGGTTAGCCTTTCTTCATAACTTAGCCCCTCCATTCCCCTTATTAGTTTTGTTGCCCTTCTCTGTACCTTTTCCAGCTCTAAAATGTCCTTTTTATGAAGTGGTGCCCAAAATTGTACTCCATATTCCAAATGAGGGCGTACTAGAGATTTGTATAGTGGCAGAATTATATTTGCTTCCCTGGCTTCTATACCCTTCTTAATACATGCTAATATTTTATTTGCCTTTGCAGCTGTTGCTTGGCTTTGAGCACTGTTACCTAGGTGGTTGTCCACAAGCACTCCCAAATCCCTTTCAATATCTGATACACCTAGATTTGCTCCATTAAGATTATAAATTGCATGGCTATTTTTCCTTCCCAGATGCATAACCTTACATTTATTCGTATTAAATCTCATCTGCCATTTAGATGCCCATTCCTCAATTTTATGTAAATCCCCTTGGAGGGAAAGCACATCATTATCTGATTTAATTACCTTGCACAACTTTGTGTCATCAGCGAAAATGGAGACCCCACACTCCAATCCTACCTCTAAGTCATTAATAAATATATTAAAAAGGAGAGGACCTAATACTGAACCCTGAGGAACCCCACTTACCACATTAGTTCAATCGGAGTATGTTCCATTTACAACAACCCTTTGCTTCCTGTCTTTTAGCCAGCTCTAAATCCAATTCCTGTATCCCTTAGTTTGCCCAATAGTCTCCCATGTGGCACTGTATCAAAAGCCTTTGCCAAATCCAAAAAGACCACATCCACTGAGTTGCCTTGATCCAGGTTCCTACTAACCTCCTCATAGAAACTAATTAGATTTGTTTGACAAGACCTATCCCTCATAAATACATGTTGACTCCTACTTATAATCCTGTTCAAATAGACATATTCTTGTATATTATCCCTTATTAACCCTTCTAAAAGCTTCCCCACTACAGAAGTGAGGCTCACTGGTCTATAATTCCCCGGATTTGCTCTTGCTCCCTTTTTAAATATAGGTATTACATCAGCTTTTCTCCAGTCATCTGGTAGAGACCCTGTGTTGAGTGAATCTTGAAAAATTAAATATAATGGTTTGGCTATTACAGAACCCAGTTCCCTTAGTACCCTTGGATGTATTCCATCAGGACCCGGGGCTTTATTAACATTTATTTTTTCCAACCTCTTTTGGATTACTTCCTGTGTTAACCAATTATTTGGCAAAGGTAGTGTAGCCCCATTATGTTGCAGTGTCCCAACCACTTGTACCTCCCTTGTGTATACCGAAGAAAAGAACCTATTTAGCTCTGCCTTTTCCTGGTCACTAATTTTCAGACAGCCTGTTTCACATTCTAATGTTCCTATAGCTTCCTTCCTCGCCTTCTTCCCATTAATATACTTAAAAAATATTTTAGGGTTAGTCTTACTCTCTTTTGCAATTAATTTTTCATTTTCTATTTTAGCCAGTCTAATCGCGCTTTTGCAAGCCTTGTTGATTTCCTTGTATTCACGTAAAGCAGTCTCTGTCCCCTCTTGTTTGTATAATTTAAATGCCTGTTTTTTACTCTGTATCTTGATCTTTAAATCATTGTTAAGCCACATGGGTTGTGATTTACTCCTTTTACTTTTATTCCCACACAGTATATGCCGATGTGTATGTATATTTAGTAGGGATTTAAATGTTGTCCATTTATGTTCAGTGTTTTTACCTATCAGTTCTCTGTCCCAGTCTACACTTTTTATTGCTGCCCTTAGACCGTTAAAATCTGCCCTTTTAAAATTAAGAGTTTTTGTTGGCCCCTTAAAATGTTTTTTTTTTAATTCAATCTCAAATGAGTCTGTGTTGTGATCACTGTTTCCCAAAGGTTGCCCTATTTCAACATTTGATACTATATCAATATTATTTGTGATGAGTAAATCTAAGATAGCTTTAATTCTAGTAGGCTCCTGTGTAACCTGGGCCAGATAATGATCCCTGAGTGTACTCAAGAACCTGCTCCCCTTAGCTGAACTGCTGGTCTCATTTATCCAGTTTATTTCAGGGTAATTAAAAAATCCCATTATTAGAACTTGCCCATGCTTAGCTGCATTTCCAATCTGTAACAATAATTGTGTTTCCTCACTTTCAGCTATATTTGGGGGTTTATAGCATACTCCTACTAATATTCTTTTGGAATTTGCTGCTCCGCTATTTAACTCTACCCACAAACATTCAACTTTATCACTAGGTCCACCATAAATATCTTCTCTGACTATAGCCTTAAATTCAGGCTTAACATACAGACAAATCCCTCCTCCTCGTTTACCATTCCTTCTATCTTTCCTAAATAGGTTATAACCATCCAGATTAACAGTCCAGTCATAAGATTCATCCCACCACGTTTCGGTAATGCCTATTAAATGCCATTTTTCATTAATTGCTAATAATTCTAACTCTCCCATTTTTCTTGGCAAGCTTCTGGCATTAGCAAGCATACACCTTATGTTATGAGTCTGTAGTTCTGAAGTTCCTGCCACTGTACTTGAAGTACTTTGTACTACCTCCCTATTGACTATACTACCCCTCCCCCCATCTCCTTCCCTATGAGTTGTTAATTCATCCCTTATACCCTCTACACTTTCTACCCCATTACTTATATCTAGTCCCTCCCCCCCACCTACTAGTTTAAAAACTCCTCCAGCCTTTCTACCATCCTATCCCCTAGTACAAAAGCTCCCTCATCATTAAGGTGCAATCCATCCCTACTGTAGAGATTGTACCTAAGTGAGAAGTCAGCCCAGTGCTCTAAAAAGCCAAACCCCTCCTTAGTGCACCACATCTTTAGCCACGCATTAACCTCCCTAATCTCCTTCTGCCTCCCTGGGCTAGCACGTGGCACTGGTAGTATCTCAGAAAATACTACCTTGGAGGTCTTTGCCTTCAGCTTATTACCTAGTTCTCTAAAATCATTCTTTAGGACACTCCATCTTCCACTAACTTTGTCATTGGTACCAATATGTACCAAGACCGCTGGTTCATTTCCAGCCCCTCCCAATAATTTGTCTACCCGATCCACAACATGACGAACCCGAGCACCCGGGAGACAGCAAACTGTTCGATTGCTGGGATCTGGATGACAAATCACCCTGTCTACCTTCCTAATAATAGAGTCCCCTACAACCAAAACCTGTCTGTTGTTCTGCCTATTCTGCAATGTATAGTTATTGTTTGGATATCCCCTGGAGGCCTCCGTCAAGAAAGTGCATAGATTTAGAGATTCTGGCTAGGACTGTCACATTGATAACATTTTAGCTTTATCGATTTTTGTACTCACTGATTATCATGCAGAGACATGGTGCAATGGTGAAAAGAACTAAATCCAAAAGCTCATAACTCAAATTATATATGCAGACATTAGGGTCCCTTTATGTTCCATATGATCCGTGTATTACATGATTACACACCTGTATAAACACAATTAAAAGGGTGTTGTTGTTTTTTAGTCAAGGTATTTAATAAAATAGAAAAATCAGTGTACACTTGTAAAATATTGTAAACTCACTGTAAAGGTGTGCAACAAGGAAGGCATTACCAAATACATCCTCCTCCCCTGTCATTTTGCCATATATTCTTTATAACTATTCAATGTTCATATCCCAGGATGTTTTTACTCCATGGCCCTCTGTAATTTGCTGGGAATTTTCTCTCTCTATAAAGTAGAATTGGCAGTGGGTACTGTTACGATCTGCTTCTTCAGTCGGGCTTGATAAGGCTGTTATGGCCAAACCTATCCAGAAGAACTTTCAGATTCTTTTGATCCCTTCACCAAGACAGCTGATGTCTCTTTAGAATGCCCTTACTCTTTATGCAGCATTTAAAAATAATATGAACTCAGGCTCAGCATTATAAAACCCAGGAACTGCTTTAATTATTGTTGTTATGATTCATAACTGGTTCAATACATGTATATTTAAACTTGAGCTGATAGCATTCTGTAACATTTTTTGTGTATTCTGGACTTTTTATAAAGAGCTATTAACAAGGTTTCATTTGCGGGGCATCATAACATCACCTATAGTCATACATTAATATCACTTATCTTATAACCTCCCTTTTCTTTACGAGCATAAGTCTTCAATATATGCCACCTCCCTTTTCTTTAGGAGCATATGTCTTCAGGATATGTAATCTTCCCTTTCTTTAGGAGCATATATCTTAATTAAGACATTCAACATAGCAGTATCTCAACTGCATAACTTTTCTCCACTAAGTTCTTCACAAGCATCACAGACTGCCTTGCGACTGGCTTGTTCTCAGAGACACTATTACATCTCACTCAATCAAGCTGAATCTCAACTGACTCTCTTTGACAGTTACAGACTCACAACACAAAATCCTAAATTATTTAACACTTCATGAACCAAACATGCAACATACAGAATCAAACATCACAAGTCAATCACACATAGGGAAGCAACATAACATAAAGTAATTAGCATACATAAGGTAATCAACTTAACATAAAAACATATTAAATAACAATAACAATTACTAAACCCAAAGGATGGTGAGGGGGATCATGACAGGAACAGCTTCTTTTGCAGCGTTAGGTGAGTTTATCAGCTTAAAAGCATTTGTGTTTTCAGTTTTTCATTTTGCTTATTGCATTGAGTAAAACAAGTCTAGATGAGATCTAATACGAATAAATGTAAAACTATGTATTTGGCCAGGAAAAATAGCCATGCAATTTATAATCTTAATAGAGCAAATCTAGGGGTATCAGATATTGAAAGGGATTTGGGAGTACTTGTGGACAACCACCTAGGTAACAGTGCTCTATACCAAGCAGCAGCTGCAAAGGGAAATAAAATATTAGCATGTATTAAAAAGGCTATAGAAGCAAGGGAAGCAGATATAATTCTGCCACTGTACAAATCCCTAGTACACCCTCATTTGGAATATGTAGTACAATTTTGGGCACCACTTCATAAAAAGACATTTTAGAGCTGGAAAAAGTACAGAGAAGGACAACAAATCTAATAAGGGGAATGGAGGGGCTAAGTTATGAGGAAAGACTTACCAAATATAACTTATTTTCTCTAGAAAAAGGGCATCTAAGATGCGATATGATTACATTATATAAATGTATCCAGATTCAATATAAAGCTTTGTCAAGTGAACTTTTTTCAACTGACAAGAGGACATCTTTGAGGTTATAAGTAAAAAAGATTCCACCTTAAAGAAAGGAAATGGTTCTTCACAGTAAGAGTGGTTAAACTGTGGAATTCTCTACCAAAGGAGGTGGTGACATTGGATTTGATAGATAACTTTAGAAAGGGATTGGATATATTTTAAAATAAAAAGGGCATTCAGTATGACTTGAGAGACAATATTGATCCAGGGAGGAATACATTCGCTAGTATCTGGGGTCAGGAAGGAATTTAATTTTTCCCCTTCTGAGACAATTGGCAATGTTTCCCTTGGGTTTTTGCTGTTTGCCTTCCTCTAGATCAATTAACAGGAGATCTAAAAAGGTTGTACTTGATGGACTAAAAGTATTTTCTCAACCTCAATTACTATGTAACTTTTTGAAGCTGATGCTATATTGTATTTTTAATTAGTACTCTCATTAATCTTTAAAGGATAATAAATTATAACCATATATAAATATGGTCATAGACATAAAGGTAAAATATATAATTCTGCTATTGTATAATATGTCTACCAGATTTGTACACCTCTTTTCATAAATAACATTGTAGAATTGTAGATGATTCAGAGAGGGAAACACCAGAACGTAAAATGTGGTGGACAATTAAAAATTATATGTTTGAACATTTTGAGTTTTATTAAGAGCATTAGTAAGCGGGAAAAGGACATAAAACTAGTTTTTAAAAAGAAACTATCGCATTACCACATACCACTGCAGGATCCTGGAGGAATCCATTATACTTGATGGAGGTTTACATTTCTGTAGATTTGAGGTTGCATATATCCTTTTACCTAACAAATGACCTTGTTCTATTGGCCAATTCACTTAAAACCACTCTGAAAATTGCCACAGATTGTTAGTTACTCGCATTCCGATTACAAGTTACCCCCCAACAATCACTACAGGCCAGGCAAAGTCGCAACACCGGCCTTAAAACTCCATTGGTTTTAGCACAGCACAAATATAATTAAAGTTACACAAAATCAATATTCTATTAGTCAAGGAGCGCTCTAGCAAATTAAGTCTAACCTGCACCTGAAAAAATTATCAAGTTTCTGTCAAAAATATTATGAAAACTCAAGAGGACTTGCAAGGCCTTTTTCAATCAATTACTTGAGCCTTAACAGCTATTAAACATGCCATACTGTACTTTTACACTTTTCAAAAAATGTTTGCCCAGCATCTTATTAGTTAGTTTGCTACATACTTTGATAAACAAGTGTTTATGTTGGAGTACAGTGGTCCCTTAAGTATTGTGAAGCAGCCAGACAAATTAAGTCCTTTTCCGTAGAAAAGGGTTTTTGCATTAGATATGCTTACCTTCTATAATGTTACCTTCTATATATATATATAGTAAATACAGTGATGAGACCAGGCAAACTTTAAAATCTTAAAAAAATGATTTTGGCAAGAGGCCACTTCTGAAATTAATGAAAAGAATATTTCACCTTCACCAAAGAAAACTGGTTCTTTGCAATAAAGCAATTTAGTTAAGGAATATATTACTGTGCTGTTTGGGCTGTGGGCTATGTATTGGTAAAGGACAAGTGAGGTGTATTTGCAGGAAGCTACAAGGTGGTAATGATACTGTGTGAGGGTGAACGGTTCCTGGGCCTTGCCGAGCTAGCAGAGTTTGTGAGACTTTGTATGTGGTTGGAGAGCCCTTTTGAGATATAGGTTTTTGAAAATACATTTTAGACGTAAAAACAAACATTTCGCTATCCTTTATATCTTTTTTTATTTTTTTTATTATTGTTGTTTATTTGTAACATGCCAAAATATTATGTAGTGCTGCACATGGGTTAAGTTCAAGGCAAAACAATATTAACACATTGCAAAGCATGGAGGGCCATGTCTTTGAGCTTAAAAGCTAGCGTGCATAGTGCTATCCCCAAATCACCTCACAATATTGAAAACTCACAAACTTACAATCTAAAGAAATATTATTATTCTCAATATTAACCTTTATTTATAAAATGCCACTATATGCAAAGGAAACTTATATTGAACACAGTGAGTATGTAACACATAGCTATACAGTTAAAACATATTTATATAGAAGTAAAGTAGAGGTTCCTGCTCCCGAGAGCTTACATTCTACATTTGGTTGTTGGTTCCATGAGCGATATTTTTGGGGTGCTGGGGTTCATCAAGACTTTTGGAATCCACAAAAAGGAAACACTGATTTAGATGACACTGTTGTAGTTGTTTATTGTTTGTTGACACATTTCACTTTTAATAAGAGAATGTCTATTGCTGTTTAGTGTCATTATAAATCAAACACAAACCTCTTGACAACACTAAATATAAAAGCCTATATATTACACTTACTTGTCGAAGTATTCTATTTCCTTACGGCATTTCAACAGCTATATAATAACAGCTTAGTACTCTTATACATTTAATGGGACTGCACTTATAGCCACAACAAGTCATTACGCAACCATGGAGAGCAATTTAAGTGTCAGTTTTCATTTGTGACTCTAAAACCTCAGTCTCCTCTCCTTTATTAAGACGTTATTTGTACGGGCAGCTTGTGTAGGCTTGAAAAGAAATCACTTGTAATTGTAACTCCCCAAGGAAGAATAAAGAAAAGGCATGAAAGCAGTAAATACTCAGTGATGCCCCACTTTATGAAGAGGTGGGACTGCCTGTAGCAAAGTTCATGGCCCTACAACATTACTCTAAATACAGGTCTCAAACAATTGACACCAGGTCAGTCCTAAAACCGCACTAAGAAGTTGGTTATTTAGATTGAGTGAAAGGGCAATATCCAATACTCAAGGGGGTATACAGAATGTATAGATGGCACCATCGGAGCTTGGAAACAACTCATAATTGCTGCAAACTAGACATACAAAAAGAAAATACATGATCTTGTTACATGTTGGGTTTGACCTAGAGATTGGTATCATGTTTAGCACTAAAGCCAATACTAATATACTCAATAGGCACAAACAGCCTAACTACATACAATTTGACAGAGGATTAGAATCTCCTAGTTATTCTTGCATATCCATTTCCTGACAGTTTTAAGATCTAAAACAACATTTGATTCTTAGATTAGTTTAGATCTAGTGCTGTTTGTCCCACTAAAATAAGTAACTGTAAATGATCCATGTTAAGTAAAACTAACTATGAGCTCTGCATCCTCAGTGGGCTAGATTCCATTATTGTCATGACAGTAACCTTAATAATAATGAGAACTTCAAAATCTTCCCTATCTCTCTACCTACTTTCTTAATTCACTTTGAGTGCATGAAAATGCATATTTGCAGCTAACAGCAGAAAGGGTAATTTAATATGTGCATGTACAACGTATAATACACACACAATATAGTAAATATGCATATTTGGAAAGTATTATAAAACAACTCATCTGAAAATTTGTGTAATCCTTTTATATTCTCCACACTCCACATATTTTCTAAGATGAAGCACAAGGTTAATTACGTTTACCTTTTGTCTTCTTTTCAGTATCAATTATGGGGTGTATAACATATATAATTCAGTCATTTATATTTGTTGATGACAGTTCTCTTGTTAGTTAATCCTTGAATGACATCACATGTTCAATTACAAAACTCCACGTGCAAACTGTTGGAAATCCTCATATCACTCTATTTCACAATTAAAAAACAAAGTGTAAAAAGAGAGAGGTGAGGAGAGGTACAGCAACTGCCTTTACCGGGCACACTGTGGGCCTCATTCAATTGAGACATTGTGAGATCTGGGCTTCGGAAATGTAGCCTGTAAATTATTTTGCTATTCAATTGGCATCCTTTTGCGCTCTCCGATCGGGTTAGGGGCTCCGGCCTCCGATTCATTGTGATGGGTAACATTGCAAGGTAATGCCCCTCCAAGCCTTTGATCTTTCATGGCCGGAAGAGTTCCCATGGCTAAAATCGCGAATCACTATTCAATTGCACTGATTCCCCCTCGCTAACCACCCCGCCAAAGGCCGCAAATGGCAAAAGTCGCTCCACAAGTCAAGGGTACCAAGGAGGACTCAAAGACATGTCCGGAGCACTTTAAATGCACATATACACACATTACTGTACTTTTATTAAAAGGGAAAGTGATGTTAGGTCTTAGAATTAATAGCACAACATTCTCAAGCAAATTTGCCAAATAAAATACTTTATTTCATGTTTAATTTCCGTGTTATCTTGATCCCGGCAATACATTTGTTAATACATATAATGGAACTCGCATGTAATAGAATGTCATATATACGGCTTTATCAACATTGCATTATATCTGGAATGTGGGTCCGATCGTAACTCGTAATTCAAGCCCGTAGGATTTTGAAATCCAACCTCCATTTTTAATTGAAGTAATGATGACGATCTCTGTTTCCATTGGCTATTTCTAACTCGGGAGTTACAGCCTTGCTGAATTGATCATGTTCAAGCTCGCTAATTCTGCATACGATGGCATGGTTTCCGAATCTCGCTATCGGCCCCTAACTTGCAGCTTTGCCAAATTGAATAACACCGTAACTCGAGCGGCCCTATGGAGTAGCTAGAGCTTTTGCCACCCGGGGCTGTCCCTGGGATTGACACCCCCCTGTGCGAATATTATATATATATATTATCACCTTCTCGCTTTCCCCTTCTCTCTCCTTCTCTTTCCTCCTCCTCCCTCTTTCTCTCTCTCCAACTATCTCTCCTTTCCTCCCTTCCTCTTTCTCTCCCTCTCTCTATCTTTCTCTTTCCCTCTTTCTCTCTCCCTCTCTCTTTCTCCCCTCTCATTGTCTTCCTCTCCCCTTTTTCTCTCTCTATCTCTTCCTCTACCTATAGCTCCCATCCACCTCTCTCGCCCCCTTTCTACCTCTTTATCTGCGTCTTTCACACCCCTCACTTTCTCTCTCTATCCTCTCTTTGTCACCTTATCAGTCTCTCTCTCTCTACCCCCTCTTTCTCTCCCTCCCCTCTATTTCTTTCTCTCCCCCTCTCCTTCTTTCTGTGTCTCCCCACTCTTTGTCTCCCTCTCTATCTCTCTCTCCCTCTTGCTCTCCACCTCTCTTTCTCTCTCTCTCCCCTCTGTGTCTCTATCCCCCTCTCTTTCTCTCTCTCTCTCCCTCTCTCTTTCTCTCTCTATCCACTCTTCCACTTAGCAGTCTGATGTTTTTAACTTCTACTCTGAGATGTATAATGCTCTCTGGAACTTCATTCCAACAATCATTGTGCAGCTCTATTTTCTGCATTGATTTCACAATATATATGGATGACAATCGACTGATGTGCTGCAGTGACTGCTATATATACCACTGTCCAATATGGTACAACTTGGGAACATTTCTATCATTTATGGGAAATCACTCCAGTTCCTCCATCACATCAGTAATGAAATAGGGTTTGTTCATTATGCTATGAGCCAGAACTTCCTTCGGGAGAGTGCCTCTTCTCTCTTAGTGTCCAAAATGTTCCTCTTTTGTAGCTAAATCCCACATTTAAGGAAAAAATCTTGTTTCTTCCCCTGACCATGTCCTCTATGTTTTTTCTCTTTATGTTTAGGACAGGGAAGGTTAGGGAGCCAGTTCCAAATAATGTATATCCGTGTGGAACATTGTGCACATATTAAGAGTATTACTGAATGGCTGTATAGAGCATACATGTTCAACAATATGTGTGCCTCTTTGGTCATATTGAATGATTGGAGGTATGTATATTTACATATATTTATCTGAGAGTACTTCTGTTGTATTAGGATTGCCATTTTTAGTAGACATGTATGTTGAGTATCTACCAAAGAAAAAACAAATACATCTAGTAATTTGCTTATTAGATTTTTTTTTGGTTCAAAGTAAATGGTCTAACTTTCTAGACAGCAATTATATTTCACAATTTAACTAATAATGAATTCTCAAGTAATTAAAAGTTACTTGTTTTTGTTGAGTACTTTGAATAAAACAACTCAGCTTTCAATATTATTGAATACATTTCACTATCAATGAGTTGTTGCTCTGTGCACTGGCCTTGGCTTTTCAAATTACATAAGTAACCCTACTTAATTACTTAAACCAGTCCATGTAGATAAAATCCCAATGGACCACACAAATTTGTGATAGAGGCCTAGTGACAGAAGTCAATAGGGAATTAGCTCTCAATCTATCTTTCTATAGCTTCAAAGCATTGACTGAACTCTGATATGTCCCTGTCTTCCATTTCTGCAATATAGCTGTAGATGCTTTGATCAAAAAACAGAGGTCCTCAATTTGAAGGACCTATATCTTTAATAGGGGATAAGCAAGAATCACCAATGTTTACAACCAAGGATGTGTGGAAATATCTGAGTCACTGCTGAGGATACTATGTTAGATTACACTTGAACAAATACCACTGTAGTGTTAGATGAAATGGAATCTATGATATGGGTGGCTGAGGCCTAGTTCACTTATTATCAAGGGCCTCGGCGCCCAACCATATCTAATCTTTCACAACAGTTTATTTTCCCCTTCGCTGAGTGTCAGGAACTTAACAAACCTGTTTACTTTATAGCGTGTCTCGCAGGAGGGTTTATATTATATGTTATGATAACTTTATATTCTGATTTACCAATACTATTCATACACAATTTTTGAAACATGGACACTTAAATTCAGGTTACATTGTAAAACATATTGGAAAGGATTCTAGAATCTTCAGCCTATGAAGACAAGTGTTTTGTATGTTAGATTCTAAGCTCAAAGACAGGGCCCTCCATTATCTTGCAATTGTCTCTGCCTTATACTTAACCCCTGAATACCTCTACTGAATATGTTGGCCCATTACAAATAAAGGATAAGAATAATATTAACAACAATAATAATAACAATAATAATAATAATAATAATAATAATAATAATAATAATAATAAGTGGAGTTGTTGGCAATGTCTGGTTCGGACCAGGCCAGTTATTTTTATCCTGACTGGTTGAGCCCATAACGTGAACACAACAAACTGTTATTTTTAAATTATTTAAATAAAAAATGTAAAAGAATATAAGCATTCCTTTGGAAACTCAATGAAAAGACAGAGCTTTAAAATTACAAATTTGCAATTTTCATCCTAAGACATTCATTGCAATTCAAAATATAGAGAAATTGAGATCCAATTACCAGATTTAAAAAAATTACAGTACATTGCCATTATCCAAATATATGTTTGGAACATAAATCTAAAGAAAATCAATTAAAATGTTATTAATAATCACATTACATTTAGCTCATTAATTTATATTTGGAATTTGATTTGGGTGTTCAATCACCAGGGACGAATATTCTATTTTAATGACTCTTTTGTATAGAACTCATTGGCATTATGCAATATACTAAGTACTTGCTCACACTTTTTTTCCTAATGAAGCTTCTCAGAGCACAGATTATGATGTGGATCAGGTACACACTTTCCCACACAAGAAAACAGGATGGGGAAAAATGGGAGCCTGCAAGAGTCACAAAAGAAAATGGTGGTGGTGTTGGTGAGCCCTTTGATTCTTAAATATTAAACATATAGGCCCTCATTCTATTATCGGCCGCAGCCGCTGCGGGGCCGCAAGGACCGGCCGCAAGCTATTCTGCTATTCTATTCCCTTACGGCCGGGGATTCCGGCAGGCTTGCGGCCGGTGCCTTGCTATCTCTTGCGGCCGATCGCGCCGGAGGAAAGCCTTTGATCTAAAACGGCCGCAAGAGATTTGCAATTCAATTGCTCCGGGAAGGCTAAAAGCGAGCCGCAGTTACTTGCAGGAAAAAGGTCTCGCTAGCACCAATTAAGCACATAAAATAGCTCAAATAAAGCCATCCTGCACTTTGAGAAGACTATAAAGGGATTTTAGGTGTTAGAAAAAATAGCACATAATTATCCTGTACTCAAATCCGTAAAATATTTCATTTTTAATATCCGTAAAATATACATGTAAAAAGTCCAGAGTGCTTGGAGCACCTCAGACACACCCCCGCCGCAGCCGGCAAATAAACAGTTAATTTGAACTCGGGTTTGGGCAGATGTGCAAGCTTGAGAGTGGGTTCCTTTTATTCCTCATGTCCCCCAATATGATCCCTAGCATTTACAGAGCTGTACAGTGCAGGCTTGAATTTATTTTTCAGTTTTTATATTTCACAGTTTACGGCCGGCTCCAAGATATGCGGCCGGCCGTAAGAGGAGATCCTTGCGGGGCCGTATAATAGAATCGCGAGTTAACTGAACCCTCGCAAGGAATCGCAGCCTTACGGCCGATTTACGGCCGATAATAGAATGAGGCCCATAGAGAGGTCCTTTGATAAGTGCTAGTATTAACATAAATGGCAAGGAGACACTCACTTCTCCTCATCCCTGGTTTGCTGAGCTGGTTTGCTGAGCTGGGAAATAACATAACTAGCCCACCATGGGTGGTATTTTTTTTAATGTATTGAGGGAGTTGGTTAAATTATATTGTGGGATTATAGTTTTTTTTAGCACTATTGAATGGTTTTCATGATCTGCTGTGGCTCAATTCCCTTTTGAGTGAGTTTTATCTGCTTAATGCAAGGTATTTTAGTGGACATAGATTTAATGTGAATACAGATTAGTTAATTCAGCACTACAAATTGGTAGATTTTTTTTTTTGCAAATCTTTTTTATAAAAAATACAAGGTTGCAACAATACAATATAGGATAGCAGGTCATCAAGGACACATACTATATGTAACAACATTGCATGGTACAAAACAATGGTTACTAATTCCCATAGTATATCAATAAACTGTCAAATAACGCTAAACTATACATAAATAAAAGTTTGTGACCTTTTAAAACATTTCTTGTCTTCTTTTTTTTTTTTTTTCAAATAATTTTTATTGCGAATAACAGGTTAATATATTAACGCAGATCGTTAATCAATAACACATCCATAAGATAGGTACTGTTCTTTACCAAAAGTAAGATGTATACAAGTAAATAACATTTTAACTTTAATTATTGCAGTTTTTTTTTTTTCTCTATTCAAACTACTTACGTATTAGAGCACGATCCAGTATATCTATAATTTTATAGAAGAGGGGAAGAAGAGAATAGAGAAAAGAAAAACAAAGGGAGGTAAGGAAGAGAAGGTGCTAAGGAGAGATAGAATTTGCTTGACAGTTGTTCCCCAAAAGATCAGCCTAAATTTTATTATTATGTCCCTGCATATTTACCACCCAATCTTGAGGATCCATGGGTCCCAACATGAGGCCCATTTCGTGTATGACCGAGATCCAACTCAGCCGAGATAACGCTCATGTCATATATGAATTTAAGTCTGTTACAAATTGGTAGATTTTGAGGCTTAGCATGTGTCTCATCAGAATTCATAATTATCTCTTTGAAGCATCTAGGCTTATGGTCTACTCCATATTTATTTTCACCAGAGTTATACTGAGGAACATCAATAAGAAGAACTTCTCAGTCACATAGTTTAATCTCTGTTAACTCGCATGGTAGCCATTTTGTAAAAGATAAATTGTGAGGCAAGGAGCAATAGTTTGCATCATATGACCAGACAGGTGCTTCAACTAGGCAGCTGTTAGGTTTCTTACTGATAAACCAGGTAATATAAACACTGGTCTAGACTAGCTGAATCTTATGTTTAGCAGATGTCTTGAACTTGGGGTTAGTTAAAAATAAGCAGATAACAGTTTTATGTTGCCCATGTTAAAACATTCACCTGAGGAAAAGAAGCACATATAGTGATTTGTATTATTCTAGAAAACTCCAGATGTTTGACCTGCTTTATAGATCTGTATAAACATTTTCAACAACCTGCAAAGGAAATATTTATAGATGACCAACTAAACTAGGAAAACAGCAATGGCTTAATTTAATGACCAATTTAATTATGCAAAATAAGCCAATGCTTTTGTGAATAAATATTATAAATGAGTAAGTGCAATATGATGAAAAAGATAACTCAAAAATGTTGATAGTAAAGCATCTACTTCTATTATACCCCTAACATCCTGCCATTTAATAGGCTAAACAAGATTATTGAATAGTTATCTCCCTTTATTTCAATTTCCTGCATTATTATGTGTACTTTTTATAACTTATTAGAGATTATTATGTACTTAAGTTATAATATTGTACTTTATAGCCACAACAGTATTCATTTTGTGGGAAGGTCATTACCCTATAAAAGCATATGGTTGAGACTATGTAGGACAAAATGCTATGTTTCATATGGGAAGCCATGTTTCATATGGTTATGAATTGAAAGAGAGTAGCATTTGTGGGTACATTTGCATGTCCCTGCCAAAGGTCCCAGAATGCAATGTAATAAATGTATTGTATTTTTCCATCTATAAGATGACCCCATGTATAAGATGACCCCTATTTTTGGAGCCCAAAATTCATAAATAAATAAATAAATATGCAAATGTGTATTTTATAAGTTTTTATTGTGTTACACATATTTTTAAGGACACTTTCTTTCACTGATTTCCATTCCAGCTCAATATGCTTGTGATCACATCACTTATTACATCTAGTTTACGGGTTACGGCTTTGAAAACTCTGCGGTTGTTTACCTCCCGAAGCAAATTACTATTCAATTGCAAAAATCGCTCATGACCACACCCGCAGTCAAGCCCGCAAATGGCAAATGGCGGCCCAAAGCTTATGGGTTCTAAAAGGGTTTACAGACTAGTTTGTACACATCAAACAACAATAAAAACACACCAATAGACTTTAAAATATGGGGAAAGTAATGTAAGGCATTACAATTACTTGCACAACAACTCCCAACTATCAAATACTTAAAAAATTCTCATAGGTTGTAATGGTCATGCATATGCCAGTATGACAAATCATGCTGCAAGATGCTGAAAGCTATTAAAGACACACACCCTCATTAAATTGCAACACAGATACATGGCATCACATATATCAAATACAAGGGGAACATTTTATTTATGGTTGTTCGCTCCCTCTGTTGTGTCCTGCTCTCTGTGACCCTATGGACTGCAGCACACTTACTTATGTCTCTGTCTGGGCTTATCCACAAGGTTTGCATGCCAAAGATACTGGAGTGGGTTGCCAGTTCCTTCTCTGTTGGAGTGTGATTTGTCTGACCTCTCTGCTATGATCTTCCTACCTACAGTGGCCCTACATGGTATAGCTCACAGCTTCATTCAGGTACACAAGCCCCGTCACCCCCACCACTTAGCAATCCAGAAGGGGACCAGGGGAACATACAGCACACTTATCTACTCTAACCCATCAGCAAGGGTTGCAAAAGCACATGGAGGCTGTGCAGAGGCACGTGGAGAAACAGCCAACTCACCTCCATCCTGGAAAGTCCTACGCCATTGCTGGTGGCCATGTTCCAAGATGTATACCCATTATCATTTGGTGACCTCCCATTAAGTGTTTTGCTATCAATCAATTCACATTATCACCTGTCATATTGTTATCAGGCCTTCAGGGGAATGTTGATACTCCACAGTATCACTAATAAGACTTTGCATGTGTTACTATTATATATGAAATATATTATTATATGCTATCTCAGAATAATATTACTATTATTATTGTTATACTAGCAACTTGCCAGTCAAAAATGACGGGGAAATAAAATTGGAAAGCAGGGAATGCTGTTTGCCACAGACATTATTTTTTTGGGTGGTCTGAGATTCTTCGGTGCTCATTGCGAGCCTCGCTCTGAGCTCCTTTGTCGCTCATCGCGAGCCTCTTGGTTGTTGTATATTTTTTTATCAGAGGCGCTTTTGCTGTCATTGTAAGGTCTGCGCTGATCTGCTTTTTGTGCTTATTGCAAGGCTGTCCCCTGGTGTAATTTGTGTGCTATGAGCAGCGTTGGCGCTCGTTGTGAGGCGCGCAGTGAATGGCTTTTGCGTTTATTTCCGATAGTGTTTTTTTTTGTGTATATGTATTTTGTATGCTAATTAAATAAGTAATAAATTAATAAATTAATATACTTTACCTATTTGTAAGTAATATATGCAGGAAACATTGTGCTGAAGAGCTGGCAATCTGTTTTGATGTTCCTGCAGCATACAATGTAGGTTTGCAGTGTTGTGGAGCTGAGGTGTAAGTGTCAGCAATGTGTGCAGTGTGTAGTGTAAATAGACTGCGTGCGCGAGGGGAAACGGTTAGTGTAGCTGTGTACTTCCGCATTGTGTAAGTTAGTGTTGTAAAATGGTGGGGAATGTGTATGTGGTACACTGGTGTGGATGATTTAGCTTCCTTGCTAATAGTGTATGTTGTATCTCGTACAGCTTTTTGGAAAAGCCGTATGTGCTTGTTGGTGTTTTGTGGCTTTAGGGTTGTGTAGCCTAGTTTTCGTTTTTTTCGGCTGCCATATTTTCTCTTGCTTAGGGGATTTTCGTGTGTCTAAACTCTGTAAATTGGACTTAAATTGAGGTGTAACTTCATTTGCAGAGGTCCTGGGTGGCCCCCCTTGCTGTGGGTAAGATTTGTATGTAATTTTTGTGTGTATTTGTTGTTTTTTTTATGTTTTCAGCTGGGTGCAGTTCGGCCATTAAGGTCGTATTTTTGCGAGTTCGTAGTGGGGTTTTTTCTTAGACCTGCGGCTTGTATTTTTTTTGTGTAAGTCCGTAATTTTTTCGTTATAAGTCCCGCGGTTCGTATTTTTTTGTGTAAGTCTGTATTTAGTCATTGCGTATTAGATGTATTTCTTCAAAGTGCCGCTTCTGTGGGTGTTTGTAACCACTTGTGAGGCGGCGTAGAGCCTCCACCTTCCGCAAATGCAACCCCTCACTTTGCGAGGGTTCGCATTTGCGGCATGAACTGTATCCCTCGCTTTGAGAGGGACGCAGTTATGCGAGCTCGCAAAGCGTGATGACGTTTCGTAGACAACTATTATATGTGATGTATTAACCCATTGCATAATAACTAGGGCTCATTAGTTTACTGATACTGAAATGTGACACAAATGTGATGTATGTGGATGTCCCAAAACCCCAACCATTTAAAACACACAGACATGGTGAGAAGGGAATAACAAAGCTTTATTTCACACACAGAGCACAATCAGAAATGATCAAGACTGCATTAATATCATGGGTGTGGTGTGGGTGGATCCCAGGAGAGCAAGAGGCTATTGTTGGGAAAAAGGGGATACCTAAAAGGGGTAATGTCATAGTCTAGAATAAGCATGATGCATAGCACCTACCAGGGTCACATATGGTTACTACACCACTGCAACCGGAATCTGATGAAAAAAAAGGATCATTACAAATCACTCCATTTAATTGAAGAAACCATTAATGTGGAACTTACAACTTTTTTAGATCTGCTCAATGAAACAGATGATTAAACCTCTGGAGTGTGTAATCCAATCCAGTTTCACACATACAGTGTGTTTCCAAAACAAAAATCTGAAAAAAGTGGTTAAAACAAAAAAGGCGGAAGAGGATAAAAAAAAAAAACATGCATGTAAAGTACAGTGTTAAGTACTGTATCTGTAACAATGTACCAACTCAATAAATAAATGCTTAGCTGTGACCAGCATCAGTGATCAAAGTATATTATCGCCTTCTCCACATGATATTGTTCATCAACATTGACATCACAACAATCAGCTAGACAGTTGTTAGCACATGTTAAAGGATACTCCTGATATCAGCAATAGGGGTAAATACCCATTAATGCGGATAGGACACAAAGGTCATCAGCCAGATTCAATGTTACTTACATCAGACCCAAGGATCTGTTCTCAGACTGATATTGAGGTCAAGATCACATGCTTCACTAGTGCATATATTAATGCTGGCTGTCATTAACATGCCATTGTGAGACTTTGTAAGTACTACGCTATAGCAGTATTAGTCTTCATTTAAGCTAAAAATCATGTCTTAGATATCTGGCTATATGATAGCTTTAAAATTGTGGGAGCTACATGTTAAGGGGGCTGTCATTGAAGGAATGTCTACCTGAGAGGCACTGTGAAAACCTTAAACCTCATACATTTCCTCCACAATGCTTGCAGATGCAGAAGATGCCTTCGTGGACCTGAATTGTACCTAAAACAAAACAAAACAAAAACATAACACCGACAAAATAAGGCCTAAAAAAAGTCAGGGACTGCAGCATCGCTTCTCAACATCATTCCTCAGTGACCATCAGTTGGTGAAATGTTAAACCCGAACCCGAATAGCACCGGAATTGGAGACAAACGCTAGCGCGCAGCAGACCTGCACACATACAGTATGGCCTGTATCCAACGAGATGCGGGCTTGGCTTTAAATCGGGCTCCATGTAATTTTACTAAAAGTCATTTATTTTTTCACTTTATCACATATATAGTTGTCAGCAGCCGGGCTATGCAAAATCCGTTGCTAGCACAATGGGGAAACTGCGAGCTTGCGGAGCGAACCTGCAGCAACTACGGCCCTCACAAAGCGAGCGACGCAGTTGCAGCCAAAGGCGCTCCCTGTGCTGGGGGAGATAAGCGCCGTAGGCGCCCATCCCTACGACCCCGCAACACTTTACCATCATATCTACGACCCGCGGGGATACACATGAACACAACACTCAAATACACAATTCACACAGCGAGACTGTAGCACTTTGCAAAAATTCAGAAAAAAAAATGCGTCCCGTAACACTTACAAAGGGAAACTGCCACAAAATCCGAGCCACAAAAAATATGAATTTAACGGCTGAACCGTGCACACCGAAAAACACGAAAACAACACTAAATACAAACAAAAATAAAATAAAAACATCACACACAGCAAGGGGGGGGGGGCACCCAGGATGTCTGCAAGTCATCTTACACATCAATTTAACTACAATTTTCACAGTTTAGACACTAGAAAATCCCCTAAGCGAGAGAAAAAATGGCCGGCGAAAAAACGAAAACGAGGCTACACGACCCCTAAAGCCGCAAAACACCACCAAGCACATACGACTTTTACAAAAAGCTGTATGGCGCTACAACATACACTATTACCAAGGATGCAAAATTATCCACACCTGCTTAACACATACACATTCGCCGCCATTTCACAATACTAACTTAAACAAGGCAGAAGTACACAGCTACACAAACGGTTTCTCCTCTCGCACGCAGCCGATTTACACTACACGTTGCTGACACTTACACCTCAGCTCAACAACAGTGCAAATCTACATTGGATGCAGCAGGAACATCGAAACAGATTGTTAGCTCTTCAGAACATTGCTTGCTGCATATATTAATTACAAATACGTAAAGTATATTCATTTATGACTTCATTTATTTAGTAATTAATTATCATTAAAACATAGATATATACAAAACTTTAAAAAACACCAAAACACACGATGTCAATAATCAGCAAAGGCACTCATTGGCAGCCACACGATGAGCGCCAAAGGCGCTCACCACGAGGCTCGCAAACAGCGCAAAAAAACCCCCCTCAATTTGTGTGCCAAACACCATTCCTTGACTTTCTATTGCTGTCATTTTTTGACGGGCAATTCGCTAGTTTTATTATGTTTTTAGTATAAGTAACAACAAAAAATACATTATTATTATTGTGACAGTTTTTTATATTGCGCCAACATATTCCAAAGTGTTGTACAGAGGTTAAGTATAAAGAAAAAAATGAGAATACAATGTTAACCACATGCCAAAATGTAGGAGGCCTAGCTTCAGTCATGATGGTAAATGGAACTGGCAAAATGGCAGTTGGAGGCCTAATGGTATTTGCAGAGCCTCTTGCAGAAGTGACTGATTCAGTCCTGTTAGTAGATAGAACTGATAACATGGCAGTTGGATAGTTATAAGTTAAATATTATGCAAGCCAAGTCAATTATGAAATGACACACAATTTCTTCTCTAAATGTTTAAGTATAAATATTACAAACATTTCTTAAGGCTCTGTTTTGCATGAAACACAAGTACAACTTTACAGCCAAAAAGTGGAAAAGGCAAATATTGGTGTCGGTACGCGCATTTCTCGGCGCGCACATGGCGGAGCGCACAAGACGTGCGCTCAGAAGTCGTGCTACCATGTTTCTCGTTAGTGAGCAACATTACAGCTGTATTAGTACCCACAGGTACAAGACCCAAATTTTGCATATATTTAAATTTTCTACAAACTTCAAGTACATTCAACTGCTGTGACTTTTACTTGTATTGCTTTTTTTCATGCAAACATCTTGTTAGCATTTTATTTGCTGTCCTTTCATATATACATATATGACTTGAATCGGAGCCAAAGGGAGTTCAGAACTGTGATTGACCAACAGGTAACCATCATTTCTCAGGATCTGAACATGAGACTAATTGGTGTAGCACATTAGGCCAGTTAAAATACTCATTGGGTGTAGTTATCTACCAAGTATTTTAAAGGCTCTATTAAAATCAGCCTTGCAATAAAAAGTACTTGCTAGCCAACACATTGATTAGTAGTGCTTTGTAAGATTAACATGTATAGATAATTAATTTAAAAAAAAATAGGTTCAGAAGCTAAAATAAGTAGACAGTTGTATATCCACAGGGTGTGATCAATTCAAGGGCAAATTGGAATGAGTGTTCTGTATTCCACACATATATCATTTTTGTATTTAGCTATTCCAAGTAAAAACACATTTTAATAAAAAAAAGTTCAAAAATTTTGTTCATACAACATGAAAGTTAATGTGTATCAGTGAGTGATGGAGAATTACATAATTTTTCAAATAAATATTTGTTGCATTTTTTACAAAGGAAGGTCATTGAATGGCCTTGAAAAAATGAAAGTTTGCTTAAAATAATACGCAAAAAAAAAAAGAAACAAATGTTCACATCAGTGCTACTTGAAATATGAAATGCCAGCCAACAAGGAAGTGCTGCAAAATATCCTGAGTTTTTTGTTATAGTCCAAAGAACAATGGACCAGAGAAAGACATTTTGAGTGACAATAGATTTCTAACTAAAAATACCTTAGTAATTGGCACTTGTGGTGTATTGTAGATGCTAGAAGTTTATATGCACAGCATATTAGTACTGCAGCTGTGTACTACGGAAACCTTGACGAGGAAAGACCTTATCACCCAAGCTAAATCTTTCAATTTAATTTATATATTAACTATGCAAGCAAAAACAGAATCTCCTAGTTCTACTACTAATTCCAATGTCCATGTGATCCTTGGATTTGTGGTGAGTTCAATATAGTGTTGTTTAGCTCTACCCACAAACATCTAATATTACTGCTACTTCCAGGATAAATATCTTCTCTGACTACAGGCTTAAATTCAGGCTTAACATACAGACAAATCCCTCCTCCTCTTTTACCATTGCCCCTATCTTTCCTAAATAGGTTATAACCATCCAGGTTAACAGTCCAGTCATGAGATTCATCCCACCACATTTCAGTAATGCCTATTAAATCCCATTTCTCATTAACTGCTAATAATTCTAACTCTCCCATTCCCCCTGGCAAGCTTCTGGCATTAGTAAGCATACACCTTATGTTGTTATTAGTTTGTAGTTTTGAAGTACCTGCCACTATACTTGAGTTGCTTGGCAATACCTCCCTATTGACTATACTAACCCTCCCCCTTCTACACCCCCATGACTATTTCTATCTAGTCCCTTCCCCCATCTACTAGTTTAAAAACTCCCCCAGCCGTTCTACCACCCTTTCCCCTAACACACAAGCACCCTCATCATTTAGGTGCAATCCATCCCTGCTAAAGAAATTGTACCCAATTGAGAAGTCAGCCCAGTGCTCTAAAAACCCAAACCCCTCCTTAATGCACCACTTTCTAAAGGCGCAGTGGTTAAGATGCAGGTGCTTTCACCCCAGCATCTTGGGTTCATTGCCAGCCAGGGAACCAAGAGGTCACACTGGTCAGTACTTGGGTGGGAGTCCACCTGGGAATACCAGGAGCCCTATTCAGCGATCATTCTCGTTCGCCATCAAGATCAGCAGTGCAATTTCCGTTTCAGGCGTTTCCTCCAACGTTTGGCCTTTTATCCCTGCGACATAGGGACATCGTTATGCAGTTGCTGGCAATTTCTCTATTGTCCTGGGTGTCAATAAGGGAGTAGACAGGGTTGATACCGGAGGTTTTACGTGTGGTAGTGGATTCCGCAAGGAGTGCGTCGGACGGCATTCGGAGCATACAGTGATGGTTAGAGAGCGTATGGCTCAATTTCCGCCGTAGAGGATCAGGGTGAGCCGCAGACTCTTTCAGTTTTACAGGGGTACGTTGATAATCCTCGGAGGATTAATAATACGGGATCGAACCGTTCTTGGTCAATTCTCCTTTTGCATTGCCCCATCAGGGGTCTTATATAGTGGAGAAAGGACGGGGGAGTCGGTTTGCTCCTGTTGAATCACACTTTCATCCTTCAGGCTCTCACATGTATCTCTTTTTTTTTTTTGCTTTCAAATATTTATTTAAATTTCACATATATACAAACACAAGGAAAAAGCAAGCAAAAAAAAAAAAAACATTTAAAATTGACACAATCATACCCTCCAATTCGTTACATGTAAGAAAGGGAGAATTTTTAACAAATTTCCAAAACAATTTGGGATTGGGTTGGCATATATAGCCATTAGAGTAATACCTTTTCCATCCAATATAGAGATAGTACTTTTTGGCATTCATGATGTTTTAATCAGTACAACAAGACACCGAAATATAACAATTCATATGTAGAGTATATTATAATACCATTTTATCACAAGTTCTAGGTGGTCCGTTGGACCTACCTGCCAATAAAGTTTACTCCTTTTATTACGCTTTTCCCTTTCCCTTTCCTTTTCTCTCCTTTCTTTTTCCCTCTTCCTTCTGCAAGTTTTATTGTATGTTTTAAATTTACAGCCTCGCATGTGACAGGTACCATTACAAATATCTTCATTGCTAGAAAGACCATTCAATAGCGGTGACACCTGCATCCATAAACGGGCCTTCCAGAGGATTTATACTTGATTCTCTAGATGTTACCACAATCTAACTTATATTCATAAATGAACATTCAAAAACAAACAAAAACACACAAACAAACAAACCACCAAAAGAAAAAAAAGCAAAAGATATTCCTAATCTCTGTTTGCGAGGCGAGGGAGCGGGGGGAGCCGGGGGGGGGGGGGGGGGGGGGAGGGAAGAGGCGGAACAATGCTAATTTTGGTCACACTCACCCACTAGACTTATTGTCCCATATTTTCCATTTATATCTAGGAATCATAATAATACCTATATCCTCAAGATCTATTTCCAACGCACGAATTTTAGCAATTTTAGTAAATATTTCTGAAACAGAGAAGGTTACTTTTTGTCTCCATTTCAGTGCAATACTGCACTTAACGGCCAAAAAATCTGTATTAAGAATGCCTTGAGTTCATTAGAACAGGTTTCAGGAAATATATGAAACAAAATCATTTCAGGAGAAAAACTCATTGAAATTTCATAAGCCTGTCTAATGTGCTGAAAGCAATCCTCCCACAATTGTCTGATGACTGGACAGGACCACCATACATGTAGATGAGTCCCCACTTGGCCGCATTCCCTCCAGCACAATTTTTCAGATTCATTTCTAGTAATTTGGTACACGTTATACGGAGCTAAGTACCATCTATTAGTTAGTTTAAAGAAATTTTCTCTGTAGGGAGCATTTTTAATGATTTTATCAGTAATTGTAAATGCTTTAATCCAAGTTTCAGCTGGCCATTCTCCTTTGAGCTCCGACTCCCATACTCTCATTTTCATATCTTTTTTATAGTTATTACTTTTCTTTATTATATTATAACACTTGGACACTAGATGTGATTTATCTTCCACTAGGATCAATTTTTCCAAATCCGAATTATTTTCATTTTTGAGATTATTGAAACCTCATTACATATGTAATTTTAGGTATAAGAAACATTTTGGCTGCTATTATGCGACCTGACCATGATGTCTGAACTTTTTTCCAACGTGAAATTGCTTCTATTATATTCTGATGAACTATTCTGAAGTTTTGTAAAATTGATTGCTTCAGGTCTGCATAGAGATGTATGCCTACATGCTTGATGTGGGATTGCCAATTAAATGCATATTTACTTTTCAATAATGCAATATCGTTATCCTGTAGATTTAATTGGAGAATTTCCGATTTAGCTATATTGAGTTTGTAATTTGATATTTTAGAAAATTCATCTATAAGCTCTTGTAGGTTCCCTATAGACTCAACTGGGTTGGTTAATGAAAGTAACACATCATCCGCGAAGAGTGATATTTTGTGATCTATATTTCCAATTTGTATTCCACTGATATTCCTTAATTCTCGAATACCTATAGCTAACGGTTCGATCATAAGTGCAAATATCAAGGGAGAAAGCGGGCACCCCTGCCTTGTACCATTGGTTACCTTAAATCTAGGTGATCTAAACCCTAGACCAATGACAGAGGTGGATGGAGCCACATATAGAGCCTTAATGGCCTTGGAACCAAATTCTCCAAACCCAAATTTGGCAAGAACCTGGTCCATGTAGCTCCATCCGACTCTGTCAAAGGCCTTTTCCGCATCCAGGGAGAGAAAAACTGTAGGCAGGTTGTTCGCCTTAGAGATGGAAATCAAATTAAGCAACTTTCTTATGTTGTCAGTTCCCTGACGTCCTACTATGAAACCTCTTTGGTCTTCACCAATCAATAGTCTCATAATTGTATTCATTCTATTGGCCAACACTTTAGCATAGATCTTCAAATCAACATTTAAAAGAGAGATTGGACGAAAGTCCCTGCATTCCATATGGGGTTTCTCCTGTTTAGGAATATTTATGATGTTAGCCTCTAGCATTTATTTAGGCGCTAGGCCTTTCTTAAAGATTTAATTAAATGTTGCTTTTAGATCTCTACATATTTATTTTTGGAATATTTTAAAGTATTGATTGGTGAACCATCAGGTCCAGGTGCAGATGATATTTTCAAATTAGATATTGCTTCTTGAATCTCGATTTCCGATATTTCCCTATTTAATTTTTCTTAGGGATGTGTATTTTATCAAGGAACTGTTGTATTTCTTCAGTTTTTGGTTTAGTTACTTCATTGTGTTCCTCTAAATTATAAAGTTTCTCATAGAATTTTCCGAAAGCCTCTACTATTTTGGAAGGATTAGTTATTGTTTTTTTATCAACCATTAACTCATCTATCCTATTTTTATTCTTTTTACCCTTAAATTTAGTAGCTAGAAATTTAGATGCTTTCTCTCCAAAATGGTACAGATATTTTTGCAATTTCCAGAGGGAGTTATCCACCCGTTGTTGTTCTATTTTTTTTATATGAAGTTGTACAATCTTTATCTGCTCTTGAATACTCTTAGTAGGGGCACTTTTGTTGATCTTATCCAGTTTGGCTAACTGGATATAGGACTCTCTCAACGGGCGTCCCTGTTGTTTCTTTTTTTGAGCCTGTAGGCTAATGCATATTCCTCTAATTACAGCC
The DNA here is from genome assembly GCA_027410445.1 of Discoglossus pictus. Taxonomy (NCBI): domain Eukaryota; kingdom Metazoa; phylum Chordata; class Amphibia; order Anura; family Alytidae; genus Discoglossus; species Discoglossus pictus. The sequence goes on from CM050163.1 coordinate 85,743,478, forward strand.
TTATGAGCGTTCCACACTACTATACTTGAGACAACTGTGTTTCTATTTGTTTGGAAATAAAATTCTAGTTCTTTTTTTATTTTGTTTCTCATTTCTTGATCTTTTAAAATGGAGTCTTTAATTTTCCATGTTGAAGGAACTATATTTACACTCCCGCTTACAAATTCTATGGTAATTTGTCCATGATCCGATTTACTATTTTCTTAAGCATACTTTCATTCACAAGAATATAGTCAATTCTTGCATATGATTGATAGCGCTGTGAAAAAAATGAGAAATCTCTTTCTCTGGGGTGTAGACACCTCCATGAGTCAAAGAGTTCAAAATTCCAAAGCATTTTATTAAACCCATTTGGGCCTTGATTAGTTATCTTAGTTAATCTCAACTGTTTTCTATCTAATTCTGGGTTTGAACATAGATTGAAATCGCCACAGATGATCAATAATCCCGAAAAGTATTTTTTGCAGCTTTTCAGTGTTCTATTAATAAATTTCATTTGCCCTTTATTCGGTGCATAAATATTAACGATTGTTACTTTATCCTTATTAATCGTCCCTACCCAGAGTGAGTAGCGGCCCTCAGTGTCTGTTTTAGAGAACTCCTCTTTTTAATTCAATTTGTTATTAAAAAAAATTAGCTGTGCCCCTTGCTTTCTTCTTATCATATGTCGAGTTGCATACATTTATGTATCGCCCATCATAAAATAAAGGGGCTTTCACATGTATCTCAAGCTATGGAAATGACGTCTGGCGCTACACAGTCTTGGTTTCGGGTTATTCCCTTTGGTCGATTAGGATGGCGGAAAGTAAATCGTTGTTCGGAAATACATCAGTAGGGTAAGCCAGTTACACTCAGTTCTACATCATCCCGTCCAGTTTTTCGATGGCGTAAAGCAGTTGAACTTAAATATCGGTAATGGAGCTTTTAGTGGGATTTAGGTACCAGGTTTCAGCCCTGGATGGCTTACTGGTACTTTCACAGGTGCAGCTCACATTGCTGGCCATAGTGTGGGCGGTTCGCGCAATGGATACGAGCATGGGCATGCGAACGGTCAATTTGCAAGGTTGAGGGTTGTTGGTAACCCAAGGCCCTGGAGGAAGCGAAGGTAGTTACATAGTTACATAGTATTTAAGGTTGAAAAAAGATTTTCAGTCCATCAAGGTCAACCTTTTAAGATCTCCTCTGATCTGCAATATGCGGATTAACTATTAATTAATTAGTTGTATAAAAAAAAAATCAATTCCCTCCTGATCCCCGGCAACCGGACTTCTCCCTGGATCAATACTGCCTCTCTAATTATCCATGATAACCCGGAATTCCCTTTTTAATTAGAAATAAATCCAGTCCCCTTTTAAAGTTATCTATCGAATCCCCTGTCACCACCTCCTCTGGTAGAGAATTCCACAGATTAACCACCCTTACTGTGAAGAACCCTTTTCTTTCTTAAAGGTGGAATCTTTTTACTTCTAACCTCAAGGGATGTCCTCTTGTCAGTTGAAAACCTCTTGGCACAAAAAGCTCCCTTGACAAATCTTTATACTGACCCTGGATGTATTTATATAAAGTAATCATATCTCCTCTTAGACGCCTTTTTTCTAGAGAAAATAAGTTTAATTTGGTTAGTCTTTCTTCATAACTTAGCCCCTCCATTCCCCTTATTAGTTTTGTTGCCCTCCTCTGTACCTTTTCCAGCTCTAAAATGTCCTTTTTATGAAGTGGTGCCCAAAATTGTACTCCATATTCCAAATGAGGGCGTACTAGAGAATTGTAAAGTGGCAGAATTATATTTGCTTCCCTGGCTTCTGTACCCTTCTTAAAACATGCTTATATTTTATTTGCCTTTGCAGCTGCTGCTTGACTTTGAGCACTGTTACCTAGGTGGTTTTCCACAAGCACTCCCAAATCCCTTTCAATATCTGATACACCTAGATTTGCTCCATTAAGATTATAAATTGCATGGCTATTTTTCCTTCCCAGATGCATAGCTTTACATTTATTCATATTAAATCTCATCTGCCATTTAGATGCCCATTCCTCAATTTTATGTAAATCCCTTTGGAGGGAAAGCACATCACTATCTGATTTAATTTCCTTGCACAACTTCGTGTCATCAGCGAAAATGGAGACACCACACTCCAATCCTACTTCTAAGTCATTAATAAATATGTTAAAAAGGAGAGGACCCAATACTGAACGCTGAGGAACCCCACTTACCACATTAGTCCAATCAGAGTATGTTCCATTTACATCAACCCTTTGCTTCCTGTCTTTTAGCCAGCTCTCAATCCATGAGCAGATATTTACTGCAACTCCTGTATCTCCTAGCTTGCACAATAGTCTCCCATGTGGCACTGCCTTTGCAAAATCCAAAAAGACTACATCCACTGAGTTGCCTTGATCCAGGTTCCTACTAACCTCCTCATAGAAACTAATTAGATTTGTTTGACATGACCTATCCCTCATAAATCCATGTTGACTCCTACTTATAATCCTGTTCAAATAGACATATTCTTGTATATTATCCCTTATTAACCCTTCTAAAAGCATCCCCACAACAGAAGTGAGGCTCACTGGTCTATAATTCCCCGGATTTGCTCTTGCTCCCTTTTTAAATATAGGTATCACATTAGCTTTTCTCCAGTCATCTGGTAGAGACCCTGTGTTGAGTGAATCTTGAAAAATTAAATATAATGGTTTGGCTATTACAGAACCCAGTTCCCTTAGTACCCTTGGATGTATTCCATCAGGACCCGGGGCTTTATTAACATTTATTTTTTCCAACCTCTTTTGGATTACTTCCTGTGTTAACCAATTATTTGGCAAAGGTAGTGTAGCCCCATTATGTTGCCGTGTCCCAACCACTGGTACCTCCCTTGTGTATACCGAAGAAAATAACCTATTTAGCTCATCTGCTTTTTCTTGGTCACTAATTATCAGACGGCCTGTGTCACATTGTAATGTTCCTATAGCTTCCTTCCTCGCCTTCTTCCCATTAATATACTTAAAAAATATTTTAGGGTTAGTCTTATTCTCTTTTGCAATTAATTTTTCATTTTCTATTTTAGCCAGTCTAATCGCTCTTTTGCAAGCCTTGTTGATTTCCTTGTATTCCTGTAAAGCAGTCTCTGTCCCCTCTTGTTTATATAATTTAAATGCCTGTTTTTTACTCCGTATCTTGAACTTTAAAGCATTGTTAAGCCACATTGGATGAGATTTACTCCTTTCACTTTTATTCCAGATAATGATCCCTGAGTGTACTCAAGAACCTGCTCCCCTTATATGAACTGCTGGTCTCATTTATCCAGTTTATTTCAGGGTAATTAAAATCTCCCATTATTAGAACTTGACCATGCCTAGATGCATTTTCAATCTGTAACAATAATTGTATTTCCTCACTTTCAGCTATATTTGGGGGTTTGGGGGTTTATAGCATACTCCTACTAATATTCTTTTGGAATTTGCTGCTCCGCTATTTAACTCTACCCACAAACATTCAGCTTTATCACTAGGTCCACCATAAATATCTTCTCTGACTATAGGCTTAAATTCAGGCTTAACATACAGACAAATCCCTCCTCCTCGTTTACCATTGCCTCTATCTTTCCTAAATAGGTTATAACCATCCAGATTAACAGTCCAGTCATGAGATTCATCCCACCATGTTTTTCGGTAATGCCTATTAAATCCCAGTTTTCATTAACTGCTAATAATTCTAACTCTCCCATTTTTCCTGGCAAGCTTCTGGCATTAGCAAGCATACACCTTATGTTATGAGTCTGTAGTTCTGAAGTGCCTGCCACTGTACTTGAATTACTTAGTACTACCTCCCTATTGACTATACTACCCCTCCCCATCTCCTCCCCTATGAGTTGTTAATTCATCCCTTATACCCTCTACACTTTCTACCCCATTACTTATATCTAGTCCCTCCCCCCCACCTACTAGTTTAAAAACTACTCCAGCCTTTCTGCCATCCTATCACCTAGTACAAAAGCTCCCTCATCATTAAGGTGCAATCCATCCCTACTGTAGAGATTGTACCGAAGTGAGAAGTCAGCCCAGTGCTCTAAAAACCCAAACCCCTCCTTATTGCACCACATCTTTAGCCACACATTAACCTCCCTCAGCTCCTTCTGCCTCCCTGGGCTAGCACGTGGCACTAGTAGTATCTCAGAAAATACTACCTTGGAGGTCCTTGCCTTCAGCTTATTACCTAGTTCTCTAAAATCATTCTTTAGGACACTCTTTCTTCCACTAACTTTGTCATTGGTACCAATATGTACCAAGACTGCCGGTTCATTTCCAGCCTCTCAAGTAAGTAACAGTCGCAGCCTTTAAGGAACGGGCCATTGGGAACGACCTGATGAAGGGAGTTATAAGGAATGCTAGTGGATCAAGGTTAAACAGGAGGTATGGCAAAGGGACGGTAGCCTGTCCAAAGGGCCAGAGATACCTCTGTTTGGAAAGAGGTCGGTGATAAGTGTGAAGCCTGGCATTTCTGTACAGCCACCTCTCCTATACAAGGGTATGCTTGTAAGCGAGAGGCTGGTAGTAAACAGACAAGGTATGGTGACCTCAGTTGCGTGGTCTTGGGATCCTGAGGTGGCCGCGTCGGACAAGAGGATAAAGGGTTGTAGCCGACAGAGTCCAAGCCAGCGCGTTCGCCCGTTGCCAAAGGTTGGTGGGTCAGGCCCACCCAGGGACGGTTGGCTTTGGGCACACTGATTGCTCCCCTTTTATTGGTATTACTGTATTCTTGGACCAGGACGTGGTGTGTTTTCGCCTTTCCTTATTTGGTGTAGGATTGGTCGCTATGATGAGCATCAACAACGTCAAGGACTGGCAAGCAGTTTTGGGGCCTAGTCAGCCCGGACCTGGGGGCCCACTTGCTTAGGGCACTATAACAGCCGCTGGTAGAGCCCGTGGAGAATTGGAAGGTCGGGTACCTTGGTGGTAGACCTTTGGCTATTCATATTTCTGCCCAGCTGCCACGACATGGCCACAGATGGGCGTAGCCCAGGTTCAGATCGAACTACAATCGGTTGCTACAGAAGCCGGAGCGAGTGGCACTACCCACTTCATACCATTGGCATAGATCAAAGTGGTAGTAACGCCCCCGATAATACACTCATCAAGCAGCGGGTTTATCGGAGGTTAAGAAAGGATGAGGCATGGTCGTATTTGTCTCATCGGCAAGCTATCCAAACATGGCCTGCAAGATGCGTACAGAGGCTGGCTTTGCCTCGCTCTGCTGTAGTTTCTGGAGAAAGAAGGTAGCGCAAGGGCTTTGAGGCTATCATTTTCTGATCGTAGCTAGGCTCCATTTCAGGAGAGGATATGAGCCCGTAGCGCTGAGGTTTTTCGGAAGGGAGGTAGCAGGCCATGGCGTTTTTTTGGGGGGGAGTCGAATTCCGCAGAAGGTTTTCCGTGGCCTTCTTCATAGCTGGTGGTGAGGGTGGCACGGATCTTCCATCACAGTAAGCCCTGGACGAGGGTCCAGGGCGTAGGGTGTACTGTCTCAGGCCAGGCTCCTCCCCTCACGTGGTAATGTTTACTTACTTAATGTTAGTGGTATTACGTATTTTGTGTTTTCAAATAAACGCTGGCTGGTTTTCTCCGAAGAAGTGTTCTGTGTCTAATAATTATAGTTAACTAGCGACTTGCCCGTCAAAAATGACAGGGCAATAAAACTGTAAGGCAGGTAAAGCTGTTTGCCACAGACATAAATTTTTTGGGTGGTCTGAGATCCTTCGGTGCTCATTGCGAGTCTTGCGCTAAGTGCCTTTGGCTGTTGGTTGTATTTTTTTTTCTGATAGGCGCTTTTGCTGTTATTGTTTGGTCGGCGCTGATCTGTTTTTTGTGCTTATTGCAAGGCTTTGTGTGCTATGAGCAGCGTTGGCGCTCGTTGTGAGGCGCGCAGTGAATGGCTTTTGTCTTTATTGCAATAGTGTTTTTTTTGTGTGTGTATATTTGTTTTTGGATGCTAATGCTAATAAAATAATTAATAAATTAATAAATTAATATACTTTACCTATTCGGAAGTAATATATGCAGGAAGCATTGTACTGAAGAGCTGACAATCTGTTTTGATGTTCCTGCAGCATACAATGTAGGTTTGCAGTGTTGTGGAGCTGAGGTGTAAGTGTCAGCAATGTGTGCAGTGTGTAGTGTAAATAGGCTGCGTGCGCGAGGGAAATCCATTAGTGTACCTGTTTCCTTCCGCATTCTGTAAGTTAGTGTTGTAAAATGGGCGGCGAATGTGTATGTGGTACGCGGGTGTGGATGATTGAGCGTCCTTGCTAAAAGTGTATCTTGTACCTCGTACGGCTTTTTGGAAACGCTGTATGTGCTTGGTGGTGTTTTGCGCCTTTAGGGTCCTGTAGCCTTGTTTTTTCGGCGCCCATTTTTTCTCTCGCTTAGGGGATTTTCGTGTCTTTAAACTCGGGAATTTGGACTTACATTGAGGTGTAACTTCACTTGCAGAGGTCCTGAATGCCCCCCTCCCTTGCTGTGGGTAAGCTTTTTATGTCTTTTTTGTGTGTATTTATTGTGTTTTTCATGTTTTAGGTGCGCGCAGTTCGGCCTTTAAGGTCGTATTTTTGCGAGTTCGTAATGTTTTTTTTTCTAAGTCCCGCGGCTTGTATTTTTTTAAGGCTAAGTCCGAGCTCGCAAAGCGTGACGACGATTCGAAGTTTGATGATGCTAACATACCCAACTGGGCCTTTCCTAGGTCATGAAGGCCCGTAGGCCACCCAGGTTCCCTGGGTTGGAAGGGGGGCCCACTTGACCTGGTAGGACCAGGGGTATGGATAGGAAAGGGCTAGTTGGAGGGTGGAGCCTGATATATATAGGCATTGGCGCCATTTTCTGTCATTATGCCCCAGCTAGCCACGTGTGACGATCCCACCCTCCCATCCCTAAATAATGTGGTAAAGATATGGATTAAAAAAAAAAGAGCCCAAGGAGGATTATATAAGTGAAGGTATTCTTGGTTTATTGTTTCCGTCTTGTTTGTATGTGAATGTTTTAATGCGTATTGATTATTATAATATATTTATGCTATTGTCACAGTGGCGGGTGGTGAGGGGAGTCGCCGGGCCAGTGGTAAAAGGAGAGAGATCCTACCCTACGGTGGTACGGATCTTCCATCACGCTAGGCCCTGCATGAGGGTCCACGGTGTAGGGCGCACTGTCTCTTGCCAGGCTCCTCCCGTCACGTGGTAATGTTTATTTACTTAATGTTATTGGTATTACGTATTTTGTGTTTCCCAATAAACGCTGTGGCCGGTTTTCTCCCAAGAAGTGTTCTGTGTCTAATTATTATAGTTAATATGTGTTTCAGTGTCAAAATCATGATGCTAACATACCCAACTGGGCCTTGCCTAGGTCATGACTTCTACTATATTCCAGCCAAAAGTCCACAGCCTTCTGAAAGCTGTCACTGAAATAGTTGTGCTATTAATCCCGGTGGGTGCCAGATAACTGAGTACTATTTATTACTATAATTTTTTAAAAGTCTAAGAACTTGCCTAGCTCATAGACACCAATTATCCCCACTAGTGTAATGTATGGCTTGGCAGCTTCATCTGTAGCAGATGACTATAGATTAGCATACCACATTGCTATGTAAACAGAATGTAATACCTAATCGGTGTCTGTATTGTTTTGCATTTTTATATATTTTACTAGCGACTTGCCTGTTATTGCTTGTCTCTCCCCCCTCTCCTTTACTGGCCTCATGATGAGCGCCTTTGGCGCTCATCTCAGGCCTTGCAATGATCGCTTTTGGTGCTCATTGTGAGCCTCTCCGCCCCTCTACCTCTCCCACCCTCTACTTGATGGGAGGTGCTCATTGCTTGCCTCTCCCCCTCTGCTTTACTGGCCTTGCGATGAGCTCCTTCAGCTCTCATCACGGGCCTCGCAATTGCGAGCCTTCCCCCCCCCACTTCTTCCTCTCCCTCCCCTGTGTCTCTTTCCCCCTCTTCCTCCCATGTGTTTCTTCCCTTCCTCTTTCTCCCGTGTCTCTTCTCCCCTGTGTCTCTTCCCCTCCTACCTCCCCAGTGTCTCTTCTCCTCCTCTGTGTCTCTTCCCCCCTCTCCCTCCCTTGTTTCTCCTTCCCCCCATCTCCCTCTCTTGTGTCTCTTCCCTCCTCTCCCTTCCCTGTGTCTCTGCCCCTCCCCTGGGTCTCTCCCCCCTCTGTCTCTTCCCACCAGTCTCTCTCCCCTGTGTCTCTTCCCCCCTCCCGTGTCTCTTTACCCCCTCTCCCTCCCCTGTGTCCCTTTCCCCTTTTCCCTCCCCTGTGTCTCTTTCCCCACTCAACCCCCCATGGGTCTCTATCCCCATCTCCTTCCCCGGTTTCTCTTCCCCCCTCAACCTCCCATGTGTCTCTTTCCGTCTCTCTCCCTCCCCTGTGTCTACCCCCCTCTTCCTCCCATGTGTCTATCCCCCCTCTCCCTCCCATGTGTCTCTTTCCCCCCTGTGTCTCTCACTACCTCCTTCCTCCTGTGTCTGCTTGTTGCGCACACATCCGCGCATCTGCTTGTGCGCGCACGCATCCTGCCGCGCACCCACTCATGCGCGCGCCCTTGGCGCAGTGCGCAGGCGTGGCAGATGCTGCACAATGCGGAGCTTAGGAAGCATCAATGAAGCATGGTGGAGGTAAGGGGAGTACAGGCATCGCGATGGGGGCAGAGGGAGCATCAGGGGGGAAGGTAAGGGGAACACCTGTTACCCGCTGTAGTGTCGTGCGGGCCTAGCGATGAGCGCCTGTGGCGCTCATTGCAGCCCTGTAACTGCGAGTGGCGCCCGCAAAGCGTGATGACAATTAGCAGTTTGACAATTATAATATGTGATTGCAGCCCTGCAACTGCGAGTTGCACCCGCAAAGCATGACGACAACTCGCAGTTTGATAATTATAATATGTGATGATGCTCAATGCAACATAATTCCAAAGGCCATACTGTCATACATTTAATACTTCTTTTTTTTTACAGTAGAATAGTTTAAATATTTTGCTCTGCTTCTCTTCACCGATATCATCTCTGACATCAGCTTCCCCTTATTCTTAAGGTTTCCCTTTTAACAAATTGTCAGGAGTTTGTGCTTCACTTCCTTCTCCCACTGATCTTTCAATTAAACTGTTTAGTGACTCTCATCCTTTTTGTTAATCTGTTTTGTCTTCAACCCAAACTGTGATCTCCACAACAATGTTCCTTATAGGACGTGTTGACCTTTCAAATGACAAGTCTTTGAAGTATTTACATTTAGTCTTACAGTAGCAAAACCTAAGTCATTATTTCTAATGATGTATAGCTTGACAATACATCCACATTCCATCAAAATGTTTTTATCTGGTTTAAAGTAATAAGTGGCCAAAACTGTATTTAACCTTAGACTGGCTGAATGATGAAATTTATTTACAACTAGCGAATTGCCCCTCAAAAAATGACGGCAATAGAATTGTAAGGCAGGTAATGCTGTTTGGTACACAAAGTAATATATTTTTTTTGTGAGTACCCTCAGCGGCCATTGCAAGCCTCTATTTATTAGATGATATGAGTCTGTGGAAAAGGCGTATGTGCTTGGCGGTGTTTTGCGTGCTTAGGGGTCGTGTAGCCTCGTTTTCGCTTTTTTCGGCGGCCATTTTTTCTCTCGCTTAGGGCATTTTCAAGTGGCGAAAATCTTTAAATTGTATTTAAATGGACGTGTAACCTCATTCCCAGATGTCCTGGCTGTGTGTGTATTGTTTGTTTTATTTTGTATTTTGTGTGTTTTTCTAAATGCATGTTGCGTCCGTTAAGTTTTTGTTTTTTTTCCCTCAGTGGAGGTTTTATTTTCTAAATGTTATGGCCCGTACTTTTTATACGTTGCTCATCTCCACCAGCGCAGTGAACGCCTTTCGCTCTCCCTGCCTGTCCTACAGCGCAAATCTCCACCAGCGCAGTGAGCGCCCTTGTATGGGGTCGTAGAAATGAGTGCCTATGGCACTCATCTACACCGGGTTCGTAAGGAAGTTGAATACCAACGGATTTTGGCAAGGGCGCACTGCTGAGAACTATAAATGTGATCTGCAATAGTTGAAAACGTATTCCTTAGCAACTCAGAAAACTCCATGTCTATGTATGAGATAAACTAAATATTTATTTTAGCTGAATAGCATGTTGGAGGAGTGCCTCCATAGAAGATAGTTGTCCAACCTGAGGTCTGGAGGCCATAGTATGACTCACTAATGCTTATCACATGGTTCACTCTAAACTGAACACTGTACTGTACGTGCTGGATCAGATATTTTTCTTTAAATACTGCATGAGATTCCAAGTTCCTGTGCATATGTGTGGCTCTGTCTCCCTGTTTCTTCTCTAGCTACCTTCCTTTCCTTTCTGTCTATCACTTGGCCCTACTTTCTCAGTTTAAATATTGCAAATACTTTATAATAATAAACATTCATGATTATATCAAGCAACACTAGATGATGATTAAGTGCTAGGGAATGGAGGGCCCCGGTGCAAAAAAAATAGTTTATATATATAAATATCACTCACCAGTGGGGGAATGCGTGGGGCTCAGCGTCCCTCCCCCATACCTTGTTCAATTCAGGTATTAAATTGCAACGTGGTCAGTCGCGAGCAAGCACGTAACACGCAAACGGAGCCCAAAGGCCTCGAAAAGCACCTGTAGGGGGGTAAAGTCCAATACGTAGCACTTCGTAGGCAAATAACAACAAACTACTGTACTAATATTAAAATGGAAAGTAATGTTAGGTCTTAGAATTCTCAAGCCTGCAAATCAGCCCCCAAAAATACTTTATTTCTTGTTCATATTTTCTGTGATATCGATCCCTGCAATCGATGTGTTACGACATATACTGTAACTCGCATGTAAGAGAATATCATATTTACAGCTTTATTAATATTGCATTATATCTGGAATGTGGGTGCGATGGCAAACTGTACTTGAAGCACGTAGGACTTGGAAATCTCCCCTCCCCTTTTTCAGTGATGTAACGCTAACAATCTATTTTTCCATTGGTTCCATCTGAACCCGTAACTACGTAGTTGTTTATTGTTTGTGTTCGAGCACGCAACCTGGACGGCTGCAAACTGGTTTACGAAATAGCCTCTCTCGCTCGTAGCTCGCAGCCTATTCTAATTCAATAGCAGCATAAGTAGGGCAAATTTCAACCCCGCAGCCGCTACGAGGCTCATGTTGGACTTACGAGGCTGGAATTTATTATGGCTATTAGTTATGACTATGCGTATACACATTCAAAGGAGGAACAGATTGAAGACCTTGATGGACAGAACAAATTTAATTAAAAAGAGTCCTGAGGCTCCAAACTAGGGACAATAGGAAGATATGGCACATTCAGTGGAAAGGTTTTCTGGCACTGCGCTCCTGTCCAGTGCTACGTTCTAAAATAGTCTGCCTGAGAAACATATGAGAAATCCATGGCTAGAGACAAGGGGTGATATATCACAAGACTCATTTATATTTTACTAGAGAATCCTTAGATGTACTGGAAGCACTATTTACTTTCAATTCTATGGGAAACAGATCTGCTAGCTCTATATGTGCTTTGTATTATTATTATTATTATCTTTATTTGTAACGCACCAACTTATTCCGTAGCGCTGGACACTGCAAGGGTGGAGATCCCTGTCTTTGAGTTTAGAATATAGTTTGCGTAGAGCTTGCGCTTAAGCACCTCAAAAGATTGAAAACTCGTAAACTTTCAATCCAATGTTCTATATGTTTTTTTAAGTGCTTATTTTTCATTTTGCAATGATTCTAAGAGTTTCTTGAAGTAAGGTACATAGCACCAACATTAATCCACTGCAACCAAATATTTACTGTTGTATTGCAACTGTTTCATGTTTATCAATTAATTATTCTATCTGCATTGTATCCTATTGTTGTTTCCTGAAATCTATTTATATACAAGTGATCCTTGTGTTTGTCTATATTTAGCTCAGCCCCTCTTTTCTTTCATGGAGACCCCCAACTTGTTTCCATATATAATCCACTTCCTTTGCTTCTTATCACTCACTCATCCTGATAAACGCCAACAGAGCTTTTATCCTTATTAGGAAGGATATAACTTGTAATTAATTATATTTTCAATATAATTTATCTTTTGTGCTACAGATTTAATGATGTAAATGAGGACTGTAAGAAAAAATGAATTAGAATATATATATATATATATATATATATATATATATATATATTTATATTTATATGTTGCTAACCATACTGTGAGAAAGAAAATAAAGTGTTGTTGATGGATGAGATAAACAGCAATAATTAGGCAAATCAACAACAGGAAGCTTTTGAAAAAAATTAAAGAAGGATTTTCTTTCTGCTTCAAACAGAAAAATCTAAAACTTGGACTGAGAGGAAACAATGCAGAGTGAATGCAAAAATATGGCTACATAAAGATGATCTAGGACATGCAGAGTGCCATTTTATTTTTTTTAAACTATAAACATGCGAGATTACACGAGATCTGTCCAGGGAGCCCTGCGCTGAGGTGCAAGGGGGGACGCTAAACCCCACCCCCTTGACTGAAATGGACGCTTGGGCAGCATTTCCCCGCGAGGTGAGTGCCACCCACCACCTAGACCCCTTCCCAAGGGACAAAACATGGGTAAAGTGATAGTTTACCCATGTTTTAGTTATTCACGTTATTTTGATATTCGCAGAGACCCCAGGAACCGAACCCCTGTGATTGTGGAGGGTCGCCTGTATATTTTATAGATAACATAAGCTAATTTAGTGTTTGTAGGGACTGTTGGAAGTTTTTAGTGAGTAAATTCATAGCTTTTAAGGACTTGTTAATAAAATAATGTTTAGATATTCAAACAAATATTAAAAACAGGGAAGCTTCCATATCCATTTAAGTTGTAATGATCAGTATAAACACATTCTCAGTTACTTACACAGAAAATCACAGATTTCTCCTCATCTTTAGGCTGAATCTCCCCCCATCTTTTGAAAATTATAGCTGACTAGCGACATGCCCATAAAAAATGACGTCAATACAATTTGAGTTTGCCACCGAAAGCGAGCACCTTGGGTACTCATTGTGAACCTCTCCCCTGTCTACTTCCTCCCTTGTGTCTCCTTTCCCCCTCCTCTCCCTCCCTTGTGTCTCCTTTACCCCTCCTCTTCCTCCCTTGTGTCTCCTTTCACCCCTCCTCTCCCTCTTTTGTGTCTCCTTTCCCCCCTCCTCTCTTTCCCCTGCGTCTCTTTCCCCCTCTCCCAACCCCTGTGTCTTTCCCCCCTCTCCATCCCCTGTGTCTCTTTCCCCCACCCTCCTGCCCCTTTGTCTCTCCCCCCTCCCCTGTGTCTCTTTCCCCCTCTCCCTCCCCTGTTTCTCTCCCCCTCCCCTGTGTTCCTACCTTCTCCCTCACCTGTGTCTCCCCCCTCTCCCTCCCCTGTGTCTCTTTCCCCCTTCTCTCTACTGTGTCTCTACCCCTCATTCTCCCCAGTGTCTGTTTCTCCCTCTCCCTCCCCTGTGTCTGATCCCCCCTCTCCCTCCCCTGTGTCTGTTCACCCCATCTCCCTCCCCTGTGTCTGTTCACCCCATCTCCCTCCCCTGTGTCTGTCCCCCTCCTCTCCCTCCCCTGTCTTTTCCCCCCTACACTTCCACTGTGTCTGTTTGCCCTGCTCTCCCTCTCCTGTGTCTCTTCCCCCTCTCCCTCTCCTGTGTCTCTTCCCCCTCCCTCCCCTGTGTCTCTTCCCCCTCTCCCTCCCCTATATCTGTCCCCCTCCTCTCCCTCCCCCTTCTTTGCCCCCTCCACTCCCTCTGTGTCTGGTTTCCCTGCTCTCCCTCTCATGTGTCTCTTCCCCCTCTCCCTCTCCTGTGTCTCTTCCCCCTCTCCCTCCCCTGTGTCTCTTCCCCCCTCTCCCTCCCCTGTGTCTCTTCCCCCCTCCCCTGTGTTTCTTCCCCCTCCCCTGTGTCTCTTCCCCTTCCCCTGTGTCTCTTCCCCCACTCCACTGTGTCTCTTCCCCCTCTCCCTCCCCTGTGTCTCTTTCCCTCCCCCGGTTCCTCTTATCATCCTCCTCTCTCCTCATCCCTTCCCCACTTATCATCCTCCTCCTCCCTCATCCTCCTCCTCTCTGCTCATCCCTTTCTTCCTCTCCAATTACTCCTTCTGTTCTCCATCACGTTTTCCTGCTGTGTCAGGACCCAGCATATGCTAATGACGTGACCAATCCATATATGTGCGGGTGGTTCAAATTTGGGTTTTGGTTACATTTGCTTTGGAATTGTCCAAATGTACTGTGTCTAAAAATGCTATAGAAATGTGTAGGTATAACTCAACCAACCATGTAAATAGCCCTTCTGTTTAAGGCTTGTCAAAACCTTGCATGGTTACAGCAGCGATTTATATACCCTTAGATTCACCTTTGACTTGGTAGAACTGTGACCACTGCACTTAGAGAATTCAGTGCTGTGAAGTTAATTAGCCAAAAATAGCACTTCTTCCAAAAAGTGGGTAGGAGTTCTTCTTAGATCTGAACACAACAGTATCCACTGATCCTTGCCCAGTACTGGCAGGACAGTGCTTTAATGCCATGGAAATATATTTGGAAGTTCCCCAAAGGACATCTGTAACACAGGGTAACCACACCTGCATTTACCTACATTTAATTTAAACTACAGGAAAATAACAAACGGGTAAGCTTTATTTAATGGAATTGACTCCCTTTTAGTGGTTTCCCGAAAATACATGTTTATTTTCTGTTGAATCCAAAATCTAACAAAAATAGATATTCTTAGAAGTAATAGGAATCAAAAGTTATACAAAAACTCAGACCTCACAAGATTATTTTAAAGAGTGGGAAAGGGATATTGAAATAATAAAAACAATATTGCTTGTGGGAACAGTCTGTGCCATGGTGAATAGGTGAAGATTACAGAAATGGGCATCTCAAAACAGACACTGCACTTGGTTTGATCAGCCTAAACTGGAAGGAATTAACCTATGTATTTTAAATTGTTGGGAAATGAGTG
Organism: Discoglossus pictus; assembly: GCA_027410445.1. Taxonomy (NCBI): domain Eukaryota; kingdom Metazoa; phylum Chordata; class Amphibia; order Anura; family Alytidae; genus Discoglossus; species Discoglossus pictus. Next base: position 85,758,498 of record CM050163.1, read on the forward strand.
TCAGTATATCATTACCCACCTGAAACTCTTCAAATGTATTTGGAAATAAGCTCAAGCATAAAGTAAGCAGTTAGATGCAATCATGACTACTTTCATAATTATTATTTAGGCAGTTTATTATTAAACTAGCCACTTGCCCGATAAAATTACGGGGCAATACAATTTGAAGCCATGGGAATGCTGTTTGAGACATAATTGACATACTTTGAGGGCCTTCGGCGCTCATTGCGAGCCTCTCCTGTCGTGAACTTTTGGTTTTCTGAGCGAGATATATATTTCTATGTATATGTAGTTAAGTAATAATGAATGATTGCTTAAATCAATTAATATACTTTAATTATTTATAATTGATATATGCAGCGAGCAGTAGGCTGAAGAGCTAACAATCTGTTTGTATTTTGCGTCTGCATAGAATATACATTGTGAGTGTTGGTGCCCTGCTTATAAAGTGTAATGAATGTTTGAAGTGTGCATTCTAAATAGGCTGCGTGCGCGAGGTAAAGCTGTTGGTTTATTGTGTAAAGCGGCATTGTATATTCGTAATGTTTTTAATGTGTTACGCGTCTCGTGAGCATTTTCCGGCTTTTGTAATAGTGTTTCTTGTAGGTCATAGTGTGATGTGTAAAGTGCTACGCGTTTTGCAATGTTTTGCACGGTCCGGGGTTGTGTAGCCTCATTTTCATTTTTTTGGGAGGCTATTTATTTCCTCGCTTAGACGATTTTCAAGTGGCGAAAATAGTCTAAATCGAGTTAAATTTGCATTCCACCTCACTCACAGACGTCCTGGCTGTTGCACCATGCTGTCTGTGATGTTTGTGTAATTTTTTTGTGTGTATTTATTGTGTTTTTTGTGTTTTTTGTTCGGCCGCTAATCTCGTAAATGTTTGCGTCTCGTATCTTTTTTTTTCTAAGTCCCGCGTCTCATATTTTAACGGCTCACCTTGCTTTGCGAGGCTTGCAGCGATGAGCGCCTTTGGCGCACATCGGCTAAGTGCTACGGTTTAATGGCTCGGGGCTCGCAGCGATAAGCGCCTTTGGTGCTCATCGGCTAAGTCCTACGCGTTAACAGCTTGCCTCGCTATGCAAGGCTCGCAAGCGGTGAGCGCCAAAGGCGCTCATCGCCTAAGTTGTACGCACCTCGCAAAGCGTGACAACATCTTGCAGTTTGACAACTATTATATGGGATCTCTCACACTAATATTTGAAAAGAGGATCTTCTAGGGTTTTGATTAAGTATCACATAGGAGGTATTGTCTCAGATGTACTAAAGTTTTTACTATACTAACAGCCACATTAACTTCCAAGCCCGTAAGTGCAACGTGAGACCTGCAACGGCTGTGGGCTTGAAATTTGTCCGAGTTACAGAGCTACTAAATTCGAGCAAGGATCGAGTTACGGGCTTGAGATGCAAACCCGTAAACCATTTGTTGAACATCGGATGCGCAGCCGTGAATGTGTCCAATTAGTTAAACCCATGGTTACGGGTTTAGATGGAGCCAATGGCAACAGAGCTCGTCATAATTACATCACTGAAAAATGGAGGTGGGATTTCAAAGTCTTACGGGTTTCAATTATGAGTTACGATTGGACCGACATTCCAAAAATAATGCAATATTGATAAATCAGTAAATATGATATTCTAGTCCATGTGAGTTCCATTATATGTATTAACACATTGACTGCAGGGATCAATATAACACAGAAATTAAACATGAAAAAAAATATTTTATATTGACGATTTGCGAGCTTGAGAATGTTTGCTATTAATTCTAAGACCTAACATCACTTCCACTTTTATTATATGTGCAGTAGTGTGTGTATATTTTCATTTACAGTGCTACGGATTGGACTTTACGGCCCAAAGCAAACATATTTTTACCACCAACCTTTTTGGGGTACAAAAAAATAGTTTCGCATTGGTCTCTCTATTTTCTAGCTACACCCCTGTCAACTGGGTAATGCATTAGTAGATTCCACATCTGGGAATTCAATTCTATCTATCTTTATCTATTTATCTATCTGTATCTATCAATGTATCTATCTATCTATCTATCTATCTATCTATCTATCTATCTATCTATCGTAGTTTCTCATTTAGTTTCTCATTTAGTTTCTCATTCAGTTTCTCCACTTCTACCTCAGAGTTGCTCATTGAGTGTTTTTCCTCTTCAACTGCTGAGTCTGACAGCGAATGTGTTACTGTGCTTCACCTCTCGTCAAGTTTTTCTCCATATGTGTATTTATAAATATGTATGTAAATATCTTTCGATCAATGCATATATACAGTACAGTGGATATAAAAAGTCTACACACCCCTGTTAAGATGTCAGGTTTCTGTGCTGTAAAAATATGAGACAAAGATAAATCTATTTCAGAACTTTTTCCACCTTTAATGTGACCTATAAACTGTACAACTCAATTGAAAAACAAACTGAAATATTTTAGGTGGAGGGAAGAAAAATAATGTGGTTGCATAAGCTGTGTTCAGAATTAAGCAATCACATTCCAAATCATGTTAAATCGGAGTCAGCATACACCTGCCATCATTTAAAGTGCCTCTGATTAACCCCAAATAAAGTTCAGCTGCTCTAGTTGGTCTTTCCTGAAATTTTCTTAGTCGCATCCCACAGCAAAAGCCATGGTCCACAGAGAGCTTCCAAAGCATCAGAGGGATCTCATTGTTAAAAGGTATCAGTCAGGAGAAGGGTACAAAAGAATTTCCAAGGCATTAGATATACCATGGAACACAGTGAAGACAGTGACATTACCATGAACTGGAGCTCCCTCCAAAATGGATGAAAAGATGAGAAGAAAACTGGTCTGGTAGGCTACCAAGGGGCCTACAGCAACATTAAAGGAGCTGCAGTAATATCTGACAATAATCTCCCGTATTCTTCATATGTCTGGGCTATGGGGTAGAGTGGCAAGACGAAAGCCTTTTCTTATGAAGAAAAACATTCAAGCCAGGCTACATTTTGCAAAAACACATCTGAAGTCTCCCAAAAGCATATGGGAAAAGGTGTTATGGCCTGATAAAACCAAGGTTGGACTTTTTGGCCATAATTCCAAAAGATATGTTTGGCGCAAAAACAACACGGCACATCACCAAAAGAACACCATACCCACAGTGTGGCACAAAACCTTCCGGCTACTGTTAGAAAGCTGAACATGAAGAGCAACTTCATCTTTCAGCATGACAACGACCCAAAGCATACATCCAAATCAACAAAGGAATGGCTTCACCAGAAGAAGATTAAAGTTTTGGAATGGCCCAGCCAGAGCCTAGACCTGAATCCGATTGAAAATCTGTGGGGTGATCTGAAGAGGGCTGTGCACAGGAGATGCCCTCACAAACTGACAGATTTGGAGTATTTTTGCAAAGAAGAGTGGGCAAATCTTGGCAAGTCAAAATGTGCCATGCTTATAGACTCAAACCCAAAAAGACTGAGTGCTGTAATAAAATCAAAAGGTGCTTCAACAAAGTATTAGTTTAAGGGTGTGCATACATTTTTTTCTTCCCTCTACCTAAAACATTTCAGTTTGTTTTTCAATTGAGTTGTACAGTTTATAGGTCACATTAAAGGTGGAAAAAGTTCTGAAATGATTTATCTTTGTCTCATTTTTTTACAGCACAGAAACCTGACAAGTGTAGACTTTTTATATCCACTGTATATATATAAATACTCTGTAAATGAAGGATAGTTAGACAAAAATATTACATTAATGTGATGCAGTGGCATAGCTCTTTCTGTGCCCCCCCCCCCAGAACATTATATATATATATATATATATATATATATATATATATATATATATATATATATATATATATATATTTATGCAGGCATAATATAGAATATATATATACAAGTGAACTGTTGTCAATCTTCTCTCCTCACCTTTTCTACCTCCTCTCTCTCACACTCAGCTCTCTTCCCCCCTTTGCTAATTGTCACTTTTCCTCCTTCCTCTAAGCCTTCTCTCACTCTCCACCCTTCTCTCACTCTCCCCCTTCTTTCACTCTCCCCATTCTCTCATTTTCTCTAATTCCCCCTTCTCTTATTCTCCCCTTCTCTTATTCTCCCCTTCTCTTATTCTCCCCTTCTCTTTCTCCTTCTCTCTCTATCTTCTTCTCTTTTTTTCTCTCTCCTTCTTTCTTTCTCCTACCCCTCTCTCCTTCTCTCTATCTTCTTCTATTTCTCTCCATCTCCCTCCTTCTCTCTCTCCTTCTCTCTCTCTCTCTGTCCTCTCTGTCTCTCTCTCTCCTTCTCCCCCTCTCCTTCTCTCTATCTCTCTCTCTTTCTCTCTCCTTCTATCTTTCTCCATCTTCCTCATTCTTTCTCTATCCTTCTCCCCCTCTCTCCCCTTCTATCTCTCTCCTTCCTCCTTCTCTCTCTCTCTCCTTCTCTCTCTCTCCTTCCCTCTCTCTATCTCCTTCTCTCTCCTCTCTCTTTCCTTCTCTCTTTTTCCTTCTCTCTCTTTCCTTCTCCCTCTCTCTCTCCCTCTCTCTTTCCCTCTCTCTCTCCCTCTCTCTCCCCCTCCGTCTCTCTCTCCCTCTCTCTCTCCCTCTCTCTCTCACTCCCTCTCTCTCTCTGACTCTCTCTCTCACTCCCTCTCTCTCTCTCTCACTCCATCTCTCTCTGACTCCTCTCTCTGACTCCTTCTATCTCTCCTTATCTCTCTCTCCTTCTCTCACTCCCTCTCTCTCTCCTTCTCTATCTCTCTCTCACTCCCTCTCTCTCTCTCCCTCTCTCTCCCTCTCTCCTCTCACTCCCTCTCTCTCCCCTGTGTCTCTCCCCCCTCTCCCTCCCTTGTGTCTCTCCCCGCTCTCCCTCCCCTCTCTCTCTCACTCCTCTCACTCCTTCTCTTTCTCACTCCTGCAAGTTGAGCCTTTACTTCTCCATATCTCAGTGTTTGTTTACCATATGCCAATAATCTGTGGAGAGGATTTTATATATACAACAGTCTGCATTTATTACATGGATGGTGTTATACATATATATTTGCAACCTTTAAACAATAGCATTAAGCTAAAGGAAGGAAGCACATTACAGTAAAGTAATAATGTTTGAACAGATCAAGCTGTGAAGTTAAACTAATGGGCCATATTCTATTGGTCAATTCTCAAAGTTGGCCATATTCTATTGGTCAATTCTCAAAGTTACACTTAAAATCACTCTTAATATTGCCACATATTCTATTAGCTACTCACATTCCAAATATGAGTTACCAGCCCACAATCTCCGGGCCAGACAAAGCCGCAAAACAACAAAAATCACTATTTTATTAGACCCGGAGAGCTAGATTGCAAATAAAGTCTAACCTGCAATTAAACAAAATTATCACTTTTCGGTCAAAAATACTACAATACTCAAGGGGACTCCCAAGGTTTTTTTTTCAATCAAATATTATATTGGCATAACTGGGCTACAAATATCTTCTACGAGCTTGGCAGCCAATAGGTGGAGGAAAGCTGAAGCCTACAAAACCCCAGATCAGTGTATGTTGTTATGAAGAACTAGAATTGCATATACTCCAGCTGACCCTAGTTCGGCGGAACATCTTGATTTTAACCCCTAGACTGCCAGGCATGCTAAATTGCCAGTTAGCCAGACTGGGCTTCCAGGGCCAAACATGCTAATTTAACATGTTTTGACATTCACACTGATAAGCGCCCCTCCCCCCATGTTCCACCTATTGTCTTCCCTCCCCGATCCCCCAATGTCTATTCTCTGCCTTTCTTAACCACCAATCTCTGCCTTTCTCCCCAAACCCTCACTCATTCACGCTCCCTAGTCCTACCGTAAAAGCTTATATCTCTCATTAAAGGGTTTTCTAGGAGGCTATATTGGTGTCAGTAAGGTGCAACATCCTCTTCCAATGCTCCCTACCCTTTTGCCTCCAGGCCAGGGAGGGAGTCCTAATTGATTTAACCAAACAGGAGAGGGTGTGATTTGGGGGGTTCGGGTAGAGGGGGATTGGGTAACTGGGGGATCGTGGGTAGACTGGAGGATCTGGGGGGAGATCGGAAAGGGATAGGGGGTCATGGGGGAGATTGGAGAATAGTGGAATATTGGGGATCAGGGAAAGTGAGTGTGGGAGAGATTGGGGGATCCATAGAGATTGGGGCATCAGGGAAAGAGAGGGGGGAGATTGTGAATTGGGGGGGTCAAAGGGGAGATTTATGGATAGGGAAGAAATGGGATGGGGGAGAGAGAGAGGGGTGGGGAGAGGGGAAAGAGAGTTAGAGGGGATGGAAGGGAGAGGAAGATGAGCCAGAGAAAGGGTATTGGGAAGAGAAAGGAGAATGGGAACAGAGTGAGAAGTAAGGGTGAGGGGGAAGGAGGACAAAAATGGGCAGAGGAGGGATGCAAGGGAGATTGGGGATGGAGGGAGAGAAGAGATGGGAAGCAGATTGGGGATGGAGAGGGTTAGGGAAGAGAGGTGGAAGGGGAGAACCAGAGGTGGAATAGGAAGAGAGATGGGGGTTGGGAGGGAGTGGGAGTAAGGGAAGGAGAGAGAAAGGAGTAAGGTATAGGAGAGAAGGACATGGGGAAGAGAGAGGGGAGGGGACTTGGGAGATGTGGAAGAGAGGATGGGAAGAGAAAGGGGAGGTAAAATAGATTGAGTACGTTTAAAAGATCACTGTGGTCATAAATTTTCTATATAGCCTTTTGACTAAACTAGATTAATAATAGAAAAAAATGAAAGTAAATAAAAAAATAGACACAGCATTTGATTTTTTTTCTTTAATACCAAAGTGTTCCTTACTGCAGGCATCCATGTTCTTGTGTCAGATTATTCTGTCTGCTACTTACTCTGGATGACTGCTGCTGAATGCTGTGGTAGTTGTATTCAGGTGTATTCAAAAGTCTACTCCCACTTCACAAAGCTGATCAGCAGAAGCCAAAATGATAGATTTCACAGCAGCATATAAAAGTTAATATATAATAATAATTATTATTATTATTATAAGTATAATTTCTAATTATTATTGTTATTATTTTCCATTCTAAAAACAATATGCATATTGCATTTTTCAGGTGTAGTTCTTCGGATTAGCATATTATCACATAAACACTTTATTACTGACCTGAGAAACAATAGTTTAATATTTTAAGCAAGTTTTGTAAGGTTTATGGATTTATGTGGCTTCTAGTACTAATACAGAACTTATTTTTCTAACAGACAAACGCATAGCAAAGAGTGAGGGATGCGGAGAGATGGCAGTTAATCATGTTAAGGATAGATATAGACATAGGATCACTTTATGATTAAAAACCACAAGTTGTGTGTCATGCCCAGGGCCTAACTGGACTGTTTTGGACTATGGCTTGGGCCTGGAATGGGAATAGGTTATCCTGTTTATGGTTAAAGTTATGTATTTTTCATTGCTTATGGTTAAAATATGATTACACTGTTATACTATATGTATGTTGGTTTATGTATTATGTTTCATGTTATAGGAATTGTTGTAAAGAAACATATCAGCTAGTCTGCAGGCTATTACACCGGCCTATTATTTTACAATGTTGTTATCTGGTGATAACTCACTCACCCCACCTAAATAAAATCAACAGGATAAGATTAAGATCTGATCTCATCAGAGGTACAGGGTTTTCCTAGTAAGCAAGGGGCAGCCTATTATTTAGGGATGGGCTTACTGATTGGACAGCCTGTGTGCCAAACAATCGTATAAAATGTGCCAATTAATAAAGGTATGTCAGTGGTATCTGTACTTACATAGACAAGGTGTAAGTGTCATTCTGTGCATCAATCCTAATTCTACGGGATTATATGGTGTTCCTAATATGATGTGATGGTTTGCCCCCAGAGGCCAGTGTGGACGCAGCGCTAGGAAGAGGACTAATCCCTGAGACATTATTATTTACACCAGGAGCTACGGAGTTAAGCTTGAGGTGTAATCAGGCCCAGCTGGAAGTTTCTTTAAAAGGCCTCCTGAAGCAACCAGCAGGGGGGTTTCAGGCTGGGTGTGGACCCAGAGAGCTCCAGAGAGCGAGCGAGCGAGCGAGCGAGCACCAGAGAGCTCCAGAGAGCGAGAGAGCGAGCACCAGTGAGCTCCAGAGAGAAAGAGAGCACCAGAGACTGGGAAGCAAGTGTGCCAGAGCAGCAAGTGAAGCTGCCATTGTGGGATCAGGCTGTGTAACTACATCTGATTTAAAGGAGAACATTCGCTGCAAGCAGAAGAGGATCCATTGCAGCTAAGTGACTGGACTTAAAGGTACCACCCCTCTGTGATACAAAAGGTACTGTTTTTACCTGCAGGCCGATTAGCGCCCCAGGGCTAGTCAGTGGCGTTCCTGCAAGTAAGTAAGCCTGTTTGAGTAGATGTTTATTTCATGCTGACCACAAGCTATGTTTATTTATATTATGCCAACCACTTATTAAAGCCGGTAAAAAGCATACAAAGGCTCCAGAGTCCTCCATAAAGAGCATAAAAAGTTGCATAAACAGAGCGCTGATCTCGCCAGAAGGGGGCGCTCTGCCACAGTTGGTGTCAGAAGTGGGATGCTAAATTGTCTGTATTAAGAAGACAGCCCACCTTACAAGATGTCCATGGAGGAACTAGTGAAAGCCCTGGTAGATGCCACTACACGCCAAAAAGTGGGCGGAGCTTGTCAGCAAGAATGGCAAAAAGTAATTGCAGCGGACGGAGCCCATGCTGCAAAAGAGGGTAAACTAAGAGGTGCTGCTGCATGTTTTGGAGAGGTCACAGAGAAGTGGCGGCGACAAGCAGAGGAGGGAATAATCTGCATGAGAGAGGCCACAGAGAAGTGGCAACGACAAGCAGAGGAGAGAATAATCGGCATGAGAGAGGCCGCAGCTGCTCAGCAAGAGTGCAATAGAAAGTGGGCCATCCAGTTAGCCCAGAATGAAGCTATACTGGAAAAATATAGAAAAGATGCGGCCAGAGTTAGAGCCAATGAACTTCTTTTGGAGCTGACAGAGGATGATGATGTGATCATATACCTCACCATTTTTGATAGAACAGCCATTAGGGAGGCGTGGCACAAACGGTACTGGGTCAGCCTCATTGCCCCGTATTTGACGGGCGAAGCTCAGAAAGCTTATCTGAGCTTGAATGAAGAAAAGATAGGAAATTATGATGACCTCAAAGCTGAGATCCTTGCCAGAGTTGGAGTTACCCGGGATGTCAGAGCACAGAGAATCAGTACCCAGAAATATAAGAACAAAGAGAACCGGAGTTGTAATAAGGAGAAGTTACAGTACAGAGGGGAAGTCTCACAATTTGGACAGGCCCCTACCTCTCTGTGGGAAAAATCTGATAATAGAAGATGGAATACCGAAGAAGGTAATGCCCATCTCTACCACAGGCCAGTGTACGGGTTCCCTGATGAGAGGATGAGGAAAGACTCCCAGAATGAACAGAAGGCGTACTTTACAGCCAGCATAAAGACGCTGGGGGTGCAGCAAGCTAGCCGGAGAAGTGCTCCTATACTTCAAGCACACGAGAAAGGTGCGACTGGCATGACAAGGAGAGATTTCCATTCAAATATTATGGACACCCCATTGGAGCTTGGCGTTGAGAAGTCATTTGATGATATTGTCAAAGATAGACAAGCAAGGAACTGGCGGGCTGACAGAGGAGCCGGCGCAGAGACGGCAGGAGCCGGCGCAGAGACGGCAGGAGCCGGCGCAGAGACGGCAGGAGCCGGCGCAGAGACGGCAGGAGCCGGCGCAGAGACGGCAGGAGCCGGCGCAGAGACGGCAGGAGCTGCTGAGACTGCAGAGAAAGCGAAAAAGACTGCAGGAACAGCTGACACGGTGAAAGAGACCGATGAAACGGCGTACACGATTGCTGGGAAAATAACAGAAACCGCTGAAAAAGAGACGGCAAAAGAGACAGAGGAGTCTGAAAAAGAACTTTTGTCCCTGAAGCAAGCTAATGATGATTTAAAAGCAACTAAAGTTGTGAGCCAAGACCAAGGAAAAAGGGACAGACACAGTCACATGCCCGGGGTGAATACTCCTGAGGTGTCTAGACAAAGAAAGTGCCTGATAAAGATCTCTGATTCAGAGAAGGAAGAGATCAAACAAATGAATAAAGCCAGTGTTTTTACAAAAGAAGAAGTAACTGGAAGCCTTTCTAAAGAGAAGACAGATGGGCAAGTTACTATTAAAAGGAAGGGTATCCGGAGAGAAGGAGAAATCACCATTTCCAGCTCTCAGCCACAAGAGATAGAGGAATCCCGTAAACAGAGGAAAGCAACTGTAATACAGAGGGAGCTGCTATTTCATGCTCCACAAATACAGAGGATGGCCAATTCATCTGATATGAAGAGACAGTTGGTTCAGTGTGATGCATCTCCAGAAGAGACTAACACTGACCTCCAGAACCTGTGTACTCAAGACGCTACATTAAATGCAGAACGATGTTCGCAGGAAGCTCATGAACCGGTAGGAGAATCTATACCGACTTCCGAGTAAGAAGAGTCCGCAATGCATGAGCCAATCGCAGAACCACCAAAATCAACCCAAGTGCCTGAGATGTCTGCTCATGTTAATGAGCATGCCATAAATAAAGAGTCTTCTGATAGTGGGGAACAGGTTATGGAAACTCATAAGTCACAGACCATATCAGCTGAAACTGTATCATCAGAACAGTTATCTGAGACTGTATGCACAGGAGATAAACAGCAAATCCATCAGGATGCAGATAAACATGAATCAGGACAAGATGGTCAGGGGGTAGAGACATTCCAAGAAAATTAATCTTCTTCTAACCCTGAGGTTGTGAATAGTGACTCGGCAACAAAAGAAGTGCATGACCCATCTGCCCAAAGCATTTCTGAAGAACAAGTGCCAAACCATGAAACCGCAGCTGAAGAATTAGAAAATGAGTCCTCTGAGCCACAAACCAATGACCAACAAGTAATCCATAATGACCACTCTATTAAAAAAGAAAATTTAGAAAATGTTCATGAAAAGCTGAACGCCTTGGAGGCAAAGCTATTAGAGAAGTCACTAAAAGAAGAAATAAAATGGGTGAAGGCTGAGAATGCAGAAAATAAAAATGTTGTACAGGAATTCAGGATACAAGAGGCTACTAAGAAGTATACTAGCCTATCTGTTGGTCGTCAGCCGGACGTTGCTAAACAGCTGGAGATATTCCAGGAAAAACAAGATCTGAGAGCTTCTTTCTAGCAAAGACAGAGAATATGCCTACTCTGCACAGAGAGAAAGATAAAGTACAGACCCAAGAGCAAGACGCAGCCGTGAGAGGGGGCCTACCTTTGGAGTCTATAGCGGATCCTGGGCCAGAACAGAAGCAAGGTGCTTGTATGAAGCTCATACGTTCTGGTGAGAATTGTCAGCCAGACAATAGGAGCACCTGGAATAGAGGGAGCAAGGAACAGAGGGAAGAAAGACAGCACAGGAAGTTGCTGTTGTATAATGAAGTTGAAAGGGATGCTACTGATGAGCCTACAGGGGGAGAATTGGAGACCCTACAGAATGGACTGAGAAAGGAAGCACGACAATCTCAAGAGGTCGCTAAATTTGGCCAAGAATTGTACTCGGCGAGGGCAGCTGACTCTCTGATATTTGAGCCCTACACTAAACCCCATCAGGTTGTAAGGAGGGAGTGACTAAGTGATCTGCTTGATACCCCAGGGAAGAGACGTTATGGAGAAGTGAGTTCTCATACAGTAGTACGACGAGTACTTTTGAAGGGTCCCTGGAGGAGGGCACTCGGAGTGACGGGCGGGCCGGTGTCCCGGGCGGTGCGAAGAAGAGAGCGCTTCAAGATGAGAAAGCTGATAAAGCAGACGCTTCAGCACTATTGGGAAGGTCTTACTGGCGCAAGAATGGCCGGACGGTAGGATGGTGGCATACACGGCCTCTCGGCGTTGTCGCTCAACCCTATGGTGTCGAGCTGAGGGGGAGGAGATGTGATGGTTTGCCCCCAGAGGCCAGTGTGGACGCAGCGCTAGGAAGAGGACTAATCCCTGAGACATTATTATTTACACCAGGAGCTACAGAGTTAAGCTTGAGGTGTAATCAGGCCCAGCTGGAAGTTTCTTTAAAAGGCCTCCTGAAGCAACCAGCAGGGGGGTTTCAGGCTGGGTGTGGACCCAGAGAGCTCCAGAGAGCGAGCGAGCACCAGAGAGCTCCAGAGAGCGAGAGAGCGAGCCCCAGTGAGCTCCAGAGAGAAAGAGAGCACCAGAGACTGGGAAGCAAGTGTGCCAGAGCAGCAAGTGAAGATGCCATTGTGGGATCAGGCTGTGTAACTACATCTGATTTAAAGGAGAACATTCGCTGCAAGCAGAAGAGGATCCATTGCAGCTAAGTGACTGGACTTAAAGGTACCACCCCTCTGTGATACAAAAGGTACTGTTTTTACCTGCAGGCTGATTAGCGCCCCAGGGCTAGTCAGTGGCGTTCCTGCAAGTAAGTAAGCCTGTTTGAGTAGATGTTTATTTCATGCTGACCACAAGCTATGTTTATTTATATTATGCCAACCACTTATTAAAGCCGGTAAAAAGCATACAAAGGCTCCAGAGTCCTCCATAAAGAGCATAAAAAGTTGCATAAACAGAGCGCTGATCCCGCCAGAAGGGGGCGCTCTGCCACAGATGGTATGCTGACGCAAGTTTCTGGGCGTGGTTCCTGTATATGGTCCATCTTCTGCTATCAGAGGAGTACAAGGACCGCACGATTCTGTGGTAATATTTTTTAAAATTACATCTATATTTATTATAATACAACACAATTATATTTATGACAATAGGAACTTTACCATTAAACCAATGATTAAATCCCATTTCTAGTTGGCAATTTATGAGCAGGTAAAATACACAGTAATTACTGTGATGGAGTTCATGCCTCAATTCTAAAAGCTTTCACTGGGTCATAGAAGGTAGGCTGAAAATCCCTGCGGTTGCCAAAACCGTAACTTCCAACCCATCTAAGCCTTTGATCTTTCAAGGCCCGCAAATGTTGCAATCGCTAAAATCACTATTCAATTGCTACAATTCCTCAAGCCCGCAAATGTTTTCACACCCGTAAATGGCAAACATAGAAGAAAATCCTACGGGTACCAGACAGGACTCACAAGGGAGTTAAACACCTGTTCGTAGCACTGTAAATGCAAATAAAAAATCAATACTGCACTTTAAAAGATGAGGAAAGTGATGAAAGATGTTAGAATTAACCACACAACTCAAGCCCCAAATCTGCATTGAAAGTCTCAAGCTCGCAAATCTGCATTGAAAAATTATTTTTTTGAAGGTTTCATTTCCATGTTATATCAATCTCGGGAACCAATGAGTTAATACATATCAGGCCAGCCAAATGGACTAAAACAGTATAGCCATTAATTTGTATTACTTTGTACATTACCGGATTGCGAGCCGGATGGCATATCAGACTTCTGAACGCTAATTAATGGACGCTTAACCGCCATGTTTAATGACGTAATTATGACTAATTTACTATTGGCTGTTTCTAAATCGGTTGTTACAGCCTTGCTTTATTGATCATGGTCACGCTCTGAAATGCTACCTATGATTGCATGGTTTACGGTTTCGGCTTTCGGCCTTAAATTGTGGGCTTGTTCAATTGAATCGCTCTGTAATTGTAGCAAATTTAAAATCAAGCCCGCAGACATATGGCCTGTATCACTGCTTTCAATTGAATAAGGCACAGTGTCTCTCATTTAGATTGAGTATCAAATACAGAAGAAAAATAATTATATGATAGATATCAAAGAAATATAGATGTATACTGCAGATATGGTATGACTAGCCCACTCACCCTACACATTCTCAATACAAAATAAAATAAATAAATTGATAAATAAATACAAATGTAAAATACTGTCACATCTACATTTACATGAATAATGCTTGTACTGCAAATACATCTTTGTTTTTAAAAAATCATTATTCTATGCAATTGACATTCACAGAAAGTGGATTAGGTTTCTGTAAAGTCATAATAAATAATAAAATATTCAATGATTTTATATGGTACATTTGGAAAAGGCTCCAAGGTTTTTAACATATTGTGTTTATGCTCAAAATCAATCTCAACTTACAAATCTGCATTTCAGTCATATTAATTTCAAAGAAACAGGATAAAAAGATCAATGTTAGTGCGTGAACAATAAATCTGACAAGAGATAGGTTTTGAGGAACTGTGTTGTATTAGAGTGAATTTAATCAGGTAGGTTAGTTTGAGTATTAAAGGGTGACAAATGGTACAGTGTTACATTTTGGGACATGTTGAAAAAATAGATTTGACACACTACTACAAATGTCTATTTTGATTTTTCTCTGCATATAATACAGATAATACAAATTTAAAAGGCGGTATTAAGGGGTATTTAGGCAACACAATAATATGCCATTCCCATAAGTACCTCATACGTTTGGAGCAGTTTTTTAGGTGTTTTCATGTAATATATCTGATAGTGTTCTTAAAAATAAGGCCTACACATCTTAACGCACAAAAAAAATCTTTCTAATGGTTAACCCAGCACTCTACAATATACTAAATACTAGAGAAACAATCAACTAAATTACAATGTAAATTACAAATACATGCATTCTCAAACATTTAAATACTGACACCCAACTCATGCTAAGTCAAACCTGGTTAATACAGAGTTTGAGGGGTTCAAACCCACGTACCTTACAAATAAATGTACAACCCCCTCAACTATAATTCTGCCTTAGTATTTAATGTGTATCACCCGGGCACTTCATACAATGTAATATGTGTGAAATTAACATGTAATGTGATGTGAACTAAAATGTTCATGCGCAATGATTATAAACCTCATCAATCAGTATGTGATTCCTAACATCTTTACATATAACAGAACACCTTATACATTGGTGGAAGGGGGAAAGTTGGAACCCGATTTAGGATTCACGGTATCATAAGGATGAGACTAGTGATATTTTGTGATGTAAGAAGGTATGTGAGATCTAAGCAGGCAACTTGTAATGCAATTATTGTATCATTTCTTACTCAACTTACAGCTAAACATAATTTAATCTTTATTCTGTAGATATTAACTTTCACATTTTACTATTTTCACACATCTCCTTTGATCCATATTTCATGGAAGCAAGCTAGAATATCTTGTATCACTATAACAACCGTAAATACCGTAATAATATATACTGGAGTATAAGTTGACCCGAGTATAAGCCGAGGCACATATTTTACCACAAAATACTGGGAAAACTTAGTGACTTGAGTATAAGCCGAGGGTGGGAAATGTGCTGCCCCCTGTGTCCCTCTTGTGCCATCTGTGTCCCCCTCTTGTGTGCCCTCTGTGCCCCTTTCTTGTGTCCCCCCTTTCCCTCCCGTGTGTCTCTCCCCCCTCTCCCTCCCTTGTGTCTCTCCCCCCTCTCCCTCCCCTGTGTCTCTTCCCCCTCTTCCTTCCCTGTATCTCTTCCCCCCTCTCCCTTGCCTGTGTCTCTCTTACTCTTTCCCTTGCCTGTGTCTCTTCCCCTCTCCCTTCCCTGTGTTTCTTTCCCTCTCCCTCCCTTCCCTGTGTCTCTTTCCCTCCCCCTCCCTTATCACCCTCCTCAACCCCCCTCCTCAACCCCTCTCCTCATCCTCCCTCCTCATCCTCTCTCCTCAACCTCCCTCCTCAACCCCCCTACTCAACCGCCCTCCTTATTCTCAACCTTCCTGCTCAACCCTCCTCCTCAACCCCTCTCCTCAACCTCCCTCCTCAACCCCCCTTCTCAACCTCAACCCCCATCCTCATCCTCAACCCTCATCCTCATCCTCAACCCCCTCTTCATCCTCAACCCCCTATCCTCATCCTCAACCCCCCATCCTCAACACCCCCATCCTCAACCTCCCTCCTCATCCTCATCCTTCCTCCTGAATCTCCCTTCTCAACCCCCCTCCTCAACCTCCCTCCTCAACCCCCCTCCTCAACCTCAACCCCCCATCCTCATCCTCAACCCGCCTCATCCTCAACACCCCTCCTCATCCTCAACCCCCATCCTCAACCCCCCATCCTCATCCTAAACCCCCCATCCTCATCCTAAACCCCCCTCCTCATCCTAAACCCCCCTCCTCATCCTAAACCCCCCTCCTCAACCCCCCACCTCAACCTCCCTCCTCAACCCCCTCCTCAACCCCCCTCCTCAACCTCCCTCCTCAACCTCCCTCCTCAACCGCCATCCTCATCCTCAACCCCCTCATCCTAAACTCCTCTCCTCATCCTCAACCTCCCTCCTCAACCTCCCTCCTCAATCCCCCTCCACAACCTCCCTCCTCAACCTCCCTCCTCAACCTCCCTCTTCAAAATAAAACCAACCCAGGTGCTCAGAGGAGCAAAAGCCTCACATTGTGTGGCAAACAGCATTGCCAGCCATACCATTTTTTTCCTGTCATTTTTGACGGGCAAATTCCTAGTGCATAAATATCTATCTATCTATCTATCTATCTATCTATCTATCTATCTATCTATCTATCTATCTATCTATCTATCTATATATATATTGAAGAGTGAAGCAGCCGTGAATGTCCAGTAATCTAGTAATTTAGTAATTATTAATCCATATATATATATATATACATAGATTAATAATGAGTATTGCAATATAATTTGATATCTTTTGGATTGGACAAAAGTCTTATTTATAATGACGAGCTTTCGAGAGGCTTAGCCTCCCTTTATCAAGTCTCAAGCAATACTACATGAGATGGAACCCTCAGTTTAAATAATACCAGCAGATGCAGAGAGAGTGGAAACAGCATCTGACATCATCAGGTAAATACATATAGGGGGAATAAACACAACATATCAAAGGAATCATATATACACATATACACATATACATCAATATATACATGAAAAAGCAAAGCACTGTAGTCCACAGCGATATCTTTCCTGTTGGACGAACACCTCACTGAGAGTGCTAAGTCTGTTATAGCATAAGAAGAAAAAAAAATCACATGACATTCTGATAATGTGTTAGAAAGCCCAAGTCTAAGTCCTGTGTTTTTAGAGTTGAAGAATGTGATCATCTTTATTTCAAATGATTTTCTCTCTTGGATGCTTTTAAATTTTCCTCTCAGTATTTTGACTTTTAAGTTTTGGATGGAGTGATCATTCTGGCTAAAATGGTGTCCTACTGGGCTACAATATATATATGTGTGTGTGTCCTCATATACAGCACTGAGTCCTTAAAAGGGCCTCAGCATGTTTAAACCTTTTTAGTTATAGGAAAGCAATTAACTGGTAATATAGGTATAGATAATTTTGTACAACTGAGTATTACTTGCTATCTTTATGGAGATATAATGGATTGTGTGTTGTTGAAGAGGGACATGCTCTCCTACTCCAAAGATGTGTCAAAGTGTCAGAGCCTCAAGCACACCACCGTCTTAAAGGATAGTTGTACGTGCTTCTCTTGAAAGGCCACTGTAGTTTGGTTAAAAAACAAAACACATTCATATAAGACAGATCTGTAAAACATTTGGGATACCTTCTTACTTTGTCTACAGTCTTGAGGTAGAGGGCTTGTCCTATGTATGGCTAATGAGTTCTAATGCCAAGTATGCTATTTAGATAAGAAAGTTTCCAACAGAAATGAATAGAAATAGTATCTGAATCCCACTACTGCCAAGTTTCTAATCATGTTAGAACGTAAAAAAATGTATTAAAGCAAAACTGAACACAACAGTAAAATATTAAAGGCTGTAACTATATATTATATATTTTAAACTTTTAACAGTATCAATTTAAACTCTTCCAAAGTGCATAATATAAATATATGAATTCAGTGGTCCTTTAAAAGTCTACTGTAATGCTCCAGCTTCCATAACTTTTAAGTGTTATAAACAACTTATTATTTAGTTTACTTTAAAAAGTAAATTTGTGTTAGAAAACTGAATTAGCTGTTTTTCTACCATGTTTAGGCTGGTGCTCCCCTCCTCTTTTTCAAGTTGTGCCATAGCCTGATATTTCTGCTGTTGCCTACATGGGTCTACTGGCAAAGCCTTGAAAAAGACGGGAGAAGCTCCAGCCAATAATTCAAGGTAAAACAAGCAATTTCAGTTTAAGTTTTCAGCCAAAATATCAACTTTTTAAAATCATAGTACAAAATCTAAACTGCAACAAAAGCATGAAGTACGTTTGGCATTTATATGGTAATACATGGTAAGCATTGCAATATGTTATAGCCTTTAGGTAAACTATTCTTACGTATATACAGCCTTATTAAATTGTGATTCGGGCAATTGAATAGGCCTCTATTTAAGCACAGAGCATATTTTTTTACAGAAGTTTTTAGTTAGTGAATTTCTATCCAAAAGCAAGGTTTTCACTAACTAAAAATGTCTGTAAAAAAATATGCTCTGTGCTTAAATAGAGCCCTATTCAATTGGCTGAATCACATTTTAATAAGGCTGATAATACATTAGTTGTAATGCATTCTGATATTCTGTACTGTTTATGCCCATGAGGCCTGAGTCCGACAACCATGTGCTAGGTCAATACTCTAACATCATGCACCATTTTGGCTGTGAAGCAAGATATTAGAGAATAACCAGAGAATGTGTTGCAATCATAGCTATTCACATCCCACAAAGTACAGCAAGAC
The DNA here is from genome assembly GCA_027410445.1 of Discoglossus pictus. Lineage (NCBI taxonomy): Eukaryota > Metazoa > Chordata > Amphibia > Anura > Alytidae > Discoglossus > Discoglossus pictus. The sequence goes on from CM050163.1 coordinate 85,777,118, forward strand.
TCTGATTAACAGCCATCTCTACCTACTCACCAATATTTTGACTTTTGGTGTATTGTTTATGATGAATTGTAGTCTTAAAACTGTTGAAAAAATGCATCTACACCCTTTATACAGGATGAAATAGTTGATTCCTGCACTTACTGTCACATCAAACTGACAGGTGTGAAAGGCTGACAACAGCACTGTCACAGGAGATGCTAAGGATGTTTGTAATGTCTTCAAATATACATAAACAATTTGTTTCCTATAATGTCACACAAAACCTTAAGTGGCAGAAATGCAAGAAATGAAAGGAAAAGGTGTTGGCGGATTAACACTATAACTGACAATGTCAATATGTGACCAAATATTAAGAACAATAAGTGTAAAGAAGCCTTTGCAAACTTACACAGATTACATCAACAAACACATCTTGGAAAGTGACAGATACCTGGCTAATCCTCACTAACCTGAGCAGGTAGAATTCTGCAGGTACAATAGATAAGTGCTAGTGATACAAAAGAAAGATTCTTCTAATTGAACTAAACCATATGGAATGTTCTGAAATACCAGGGTCCGACCCAAATCTTGTCCTTTAGACCAGGGGTGAAAAGTGGAGTTTTCATTGGCCTAGTCAGTGCTATAAAATGGTCCCTGGATATGAAAGTTAGATATTTTGCTTTGCGTGCTTTTCAAATTTTCTTTGATTAAGAGCCTTACATTTTGTTACAGTTTATGTAACACCCATGTCTCTCTGATCCACCCCTATAATATGCTTGGCTAATCTATATTACAAAACGGTGTGCATGAAATCAGAGGCATTATGTCAGAATTAGCTTGTATAGCATTTTAATTATGATACAAGTTTTAAATCTAGAAATTTTGACAAACCATTTATGGGTGTCTGCTGAAAAACACCGCCATTGCCAATAGTTGCTAGCTAGTCCCATTGCCATGTAATAATACAGAATGAGTTTATTGTCCTAATGACGAACGTGCAATCAGTCTCTTTTCTCAATAGCTCTGTTCCATGTATCATTAATACTTGCAATTTTGAAATCTAATTAAACATAATCTCAGGGATGGTATACATAAACAAGTTGTTTGTACTAGGTGACACTTTTCGGGTACCAACTATGAAAAAAAAACCTTCATATATCGGTTACAGAGATTTCAAAATCACAAAGGATATTCTCCAAGGCCCTCATTCAATTGCAATTTGGCCAATTGAATAGGGCTCTAAATAAGCAAATAACATATTTTTTAAAGAAGTTTTTAGTTAGTGAACATCTATCCAAAAGCAAGGTCTTCACTAACTAAAAACGACTTTAAAAAAAATATGCTCTGTGCTTATTTAGAGCTCTATTCAATTGGCCAAATCGCAATTGAATGAGGCCCTATGTCTGGTACCTTTATGGATAAAAACCAAGTGAAGTATATTTGTCCCAAGTCATGAGTTTTTAAAACAAAAAAAATAGAGCCTTTTGTATTTCAAGAATTAAACCAAGGCTATGGCTTTTTTGTTGATACAGGTCCATCATCTATTATCTGGCATCTGGCATGATTTTGCCAGGACAGGGGTGGTATACAAATGTTTAAATGGATACCGCAGAGGAGTACGTTTTTAACTCAGTAATAAAGAGTTCATTTGAACCACTGCTTTCAGCATGTTTAATGAAAGCCTCATGTATTTACAAAGCTTTTTTTAGAAAGCAATGAAACTTTGTGCTAATTAAAATATGTCCGGATTAAAAGAGGTGCCAGATTCTCAGATGCTGGATAATCGATGTTGCACTGTATATATGTGAGCTTCTTGTAGCAGGGTGATACTTCCAGGGCTACACTATATATGTACGTTAATGTTTGTAAGTGAAACCTTTACTCTTTCTTGTTGCATTTTACATTATCTATGTAATAGATATGAGTCTTTTGTTAGAGTTTACATACTGCACAGTTTATATACTGAACAAATGTAGTCCCTTTCCTCTCCCATTTTTGTATTTTTACCTAATATAGAATACTTGAAATATATGACACCATATCATTTTCTTTATTGGACAAAACTTTGCAATAGCTTTCAAATTTCTCCATATTTTAAGCAGACCTTGTGAATTTGCTTTTTCTCACCACTATTGCTTTTTCCAGTTCATCCACTTTATTCCAACTCTACCTCATATTGTGTATCAGTCTCAAATTGTGTATCTGTCATCAATATTAGGCTATAAATACCTTTATCTTCTTGATACATATAGATGACATTATACTGTGAATTATGTAGCAGTCCTTATCTTTTGACTTTACAATGTTTATTACCTTGCCCTATATTGTGTTTATAATCTGTTATGGTAATTTGGACTAAACGTAATTCAGTTTTCTGTTATAAAAAAAATGTAAAATAAGTAATACTAGAGCAATTTTGGCAATAAAGGCATGGGAAGAGCTGCTCCACTGTGCTTTACAAATATTTCTTTACCAGTGACTTACCTTACACAAATTAAGGCATAACATTTTCAAACCTTGCAATGCATTTATTTGCCACACGTTGCGAGCCTCACCATGCGCAGGACGCAACTGCGTTACTAACATCGCAAACATCCCTAACACTGATAACTATTATAGTGATATATATATATATATATATATATATAGAGTAAATAAATACTACATCTGTGTTCACATCTGAACGTCTAAAGCAAGTTAAAAAACACACAAACATATGATCTGAGACATAAAAAGGGAAAAAGGAGGAACTGCAAGTGGGGGATGGAGTAAGTACGAATCTGTATGGCCTAGGGCAAGATAAAACCTAAATTTGTCCATGACATCATTAATCATTTTCCAATGCATGTCATATTTCTTATTAATATTGGCAGTGTCCTCTCACAACTATTCCCTATTGCTGTCTCACAATAAGTGTATGTATATGTCTGATCCGTAGGAATTTTTTGTGCAGCTTTGCTGACCCATGGTGGATGTAACTTGTAACAACCATTAGTGTCTTTCTAATGGTTATGGGAATACAAGAAATGGCACTTGATTCACTGTGACTAGGATAAGCTGACCCCTGGTGGATGAAACCTGTAACAAACGTTAGAGGCTGACTAATGCCCCTGGCTCACTTTGATTATGGTAAACTGACCAATATTTGTTATAATTTCTGGAGACTTGAGGACTTGAAATTGTCACAATATGCCATGTAAAGTTCTTCAACAAAGCACAGGTAGAATTCCATTCATTTTAAGGATAAATTATTATGGGCATGAAATGTACACCATGAATCCAGCATACTTGCTGAGGGGATCATTTCAACTCTTCTGTAAACTCACTGATGTTGTGTGTCTGCCTGAGATGACAGGACAATGCAACACAAGACGAATGCAATTATATTCGATAAAAATCTAAATCCTTAACAAAAAAATAACAATAAAGTAATACTCCAAGATGAACTGGACTGAGCACACTGAACGTACATGCAGTGAGCTTGACTGATCGCTCACTGGACAAACTGTTAACTGGACTGAGCACACAAGCTGGACATACACAATAGACAGAGAGACACACACAGTATACTGTACTGTACACACTCTTGACACGCACAGACTAAACAAACACACATAGGATACTAGTCTGAGCAAACACACTGGACTCACACAATGAACTGCACATGTCTTGTAATAAAAGAAAGGAATGGAGGAGCAGCAACCCAAACCTGCTAAAAATATGAATTAAAATTAAATGCTCCCATACATTTAGGAAAAAGCTCTATCAGATATTATCTACTACAACAACAATACAGTCTATCTATACTACAATCCAGAGAGATTTCCAGGTACAACTTTTACACTGGTCCCAGACAAAGGCTAAGAGGGCTGTGTGTTAATCACTTGAAGGGTAAACAGCATGATAATTTGGGTAGAGCCTGACTGTTACTCTATAGCAGGGGTAGTCGATTATATGTCTACATCATTAACTAAGGTCCAAATCAAAATGAAGATGCAACGGCAGATATCCACAAAGGCCCATCTGGTCTGTCCTTTCGATCTATCTAAAAGTTTGACTTAATTATGTCACAGGACATCCTAACGCTTATCACAGACATGGTTAAACTCCTTAAAAACATTTTAATTTTTCCTGGATAATGAATGCATCTGCTAGAGGGGAATCAGTAGTGTAGGTAAACATTGTGTTTGCATAAAAAAATTAAATAATTAATAACTAAAACAAAAAAATATTAACAAACTTACCCTGATGTTTTCTAAATCTCTTGAGTTTGCAAGCAGCAGCTGGATATCTCTGCTAAAATTAGCATAACATTCATAATTTGTTTTGGCCAATCACAGGCAGCTAATACATTTTAATACATTGTAACAACCAGTGATGGCAGTTTGTGCAGGAAGGAATCATGGGATGTGTAATCACCTTGTACAAGGAAGCAGGATGAGCCAGACATTGATCTGTAGATCTCTGCATTGAGCTGCTGCTGGCTTGAAGGTTAGATAAGGGTTGGGAGTTTCACTGTGCCTATGTAAGCAGCTCTGGGGTGTGAAAAACAAGTTTTATTTTCAAATTAAATACAGTAGACCCTCGTTTCTTGACCTCCTCGGAACTCAACGTTTTTGGAACTAGATGCGTCTGACTAACAAAACATTGTCTTGCTCAGAACATAATGGGTTGGACTGCCAAAATTGGATAGGAACTCAACACACTCGCGACATCCCGCATCCTGTCTTTCAGAAAGTGGAAAAAGTTCAGTACTGTAGCATAGTGTAGTTAGTGTCTACAAGAGCCCTAGGGCAGCCTGTGCCTGCAAGAACCCAAGAGCAGACTGTACCTGCAAGAATGAAAGTGCAGCCAATGTCTACAAGAATCAAAGTGCAGCCTGTGCTTATAAGGACCAAAATGTAGACTGTGCCTATACCAATCAAAGTGAAGCCTGTGCCTATAAGAACCAAAGTGTAGGCTGTGCTTATAAGAAACAAAGGGCAGCGTGTGCTTATAAGGTCCAATATGTAGCCTGTGCCTATAAGTTCAAAGAATGCTAGGAATACCACTCAGCAGAAAAGAAAAAAAGAGATAATAGCCAAGTATGCCAATCTGGTAAAAGATGGGCCTACAACAAGTGGTGAGAGCAGTGAAGAATGTAAAGCCAGTCAATGTTGGTTTGAGAATTTTAAAAAGAGAACTGGCATTCAGAGTATGGTGAGGCATGGAGATGCAACCAGTCCCGACAAAGAAGCTGCTGAAATCTTTGTCAGGAAGTTTACAGATTATTTTGAGGCTGAGGCTTTTGTTCCCGAATCCTTCAACTATGACAAGACCGGTTTATTTGGGAAAAAAAATGCAGAACCTACAGCACTCAAGAAGAGAAGACATTGCTAGGGCACAAGTCAATGAAAAACAGGTCAATTCTGTGGGTGTGTGGGAATGCTACTGGGGTCTACAAATTAAGCCTCTACAAGACTATCACAGTGAAAAGCCTCTACAAGACTATCACAGTGAGAACGCCAAAATGTCAGACAAAATGTGATAAAAAGGAAATTTAGTGTAATGTGGAGGGCCAACAGCAAAGCCTGGGTAACCAGTCAGTTCTTCATCAAATGAATGAACAAAGTGTTTTGGAGGAGAAAGAACTGACTCTTAGGGTTCTGTTAATAATGGATAATGCTCCTGCTCACCCTTGAGGCTTAGAGGATAACTTGCAGGAGGACTTACAACAATAACCTCTCTCCTCCTTTTACTTCTCTACATCGCCAAAATCATATTGGGCCCTCAAGTTCTCTCAGTACAGATAAGTGAAGTTAAATACTATGTTATTTGATATAATTGTTATTTTTTATTTGTCTGATTAGCTTTAAGGATGTGTGTCAAAAAACAACACCATCAATTGTCGTGGGTTTTGAGGGTAAAAAGAATACCACACCCATCTATTATTTACATTATATGGTTGTCCATTGGTCTTGCTACAACCACTGTAAACACTGACACATTTATGGTATACTCTTCTAACATGTCAGGGGTTAAATCATTTTCCTTTGTACAAATTAAATGTCTGAGTCTATTAAACAAATTAAATCAAGACTTGGCCTGGCCAAATCTTAAATATTTTCACATGGGTAAGAAAGACTCCTCAAGATGAAACATTGTGAAGATCTCAAGATAGTGTTCTAAGACATGCGCAGTGAAGTGAGTTCAATCCTCTATTGTCCCAAATAACATTATCAAGCAGATGTTAAGATAAAGGCACAATAGTGTAGTCTAATACTTGGCAGACAATATGGGACAGAGGCAATACATATTAATATTAATCCAGTTTAATATTGTGTACCATAGCTCTCTCAAGCGCATAAAAACAGATATACACAACATATTTATCAATATATTCTAATTTATACATATACATGCAAATGGGGAGTAACTTTTTGTGATTGGTGGAAACCAACCTTGTGATGATGAGGAAGAAATAGATTATGAGAGAGAGAGAGAGAAGGTGCTGGGTCTTCCCTGCTTTTTCCTGTCTTTTATCTCTTCCTGGCTTTTGGTTCTTTCCCTGGTTCTTTGCTGTGTCTGTTCTTCTGTATTATTTTCTAGCTGGTCTTTTCTGTCATCCTTGGGCATAAACCTATGCCCCCTTCATATCTTCCCTAAGATACATTACTATATCTGTCTATATCAAAATTCGATATATCAAAAATCTCTACAACAAATCAATAACCCAAAATGGAATTACTTCAGACTATCTTGAGAAGGGATCCTAAAAATGAGACAGCTGTTATCCTGAAATTGTATACATGGTATGTATAAATTAGTTTACATTTCTAATTTGTATTAGAGTTAAAATTAGCAGAATATACCACAATCCTTCTGTTACCCTTTTGGGAGTGGTCACAAAACCAAGACTCATTAGCACCTTAATTCCAGACTGTAGGTGTTAATCAATATATTTCAATCTGTGCCCATATTCCCTAAAACAGAGCAATTTGCCTTTATTCAATAATGTAACCATTTAACTCTGTTACAAAACCAATTATTAAAAACACCTATACAGCAAACCATACTCAGCAATAGTCAACACATATAGGGGCTGAATGCTTTCCACTAAGGAGTGGTTTGTATTAAGTATTGTATCTCGGCAATTGTGTGTGAAGACAGTGAGCTTTAGTGCTTCAGCAAATAACCCTATATTAGGGTTATTAGTGCTTTCATCTATTCTATAACCATTCAGTCCAGTAGTTTATGTACCCTCTATTGTAGTGGGGTCCATCTCCTGGACTGGACTGTTGTATAGCAGCTAAGCTTTAGTCTAACCTGAGGGGGACTATTTGTGATTTTGTACCACACTCTCCTTTCTTTGTGGAGATCCCTGGTTTGGATCTGTGCCTTTTTATAGGGGAATTGGCCATAAATATGGAAGAGTGTAACTCGTGTGGTTTATACATTAACAGAGAAGCTAGAGATAGCATTTTTTCCACAGTGGAAAAATTCTGGTGAGGAACCTTTGGTTTTATTAAAAGAACTGGAGAATCTTAATAGAGAAGAGATTCATACATGGTATGACCTCCCGAGTTTAGAAAATTATCTATATAAAAGATTGTCCCGAGTGGTCTCAGAGTTCAGAAAGGTGTGCGTTTGATATCTTGGAACCTGACCTCTCGGAGGAATGGAACAAAATATTGGAGATATGCTCTCTCAATCTTGTAAGATTCTTAATAATATACAGAAGGAAAAAACTTGATAAGCTCATGGAGAATCTAGAAAGTGTTACATCTAAATTAAAATATCTAGCCCCAGATCCTAGATGTCACAAAATAGACAATGAGATCAAACTTAGAATAGTTAAGTTGGAAAGTGAGATTAGTAGAAGGAAGAGAGGTAAATTATGTAGGGATATTGTGGACTATGAGAAAGGTAGGGAGTGGTTATTTAGTGTTTCGAAGAAAGTGAAGGACACATGTACTCATAATTTTATGGGGAGGGATGACATTTCAAAAGCTTAAACCTAATCCTAAATTAACTCCTGTACCTATAGGGGGGATGGTTTCTAAGAAACTTAACCCTAATTTTAAATTGAGTATCCCTCATTAGAGTATACCCAGTAGTAGGATCCCGGAACATCATTTCTTCCATAAAAAACAGGAGGGGACGACTCAAAGGGAAATCGGAAACAACAATCCGGATCATTATAATAATTTCTTCCATAAGAAACGGGTGGGGATGACCCATGGGGTAAATTGTGATAATAACAACCACTATCTCCCCAGTGGTTCTTCCAAGATATCTGATTATAAGTGTCCTATTAATCAAGATCTGATTAGTTTCCATAAAGATAGCACTATTCCAGGAACCAAACCATTTAAGGACTGGACAAAGGATGAGGGTTATTATACTTATCTCCCATGGAGGGATCATCTACCTGTAAAGATTCACAGTTAGGTAATGCAACCCGCCCCAAGACTAGACATTTTATTAGTACAGGAAGGGAATCTAATGGTACACACCAGTACTGTAGGGAAAGACCAGATTCCCCAATACCTGAGACGAAAGAGAGTGCTGCCGCGTGGAGAAGAAGGGGGTGTAGAGGAGAGAGAAGGGTCACATGTAAAAAGACTAAAAAACAACAGTATGGGACCATAACATTTTTTAACCTTTGTAAAAAGCAACTGACAATACATGAAATGAATATCCTGAGGAAGGGCTTATCGTTTGCCTGGGACTCAGAGCCAAACACATTTGATCTGTTTATAGATCTGAACAAATTTATAAGGACATTAACTCTGAGACGACACTTCCTAAAAATGGAGAAGGATAGAGGTCAGCAGGGGGCTAAAAGTGAGGGAGTCGATTGTAATTTGGATGTATGATCTTCAAGCACTCCTTTCTCTGGAGGATTTAGCTAGGGATGGTGATAAATTAAATCAGTCATGGAAGGAGAAATCCACTATTGTGGACCAAATACTAAAGAGGGATGTAGAGGATCTAGCGAAAGAGTTTGATCAGCCTGGTATTTCACATACAAGGTGTAGACCAAAGTCTCTCTTCTATCCTCTCTGGGAAATTGTTCACTAAGTCCAGGTTCAATCTCACTAGAAAGGAACAAGAGGCACTGGCAGGACTTAAAAGTGATTAATTGATAGTAATTAGACAAGTGGACAAGGGTGGGGAGTTTAGTTATTCAAGATAGAGAGGCCATGGATTCAGTGACTTCTAGGAAGACACTATGGTGTTCTTATAAAGCTTACTTTAGAGGAATTCTGATTTCCAGGATGGCAGAAATTAATAAGCAAAGAGGAAAACCCTTAAAAACGTTATATATCGAGTTAGCTACATTTCATCAGATCCATAAAAAGAGTCCAAATAAAGATATAGGTATTAAAATGAATATAATAAATAATCAAACAAATCGTACATTACAATCTCAGGCAGATAATCTTTTATGAAGATACCAACAATCCAATTTTTTGTATGGCAATAAAACTGGAAAATTTCTGGCGAACAGATTAAAAAAACAATGCTTACAAAACAGGATTCTAAAAATATTAGATGCAGAGAAAAAGATCCAGATGAACCCTGATAAAATTGGTGAGGTGTTCCAGGAATTCTACGAAAAATTATAGTATTTGGTATATAGATTAACATCATTTGAGTCAATATCTGACTATTTCTCTTTGACCTAAAAAGTAATTTCTGATATTAAAACTCTGGGAGTAAACTAATATTTTTCTTAATTTTTCTAAAAGATCAAATTAGGTAATTTAAATATGACCCATATCTGAGTACAAATCAAACCACATTTTTCCTTAGACGTTAAAAGGATATTATGAAATGATCCTCCCTCCTGAGGTACTACTGATTTAGAAAGTTTTATTCCATAAGCCAAAGATGACTGTATATTTATAATTGTATACTGGATTGGCCTACCTTGTTCTTCCTATTTTACTCTTTCTCTTTTTTTCTTTCCTCTTGTTATGTATGTGTATGTAATGTATGAAATTTCTTCGAATAAATTATATTTGAAAAAAATGTGTGTTTCTGATATAAGCAGTATGTGTTAGATTAGAAAAAGGTTAAAAACAGGGAAAGTTAGATATGCCTTTAACTGCATTTGAATCTACCAATTCCACTAGAAGTCTATTCTGTATAGCTCAGCAATAATTGACTGTATAAAAATGGCTAGGACAATACATAGACATTTTGTATGCTCTCCAAGCCGAAATCAGCTTCCAGTTATGGTGAGAGTGTCCATTTGACAAATGTCAAAGGGGATACATGATTGGTATGGTGCAAGATGGATTACAAAGGAAGAGGTGATCACTGACACAGTATCTGAGATAAAAATAATGTTTGAACTAGAACGACTTCTGTGCAAAGGTGGAAGAAAACTTTACTACAATTATGATAACATAGCTGTAGCTCCTATCTCTCAACATCACCTCTCTTGGAAGGACAATCCCTATTTTCAGGGGAAACTCCTCTGTGACTCTTAGCTCTCTGAATCTACCTGTTTTTGAAGAAAAATCCCACATTTAAGGACAAACTCCTGTTCTCCATTCCTGACAATGTCCCATTTTCTCTGGTTTCCCTTGTTGTTTTCTTTCCAAGAGAAAGATAGTCTGGTGTCAGTACTACCTAATTAATGTCTGTGTAGAGAATTCTATACATATTAAATATGTATATCTGTAAACCTTATTTTACACAGATATATGGTAACAAAACCTAAGATTGTTATTTGAAGAATATATTTTTCCCTCTTTGGACATTTGAAATATTGGGAGGTATAGTAAATGAAGCTTTGAAGAACCTTCACAGTGAAGAACCTTCACAGTGTGTGTGTGGGGAAAGACATCAGTACTGAAATCCTCTATTTTGTTCTGAAACCCATATTATTATTCATAATAATAATAATATATTATTATCATTTATTTGTAACACGCTAACATATTCCGTAGCGCTATACATGGGTTACAATCAAGGCAAAAACAATAGCAGTATAAACAAGTTGTAAAGGATGGAGGGCCCTGTCTTTGAGCTTAGAATCCGGTGTCCAAAATGCTTTCTCCAAAGCACCTTGCAAGATTGAAAACTCACAGACTTGCAATCTAAAGGGTTTGGGTGAGGTACAGGAGAGTGAAAGATAAGTTGTAAAAGTTAAGGTGGGAGGTGGTAGGCTTCTTTAAACAGCTGCATTTTAAGTGAGGATTTGAAGGTTTTGAAGCATGGAGAGGAAAGGAGTTCCAGAGAATAGGGGCAACATGAAAAAAGTCCTGAATGTGGGAATGAGAGGAGGTAATAAGATAGGTGGAAAGAAGAAGGTCGTTAGCAGAGCAAAGGGGGCAGGTGGGGAAGTATTTGGAGATGAGAGTAGAGATATAAGGGGGTGCACTGTTGTTGAGGGCTTTGTAAGTTAGGATCATGATTTTAAATTTTATTATGGTGGGAACAGGAAGCCAGTGGAGTGATTGACAGAGATGTGCTGCAGACACTGAATGTTGAGTATGGTAGATAAGTCTAGCCGAATTGTTCATTATGGATTGAAGTGGTGACAAGCGGGTGACGGGGAGGCAAACAAGGAGGGAGTTGCAGTAGTCAAGATGAGATATGATGAGAAAGTGTATTAGAATCTTAGTTGTGTCTTGCGTGAGGTAATCACGTATTTTAGAGATGTTTTTAAGATGAAGTAGGCAGGATTTTGTTAGTGACTGTATGTGAGGAATGAAAGAGAGAGGAGGGTCCAGTAGAACCCCAAGACAATGGGCGTCTTGATTGCATTGTCGACAATGTAAGAGATGTGAGGGATTAAAGCTTATGTAGAGGATAGGAATATTAGGAGTTCGGTCTTGGACATGTTGAGTTTGAGGTGGTGGGTGGACATCCTGGAGGATATATTTGAGAGGCAGTTGGAGACGTGTGTTAGAAGAGAGGGGATAGATCAGGTGTTAAGAGGTAGATCTGAGTGCCATCTGCATAGAGATGTTACTGAAATCCGAAAGATTTTATTAGAGTTCCAAGTGAGGATGTATAGATGAAGAAGAGGAGAGGGCCTAGGACTGAACCTTGGGGCACACCAACAGTCAGAGGGTGAGGAGAAGAAGAGGTGTCGGAGAGGGAGACGTTAAATGTTTGATCTTGGAGGTATGATTTGGAATTGGTAGATTCAAATTCAATTAAAGGCATATCTAACTTTCCCTGTTTTTAACCTTTTTCTAATTTAACACATATATATGTGTTAACGTTTATATCAGTAACACACATTACATTCTGAGGCCGAGGGAGTAGAGGATTTGAATTAGAAGAGGGTGGTCAACTGTTGTCAAAGGCAGCAGAGAGAGATAGTAGAATAGAAAAGTGACCTTCTGACTTGGCAGAGAGCAAGTCATTAGTGACTTTTGTGAAAGCTGTCTCAGTGGAGTGTTGGGGCTGGAAACCGGATTAGAAGGTGTCAAGAAGGGAGTTAGAGGGGGAAGGGCAGAGAGAGGTGTAAACATAACATGGTGCAAGAGTGAGAGCTGCCTGACATAGACTATCTGACCACCTTCACCGGGAAGAGCGGCTGTGTGCTGAGGGGCACCGCCAACCGGCTATGGTTGGGGCTCAGGGAGGTGCACTTCCAGGACTACCTGCGGGAAGGAGCAGAGCTGTACAGCCTGCCGGACAGTCCGGAGGATGAGCTGCACAGGCTGCCCTCCGATAACGGCCAGAGGAAGACCCTGGAGAAGAAAGATGGGCGATGAATGTCCTTTCAGAAGCCAAAGGGAAGCATGGAATACACCGTTGAATCACAAGATTCTTTCAACAGCATCGCCCTGAAGTTTGATACAACACCAAATGAACTAGTTCAGTTAAATAAATTGTTTTCTAGAGCTGTTGTCCCTGGACAGCTTTTGTATGTGCCTGATCCAGATTATGTATCCAGTGTGGAGAGTTCACCTTCTCTTAGTCCAATAAGCCCCTTGTCACTAACCTCTTCAGGAGTTGAATTTGAGAAAAGCACAGGTCCGGATGGCATTCACCACAGAGAGTCATCTACCCCTTCTTATACTGCTATTTGTCCATCTAGAGTTGTGTCATCCACATCTGAAGAGGAAGAGCCATTTAGAGAGAATTTTCTGAAAATTAATTGCAAGTACATAACGGATGAAAAGGGAACAGTCAGTGGTGTACTCCTTGTGACTCCAAATAATATATTGTTTGATCCTCATAAGACTGATCCTTCAAGAGAATGGCTTTGAGGAATATGGCATTATGTGTCCAATAGGGGATGGTATAAATCATTTTCTAGAATAAAATATTTATTTCGTCTTTCAAGATATATACAACTTTGTCACCTTGGAACATTGATAGTATGAATGTTAGGAAGTTTTGAAATATGTTATGTTTGCACTACATGTGTATGTATGTATTTTGTATTTTTGAAAAAAAAAAGAAAAAGAAAAAAAAGTTAGAGGAAATAAACTGGGTAAGGCACAGTAGTGTAGCTAGGAGGTGGCGCCAGGGGCTGACCGCCCCAGGTGTCACCATCTAGTTGCCACCCAGCTATAATCTCTGAGAGAGGAAATTGGGATGGAAAGAGAGAGGGAGACAAAGAGATAGAGAGGCGGAGAGAGAGAGAAAAAAGGGAGAGACAGGTAGAGGGAGACAAACCGAGGGGGAGTGACAGAAATAGAGAGAGAGAGAGGGATATATAGAAAAAGGGGGAAGGGGGGGGGTGGAGCTGAAATTCAAGGAGAGAAGATGTGTTTCCATTAGCTCTGCTAAAAAATCAGATAATATCATATATAAATGTGACTTATATATCACCAAATTTATATATATGACCAGGATTGTGCACAGGAGATCCCAGCTGGTTTAAAAATCAAGTTTGGCAACTTTTGAAACAGAACAAATGACTCTGTAACACTGATCAACATCTTACTTAAGATTGGTGAAAACAGATTTTAACTGGATCAAATTTATATAGTTCTAATCTATAGGTCTTAAACTACTGGAGATCTTTTCTATGTAACACATTGATGAATGTCTGGATTGTATACATAATAAACTGTATTATTGCTGATTTTGTAAAAGATCCAGCAGCTCATCTCTCAAATAATAAGGATATAACATGCATTTTATGTGGGAGACTGTGAAAAGTTAATACAGCCTACTTCTGCATTGTGAGAATTGCTTTATAATCTATAAATACACAATTATATACAACTTTGAAGCAGAAACTGTTTTCATCACAGTCTCCTTCTTAACTTCTCTGTGTACTCCTTGCTGCCATCAAGCTGCCAACTGCAGGTATTACATTTTCAGAATGTTTTAATTGAAGACTACTTAAAGCAAATGAAAAAAAAATTAATAATTGTAAGAGACGTTCTTCCCAACACCTCGCTACTCCAGATAGACAATTACCAAACAGTGTAACAGAGATTTCCACACCCTGTACTAAAGCAGATATTCAAGATTTAAAATAATTAATTTCCTCTTTCAGATTAGAAATTACAGCTAAAATACAAAGAATCCCTGTGGAACTAAAAGCAGATATAAAAGCATTAAATTCTAAAGTTTCCAAATTAGAGGTCAAATATGACAGCCTTCTTATATCACACATAGAAATGGAAAATGATCTGCTTATACTTAAAGATGAACAAAAACAAATGAAAATCATTCAAGAGGATCAAGAGAATAGATCTCAGATGCCGAATATATGAATTTGTAATTTATCAGAGTCAGTACAAGACCTAAATCTTTATATGAAAGATTTATGTGCCAAGCTCTTAACAGATCTAGGTAAAGAAGAACTTAGAATGGACAGGATTCATAGAGTCCTAAGAGCACCACAATCCTCCAATGAGAGACCAAGAGATGTGATTATCAGGTTCCATTATTCTTCTACACAAGTCTTGTTCATGAAAGCAGCTAGATATGGTGTTTCTGCAATTGAAGGAGGTCAACCTTCTATCTTCTCGGACTTGTCACCCACTACCTTATACAAAAGGAAACTCCTGAAACCCTTTTTAGGGGTGATTACAAAGCATGGATACAAATATACTTGGGGTTTTCCTTTTAGACTGAACATATCAAAAGAAGGGAGACATCACACAATCCATACTCCCGAGGAAGGTGAAGCGATGCTCCATTTCCAAACAGCCTGGGACAAAATCAAAATTCCCTAATACAAATCGGACCAAAAGACCAGCCATACTCAAAAAACACCAGAGACGCCACATCAGAAATAAATGAAGAAGAAAATCCATAAACCATGGAGTTAACCATGTACCTCCTTTGTAAAAGTGTTGAAAATATTCTCATACCATTTCTCTTAAAAACTTTGTTTCATTTTTACCTTGTACCCAGGAGTATTTTCTAAGCTCTAATTGCTCCGTACGCTATTTGGGTGCACCGCCTCCAATGTAAGGATACAATCCGGCTCACCATAAAAGATAGAGGACAGCGATTGCTCTCCTCTCAACTATTATTATTTCAATATTTTTGATAACTCATAAAATATAAGTATTGTAAGGTGTCAATCTGGTTGTAAACAGAAGTAGTTAAGAAAAAGGAGAGATTAAGAAAGGTTTACGAGTAATATGTTATTTACTTACTATATAAAATGTTTACAATATTACACTTAATATTTGGATTTGCTATGTAAAATACCTAACATATAAAAAGCAGAAGAAAAATATAAATATGATATTAAGAAATATTATTCATTTATTGTATAAATTGTTTATAACCATAAATTTGTTTTTGTTAGAATCAAAAATTAAAAAAGAAACAAAGAGAGAAGAATTGCAGTAAAAGGATATAGTAATAGCAAAATGTTATATATTATAAAAAACTTAATGGTGTTCATTTTATTTTTTTACTGTTATCATTTATACTGTAGTGTATTTACAACACTGGTGTTGTTTGTTTATTTGTATTCTCTTTTTTCACAATAAAAACTATTTAAAAAAAAAAGAAAAAGGGAGAAGAGAGGGAGAGAGTGAGGATGGGGAGAGGGAGAGAGAGAGGGAGAAAGGGTGAGAGAGAGAACAAGGGGTGAGAGAGAAAGGGAGAGAGACAGAAAGAGGGAGAGAAAGAGGGGAAAGGTAGAGAGGGAGACAAAGAGTGGGAAGAGAGACAGAAAGAGGGAGAAGAGAAAGAGGAGGAGAGGGGAGAGGGAGAGAGAGAGAGATAGAGGGAGCATGAGAAGGGGAGAAAGAGATGGGGATAGAGAGAAAAGGGGAGACAAAGAGGGGAGAGAGAGAGAAAGACAGGGGGTAGAGACAGAAAGGAGAGGGGGGGAGGGAAAAAGAAAGGGGGAGTGAGAGGTGGAAAAAGGGGATAGAGAGAGAGAAAGAGTGGGTGAGACAGAGAGACACAGGGAGAAAGAGGGAGAGAAAGAAATAGAGGACACAAAGAGAGGGGGAAATCAGAGAGAGAAAGAGGGGGAGAGAGAGATAGAGAGGGAGACAAAGAGTGGAGAGAGACAGAAAGAAGGCGAGGGAGAGAGAAAGAAGGGGAAAGATGGGGATAAAGAGAGGGTGTGGGGAGAGAGAAAGAGTGGATGAGACAGAGAGACACAGGGAGAAAGAGAGAGAGAAAGAAAGAGAGAGGGAGAGCGGAGAGAGAAAGAGGGGGAGAAAGAGTGGGGAGAGACAGAAAGAAGGTGAGGGAGGGAGAAAGAGGGGTAGAGAGAGAAAGAGTGGGTGAGATGGGAGATAGAGGGAGAAGGACACAAAGAAAAGAGAGAGAGGTGAGAGAGAGGAGACTGCGAAAGAGGGAAAGAGAGGGAGTGAGTAACAGAAGGAGAGAGAAAAGAAGGGACAAAAATATATAATGTTTGCTTGGGGGGCGACAGTCTCTCGGACAGCCCCGGGCAGCAAAAGCTCTAGCTACGCCACTGGTAAGGCGGTTGTTGACGAGCCTCTCATGTAGTTTGGAAGCCAGGGGAAGTAGAGAGATAAGGCGATAGTTAGATGCAGAGTTAGAATCAGATAAGGGTTTCTTAAAAATGGGTGTAAATATGGCATGTTTTAGAGAGGATGGAAATGTGCCAATATTGAGGGAAAGGTTTAAGAGATGTGTGAGAGGTGTTATTAGTGTGGTAGAGAGTAAAGGGGTTAGCTGAGATGGAATAGCATCCAGAGGGCAGGTAGTAAGGCAAGAGGTTGAAAGTAGACTGGAGACTTCAACCTTGGTTACAAGGTCAAAGAAGTGCACAGTGGCTGGGTGAGAGGGCTGGGTGTTCTCGGTTAGATGAGAGGATGGAGTGTGTAAGTCACCATGAGAGGAGAATTCGTTGTGAATGTTTTCAATTGTGTGCTTAAAAAGCCTGGTTGTGAGACAGGAACAGACGGAAGGTAGTGGTTGGTGGAGGAGAGAGTTGAATGTGGCGAACAAGCGTTTGGGGTTGGAGGACAGAGTTGACATTAATGATGTAAAATAGTGCTGTTTTGCAAGGTTGAGGGCAGAGAAGTAGGAGCTCAGCATAAAGTTGTAATGAAGGAAATCTGCTGGAGTGTGAGATTTTCTTCATAGCCATTCAGCACTGTGGGAGCACTTGTGTCAGGGCAGTTGTGGTTGGTGATGGGGCTGAGAAGGAGATGTAGTACAGTGGAGAGCTGTTGTAGATCAAGTGCTGCAAGTTTCTGTGGGTAATGGTGGCCAGGGTTGAAGAATGGTAGTGAGAGAGAGGTGTGGTGAGGTTGAAGGTGGTGGTCAGATAGATGGAGTGGACGGATAACTAGGTTGGAGGTAGTGTGGGGGTTAGTGAAAATAAGGTCAAGGGAGTGCCCAGCATACAATACAGTAAACTACAAATTGGATTATACCCACACTCTACACAAACTTTCCCAAACCCTTTTCAAGGACAAACTGAAGGCTGCTAAGGGCCCCTTAAATGTTATAATTTCTGTGAATTTTCTGCCTATTAGGGAACAATTGTAATTGGCTACTTTATGTTGGATGATAATGTGCACTTATAAAAAGTAAATTATTGTGTACAGGATTTCTAAACTCTTCCATTTTTCCAATTTTAACCATTCTACTTAACTTTTTTTCTGTTCTAATCCTGGTTATCACCTGGATGAAGCTCATGGACCACAATTAGACCATGGATATCTACCCTAGCTCTATATTTCAGTAAATATAACAAAAGTGTATTAAATTATGAAGAGACCATTGTAGTCATATATTTAAATTATACAGAAATTATCCAATTATCAAATAATTGCACTAATTTCACATGTCAGCAAGGTAATGCTTAAGATCCTACAAGCTCGACTTCAACAATATATTAACTGGGATCTACCAGATATGCAAGCTGGGTTCTGCAGAGGCACTGGAGATCCAATTACCAATGTCCAATGGATAACAAAGAAAGCAAGAGAGTTTCAGAAAAACATGTATTTATGCTTCATAGACTATTCTAAAGCCTTTAACTGTGCGGATCACAACAAAATGTGGCATGTCCTTCAAGAGATGGGAATACCAGATCATCTAATCCACCTCCTAAGGAATCTGTATACCTACATTTCCATCATAAATGTCATGTTGGTTGGCCATCACACACCTTCTTAGCCGATGTTCACCTTGGCTCGTGGTGCTCTGCAGTTTCCACATCATTATTATTAATATAATTTATTTGTAACGCGTCAACAAATTCCGTAGCACCATCTATGCGCATTGGGGCTGTTTGTCCAGTCACGGTACACTTTAACCACAGCGAACAGTTCACAAACTGCGCTGTTTTAGAAATACTGCCACCATTAGCCTGAAAGCCAATGATCATTACCTTTTCAAAGTCAGATAAATTGCACATTTTACCCATGAAGGCGATTGCTGATATGTTTGCAGAATGCCACTAGCTGGTGCGGCTCAAAATGTGTTAAATTGCCTAGGGTTAGAATAATGGTTAGATTCAGAGGTTATGGTTAGGGGTTAGGGTTAGAGTTTAAGGTTAAGGATACCCTAACCCTAAAATCTAACAATCACATTAACAGGAAATTGAAAAAAATCTTGACATCGCCACCTAGTGGCTGGTGGTGGCCATTGCTGTTATGCAAAAAAAGGAAAGATCTGATATTTTGTGTATACAGAAAAACGTTATGTATTAAGGTCATCTGGAATTTCCTGGTCAATATTTTTTAACTAGTAACTTGCCTGTCATAAATGACGGTATCATATCTTATGTTCAGTTGACTGTTCTGTCTCTCTCTGTGATGTCTCTGTCTTTGCTGTTTCTCTATGTGCGCCCTCTCTCTCTCTCTCTGCGACCTTCTCTCTCTCTCTGTGAGCTCTCTGCACTGTCTCTCTGTACCCTGTCTCTCTCTCTGTGCTCTCTCTCTCTCACTGTGCACTCTCTCTGTGCACCCTCTCTTTGTGTGTGTGCTCTCTCTGTGCCCTATCCCTCTATTTCTGTGCCCTCTGTCTCTCTCTGTGCCCTATCTCTCTTTCTGTGCCCTCTCTCTCTCTGCTCTGCCCGCTCTCTGTCTCTCTCTGTCTCTGCCCTTCCTCTCTCTCCCTCTCCTTTCTCTCTCTCCATCCCTATGCCTCTTTCTCTACCTCTTTTTCTCTCCCTCCCTCTCCCTTGGCCTGGTCTCTCTCTCTCCATCCCTCTCTCTCTTCCTCTCTCGCTCCCCCTCCCTCTATCTCTCCCTCTCTGCGTCCCTCTCTCTCCCTTTCTCTCATCCCGTAAGACAATGCAACTGCGAAACTGTCTTTCTCTCTCCCACCCCTCTTTCTCTCTCCCTCTCCTCTCTCTCTCTCCCTCCCTCCTCCCCTCTTTCTCCCTCCCTCTTTCTCTCCCTCCCTCACTCTCTGCCTTCCTCTCTCTCCCCCTCATTCTCTCTCCCCCGTAAGACAATACAGTTGCTAGGGACGTAAAGAAAACACACAAAAAAACAAATTCTTTGACACATACGCAGTTCGAGATTTTCCTCTTTAGGTTATTTTCTAGCCTTCTTCCGATAATATGTTTATTTGCAAATAGCTTTTCATTTTCTATCTTAAACAGTCAAATAGCTCTTTTGCAAGACTTCTTAAAGGCATTTCTACATTTCCTGGATTATAAGTGCATCTGAAAGAAGAGAATCAGTAGTGTCTGAAAACATTTTTTTCCATGAAAAAATACCAAAATAAACATTCAGAAACGTATTTTGAAGTTAGTGACATTTTTGCTGTTGTTGAATTTTAGAGTAAGCACCTCCTCTTAAAGTTCTGAAATTGATGATAGTACCAGATACCTTCATCCTCCGCCTGAGGAATCTGTATGTGGAGCAAGAAGCCACGGTCAGAACCCAAACAAGTGCCAACAGAATTGTTTAAAATCAGAAAAGGAGTGCGACAAGGTTGTATCACCTTATTTATACAACTTATACGCAGAGTACATCATGCGTAAGTCCAGACAAGATGACTCTAAAGCCAGAATATTGCTGGAAGAAATATCAACAACCTTAGATACACAGATGATAATACTCTGATAGCTGAAAGCGGGGAGGAACTAAAGGACCTATTAATGAGGATAACAGAAGAGAGTGCAAAAGCCTGGCCTGCTGCTCAACATTAAAAAGAAGAAGATCATGGCAAACAGGAATCTCAGTTCCTGGCAAATAGACAGGGAAGAAGTGGGGGCAGTGACAGATTTTATTTTCCTGGGATCCAAGATCTCTTCAGGTGAACTATGATATTCCCAGAAGTAACGTACGGATGTGATAGCTGGACTATAAAGAAGTCTGAACACCATAGAATTGACCCCTTTGAAAGTGTCCCTTGGACTGCCAGAAGATACAATAAATCAGGAAAGCAAGACAAACTGTTTACTAGAAGGTATGATCATGAGGCTGAAGCTCAAATATTTGGCCCATATCATGAGACAACAGGATTCCCAAGAAAAGTCTCTGATGCTCGGAAAAATTGAAAGCACAAGAAGAAGGGCACAACAGGCTGAGATGGATAGATGATGTCACTGAAGCAATGGACATTAACTTGATGTAGCTCAGAGATGCTGTACCTCAGAGATGTCACTGGCGTGCTGCAATCCAAAGGGTCAGAGAGTTGAATGAGACTGAATGACTAAACAACAAAATACATATATATATATATATATATATATATATATGTTTTTTTCGCAATTGCCCTATGTTTGAGTTAGTAGTTTGTGAGCAATTCCTGCGAATAACACACGGTGCAGGAGTTACTCAGGCCTGTTTCACATTGTAATGTTTCTATAGCTTCCTTCCTGGCCTTTTTCCAATAATATATTTAAACAAATAGGGTTTGTCTTACTCTCCTTTGCAATTAACTTTTCATTTTCTATCTTAGCCTGTCTAATAGCTTGTTTGCAAGACTTATTAAACTCACATGAAAGCTGCATTTGTTCTCTCTTTCTTGTATAATTTAAATACCTGATTTGTATTTCCTATCTTTACTCCTTTTAAATGATCTCTGAGTGTACTCAAGAACCTGCTCCCCTTAGCTGATCTTCTGGTCTCATTTATCCAGTTTATATCAGGGTAGTTAAAATCTTCCATTATTACAACTTGACCATGCTTAGCTGCATTTCTAATCTGTAGCAATAATTGCAATTATCACATTCAATTATACTTGGGGGTTTATAGCATATCCCTACCAATATTTTTTAGGACTTCACTGTTTATCTCAACCCACAATATTTCAACATTATTTATGCATATTAAGTATGTCTTGCTACCAAGAATAGCGAAATTAAATGTAGAATTAGATAAAAATATTCTCACATACACAGAGTTGTTTTGATGAAAACAGGACCTGCAAATTGAATAAGGGGAATGTCATTAATGGTGTATTTGTAATGTTTAAAGGCGATATTGCATCTCTGATAATTTAATTGTATTAAAGAAAGTATACTGTGAAAAAGGAATTGTGTCAATGTATGTATGAAATAAAACCCATTGTAATACAAGTGAAATATGTTGCTTAATCAAACTTGTTCTCCAAAATTGATTAGTGGTGACTGCTGCCTAATAAATGTGTATATTTTGTTTAACATAGAAAAATTGATTTCATATTAGCACCATATGTTCCAGCTTCTAAAGTTGAAATAAAGACTTGTGGTTCCTATATACTCTATTTTTTGTGTATGATATTTTTATGTTAAAATTTAGAAAAGTTATATAGTCGATGGTAAAAGGTTTAGTAATGTATACCTTTGCCCAAAGGTATTGATTGGCAAGTGGATGTTTAAGTATAGTAATTCAAATGTTACATGCAATATGTGAATGATTTAAGTGAGATTTGAAATATAAAGTTGTTACATTGTTTACTTGCCTCTAAATGTTAACTTACACCAAACAGCAGGAGTGAATGAATATTAGCACATGCTCTGGAAGATCTCTCTCTCTTGACTGAACAAACAAATACGTCCACATGTCATTAACTATCATCTGCTCGCTCTCTCTAGCTACTGTTTGTCATTGCAGGTGAGCCAATCTAATTTTAAAGTATTTGACATTTCATTTGCTCGCCCCCTCTGGCGATTGTCCTCCATTGCAGGCGCGCTATAACTATAAAACCACTAAAAAAATATCACCTGACCATAATTGACCCATCAAAATTCATTGAATCTGACAGCAGATCACATGCACAAGTGGCTCTTGTGCATGCTCATTACATTAACATTTTAAACTATTATATCTCAAAAGGCATATAGACTTGAAACATTGCCTTATTTCAACACCCCAAATTGCAACATAAATCAACCTTTTTTGGATAGACAGAATTCCATGGAAATTGGCAAAAGAAATTCAGAACCCCAATCCCTTCTAAAATACATAATTTCAGATACATAAAACCAATGCAGTTATAAGCTCATGAAAAATTAGTTTGTAATGGAACACCAGTAAGATAACCCTAACTATTAGAGCATGACTATTTACATATAATAGTGCTGAGGACAAATAGAGAGGTAGTGAGGGACACAGCAGTGGTCATTGATGATGTAAATTGTGTTTTTAATTTATACTGTCTAGCTAAATATTTGCTTTGCTGCTGTTTTTTTAATGTTATTTAATAGCGAAATAAATCATGTTTAATAATCACTGCCTTAGTTAATATATGACTCAACTAACTTCAGCAGGGACATCCTGAAATCTTAGCCTTTGATTTGCACTTGAAGACGAAATATGGTCTAATGCCTACAACTGCCTATGTGACTGGGCCATTGAATACTGTAAGGGAGCGGACCTAATGTTAAATGAAGTGTGGTGTGTGGCTTAAAATATGGCTTACAGTTGGGCTTAATTAGAAGGTCAGCCCTTTAAAGAAAAAATATGGGCAGATGAAAGATATGGATGGGTGTAAGGGTTGTTAGACTAAATGCATGGCTAGAAGGGAGAGTGAAAATATAAAGGCCTTTAACCCTGACTACAAATTCAGCCATAGTATTCAACATATTGAACAGCTTTATATAGTAACTTTTCAGCATCTGCATTGTTTGTAGTCACATGAGCAACTACACTTTCTTCCTTATGAGACTCCAGTTTTTGGGAGGGAGGAGTGGGCAACTGGCAACATTATTTGGATGGCATGCTGCTCCAGGAATTGGGGAGCACGGAAGAAGAGACATATGCAAATTTATGAAAAGCAAATGCAAACACATATGGTGTAGGGAAAGAGGAACAAACATCAGGGAAAAGACACATTGGGTGTTTGTGGAAGAAGGTGAAAGGTGGTGGTTATGAAGGAAGAAGCAATGTGGGTTATAAGGGAAGAGACAAAGCAATCTGGAGGATGATACTAAAACATTGGTCCAGGGTGGTGAGAGTAGGTAGAAGAAAAGGCATCTCAGATTATGTTGTTTTGCATTTCTCTCCACATAGAAAGTTCAGTTGTGTTCCTCCTTCAGGACAGAATTTTCACTTGGGCAGATGCATTACATTGACATAATGCAGAGTCTCCCAATTTGTCTTTTATTGACAAACATATATTCTTAAAAGAAGCATTATATACGACTTATAAGAACACAAACCCTCTGATACAGAGTAATTGAAGTACCTGCACTGGAGATAACAATCTATAGAGATTGCATTACGATGTATAGAGCCTACAAGTTAAATTGCTGCAAACAATTGTGAATACATGAGACTGATAGCTATATACAAAGGTTTGGGGGTACTGAAAAAATACATACTATGACATGTCAAATATTCTGAAACTTTAGAAATTGCCGACACTGCTACTGAGAACTTAAAGTGTAAAGGAGATGGGAAAGTGATACAAGAAGACGAGAGAGTGTGGTGGACAATGGCCCAGTCAGTAGGCAATAAACACTGAAAGCGGTGGCTGTGTGTTCAACAGTGACTTCCAATATGCAATATTGGTTTGCTTTTGAAGCATATTACAAATGAAATTGACTCAGTAAAGAATGACACCGATTTGATCAAGGAGGTGGTATCTTTATTTACATGTATAAGGGAGTGCTTTTATACATAATGATTGCTTCTAGAAAAATGTCAGTGTATGATTGTATGTAAGTATGTATGTATGTGAGTGTGTGTGTCTGTATGTCTGTGTGTGGGTGTATGTCAGTGTATGTATGTCTTATGTATGTATGTCAGTGTATGTATGTCTGTGTGTGGGTGTATGTATGTGTTGGGGTGTATGTCAGTGTGTGTGTATGTATGTCTGTGAGTGCGTGTCAATGTGTATGTCAGTGTCTGTAAATCAGTGTGTGTCTATGTGTGTCAATGTTTGTGTATGTATGTCTCTGTGTGCCAGTATGTATGTATGTCTCTGTATGTATGTATGTCTCTGTATGTATGTTGGGAACCACTGATGTAGAGAGTCTCAGAGGACTGTGAAGAGTCCTTTTTCATGGAGAGGGGATTAAAACTTTGCAACATGAGCGTCCATGAAACCATTCTGACTTTCCTTGACAGCAGTTCAGTTGGTGAGGAGCACAAGGCAAGGAGGACAAGGCAAGGGGAGGCCAAGTGCACCTAGGAGAAAAATAAACCATATTAAGAGGACTTCACAAGGACATAAACTCCTGTTTCAATATCATATGCATTGATTTTATCAGACATTTGAGGCAGCCTCTCTTCTACCTGCTTGTGATGCTTAAGAAGTGTTTTTGTGAGTGCTATAATATATAATCTGCCTAGGTCTCGGTCTCCTCCGCTGAAAGTTTTGCAGTTCATCCCATGGTTAAGGGAGGCTTGGACTCAAGTGGACTTAAGTTCTTCCGAATAATTAGCATTGTGAGTTTTATCTTCTTTAAAAACAAGATTACCCAGTTGTTTTCTGATACTTTCAGGCAAACAAAACTCAATCAAGAATGTACAATATCAGTATATATGTTAAAATATATTTTACCATCAGTCTCACTATACCGAAGGAGTTCAGAAGTAGATTGGGAGGCCAGTTAAGTTGGTGTCGGCTACACAGGGGAATTGACACTGCACTCACAGTTTGAGACTGATAACCATGATGGCATACAGAGCGAGTATGCAAAGAGTCTCTCATGAGGGCTGCAAAGAGCCTTTTTTAATGATGAGGGGTGAGAAACCTTGCAACATGAGCGTTCATAAAATCATTCTGACATTTCCTTCAACCTTGACAGCAGATTGATTGGTGAAGAGCAAAAGGTGAGAGAGGTCCAATCCACCTAGGAGATAAAGAAACCTTTTTAAGAGACTTCACAAGAACATAATCTTCCGCGGTTCAATATAATATGCAATGTTTTATTAGACATTTGAAGCAGTCTTTCTGCTCTCTGCTTATGATGCTTAGCAAGTGTTTTTTTTTTTGCTTTTTTTTTTTTTTTTGTGAGTGCTTTAATAAAATCTGCCATGGTCACTGTGGACTTAAGGACTACCAAAGGATTAACATTGTGAGTTTTATCTAGTTTAAAAATAGGTTATGTAACCCCATTTGTGTTCTTTCAGCCAAATAAACCTCCTACACATTCCCTGCAGTAACCTTGGTCTTACTATTACAATTATAGTATATACAATATGAGTATATATGTCAATATATTTACCATCAGTCTCTCCACCTGAAGGAGTTCACAAGTAG
Source organism: Discoglossus pictus (assembly GCA_027410445.1). Lineage (NCBI taxonomy): Eukaryota > Metazoa > Chordata > Amphibia > Anura > Alytidae > Discoglossus > Discoglossus pictus. The sequence goes on from CM050163.1 coordinate 85,803,116, forward strand.
ATTGGGAGGCCGGTTAAGTTGGTGTCGACTACATGTGTGAATTGCCACTGGTCCCATGCTTTGAAACTGATGACCAGAAGGATAAACCATGAGGGCAGACAGAGCAAGTATGTAGAGTCTCTTAAGAGGGCTGTAAAGTGCACCCTTTTTCATGGTGAGGGGGCTAGAAATCTTGCAACATAGCCTTTTAGGAAACCATTCTGACCTTTCCTTCAACCTTGACAGCAGTTTGATTAGTGAGGGGGACAAGGTGAGAGGTCCAGTCCATCTAAGAGATAGAAAGAAACCTTATTAAGAGACTTCACAAGGACATAATCTCTTGGTTCTATATCATATGCATGGGTTTTATCAGACATTTGAGGAAGTCTCTCTGCTACCTGCTTATAACCCATTCTGACATTTCCTTCAACTTTGACAGCAGTTCAATTAGTGAGGAGGACAAGGTGAGAGGTCCAGTCCACCTAGGAGATAAAGAAACCTTATTAAGGGACTTCCACCTGCTTATGATGCTCAGCAAGTATTTTTGTAAGTGCTATAATATAATCTGCCGTGGTCCCCTCTGCAAAATGGAGAAGCTTGGATCCAGTGGACTTAATTAAAGAATTAACATAGTGCGTTTTATCTTGTTTCAGTAGGTTATCCAGCTGTTTTCTGATACTTTCAGGCAAACAAACCTCATTCACATTCCCCGCAGTAACCTTAGTCTTGCTATTAAAATTACAGATCAGTATATATCTTAAAATATATTTTATCATCAGTCTCTATACTGAAGGGGTTCAGTAGTAGATTGGGAGGCTGGTTACATGGGTGAATTGCCACTGTCCCCATGCTTTAAAACTGATGAACAAGAGGATAACCACGGTGGCAGACAGAGGAAGTATGCAGAGTCTCACAAGATGGCTGTGAAGAGCCCTTTTTCATGGTGAGGGGCTAGAAAACTCGTGACATGAACTTCCATGAAACCATTATGACCTTTTCCTCAACCTTGACAGCAGTTTGATTGGCGAGGAGCACAAGGTGAGCAGGACAAAAATAAACCTTATTAAGAGACTTCACCACCTTATTAAGAGACTTCACAAGGACATATAATCTCTCCCAGATCAATATTATCATTGGTATATCAGACGTGAAGCAGTCTCTCTGTTAGCTGCTTGCTTTTGTGGTGCTATAACATAATCTGCCATGGTATCCTCAGCTAAAATCTTTGCAGATCCACCCATGGTTAAGGGAGGCTTGGACCTAGTGGACATGGGTCTTCCCATGAGTATTTCAAGTGGTTTTGCCTTGGGGAAAAAGCACTTTGAACACCGGATTCTACGCTCAAAGACAGGGTCCTCCATCCTTTGCAATGTGTTAATACTGCTATTGTTTTTGCCTTAATCGTAACCTATGTGTAGCGCTACGGAATGTGTTGATGCATTACAAATAAACGCTGATAATTACCCCTGCCATGTCAATTAATGCTGAGGTCTGGCCAGCTTACATTCTATATAGTCAAGAACAAATAAACCAAAGAAACTTCTTTACTCACCTCACATAGATCATAGGTGTATCTTGTATCAGCTCACATATGTAATTATATTTTATATTTATCGTGTGCTACAGTTTTCTGCAGAAAGATACAAGGGATACAGAAAATACATGAAACTTGTGACTATACAAACTTAAACAAAGTTGAAGAAAGTTGCAAGATTATGGTGTGTACATTTGTTATATTGCTTTTGAAAGAATAATGTTACCCCAATTGGTATACTGTACTTTTTTGTCTGTACAATTCACCTAATTAACCAATTATTAAACCTTACCTTTATCTTTAGAATCTCTCAGTCTTCATGTGCAAGGTAGAGTTTGCTCCTTTAAGACTTCCTGTATTCATCTTTAAAGTTCATGGGCCCAGAGTTAACCAGATCCTCATCTCTTGATCTCCTGTTATGAATGCCTCTGCCTCCCTATACAGCTCCTTATATAGGGGTTTTGGGCTCTGTGACATCATCTATTATGACATGTCTCTGATGTAAGAAGTGTTTGTTACCTGGAGGGCCCAGCTCAGCCCTGGGATATCAGCCATTAGACAATGTACAACAGAGGTTCATTTGTCTCTCATTAATTTTTATATTTCTATATCTCTCCTCCATTTCTCTCAGCCTTTTTTTCTCTCCCATTCTCTGTCTTCCCTTTCTCTTTTAAGTTTCTTTTCCCTCTCTCATTTTTCTCTGTCCATCTTCTTTCCCCGTTACTCTACTCCTCATATATCTTTATTTCTGTATCTCATTCTTTCTCCATTTGCTTTTTCTTTTCTCTTCCATCTATCTCCCTTTCTTTATCTCTCTTCTTCCCTACTCCTTTTTTTCTATATCTCTTTCGGAAAGAGATGTGAGGAAGAAACGATTCAAAGAAAGACAAATTGAATAAAAGTTCGAGGGGTGAAAAGTTAGGATGAGTAGAGAGTATAGCAAGAAAGGGGAGAGGAGGGAAGGTGCAAAAGTGATGAGTAGGGGATAAGAAAGAAAAGTGAGAAGGTGGAATAAAGTTTTATATGAGTGATGGAAAGAAATTGGGTGAAAGAGGAATAAGAAGAGAGAAATGAGAAGAAAATAGGAGTGATAGAGACGAGTTGGGTGATGACAGGTGAATTATTGGAAAGTGGGTGGAGAGAAATAAGATAGAGGTGAAAAATTAAAGGAGTGAAGAAAGGGGGAGACTAAGACAGAGGTATAAAAGAAGAATGAGGTAGAATAGAAAGGTCGGTGATGGGAGAAGGGAATTGAAGGAGCACGGGTAAAAGTCAGTAGAAAAAGGGGGAAGGGAGAAAAGATGGGAGAAGTGAGAGGGTGAAGGCGATAGGAATATGAAAGAGAGTATGTAGAGGGGAGAAATTAGAGGTGGAGGAAATAGAGGATGAGAGAAGAATAAGTGGATTAGGAATAAGAGGAGAAATGTACATGCGGGGAAGAGAAAAAGGAGGAGAGGAAAGAAAGAAAGGAAAGGTTGTGCATTCACAATACCCCTCACCTGAAGGAACACTTAAAGACACATATTCCTCTCTCTGCATTCACAATACTCCTCATCTTAAGGTAATTTCCTGAAGAACCTCATTATTGGTTGTTATCTGTTCGCCGAAATAGCCCTCTTTGTTGTTTGTTTTTCTTTTTTATTGCCTCCTACTTCCCCCACTAAATAACTCTCTCTGTATTTGTCTGTTTTTAGGAACACTTAAAGACATCTATTCCTCTCTCTGCATTCACAATACCCCCCACTAGTGATGTCGCGAACAAACTTTACCAAATGTTCGCGAACGGGCGAACATCGACAAACCCCATAGACTTCAATGGGCAGGCGAATTTCAAAACCCATAGGGACTCTTTCTGGCCACAATAGTGATGGGAAAGTTGTTTCAAGGGGACTAACACCTGGACTGTGGCATGCCGGAGGGGGATCCATGGCAAAACTCCCACGGAAAATTACATAGTTGATGCAGAGTCTGGTTTTAAGCCATAAAGGGCATAAATCACCTAACATTCCTACATTGTTTGGAATAACATGCTTTAAAACATCAGGTATGATGTTATATCGATCAGGTAGTGTAAGGGTTACACCCGCTTCACAGTAACAGACCAATCTCCCCGTTTAATGCACCGCAAACAACCGCAAACAGTCCCTTTGCACAACCGCAAACTCCCCATTTGCACAAGGTTGGATACCAAGCTAGCCATGTCCCGTTTCTTGTCCTCACTGATGTCGTTGAAGGTCTTCCTCCACCCAGCCACCAAGGGTCCCCGAAAGGTGACAACAAGCCCCCTGGGACGCCTGCTGTGTTTGGTCTTCCACCTCCTCAAAGCCACCTTCCTCCTCTGACTCCTCTTCTTCAGACTCCTCTCTCTGCGTTGCCTCTGTCTGCGTTATTATAAGGTGTGTACTGTTAAGTAGTACTATTCCTATTGGTTTAATCCCTGTTACGTCCACTATCAGGGGACGTGTATATGGCATGGATTTTTGGAAGCGGGAGAGGGAAAAGATGCTTGGTCGGTCCCTCCACACAAATTTGAGCCACGTATTCCATGCTTGGCAGCCGTCACCAGGTTTACCCAATGCGCAGTGTAGGTGATATACCTGCCCTGACCATGCTTTGCAGACCAGGTATCAGTGGTCAGATGGACCCTTGCCCCAACACTGTGTGCCAGAGATGCCATTACTTCCTTTTGCACAATCGAGTACAGGTTGGGGATTGCCTTTTGTGCAAAGAAATTTTGGCCGGGTACCTTCCACTGCAGTGTCCCAATAGCTACAATTTTTTTTGAACGCCTCAGACTCCACCAGCTTGTATGGTAAAAGCTGGCTGGCTAAGAGTTCAGACAAGCCAGCTGTCAGTTGCCGGGCAAGGGGGTGACTTTGTGACATTGGCTTCTTACGCTCAAACATGTCCTTGACAGACACCTGACTGTGGGCAGATGAGCAGGGACTGCTCAGGGTGAGACACGGAGTGGCGGATGATTGAGAGGGGGCAAGCAGGGCAGCAGTGGTTGACGTGGCTAAAGATGCTGGACCAGGAGGAGGATGGCGGCTTTGACTTTGTGTGCTGCTTGTACTGATGTGTTGATCCCATAGGCGTTTGTGATGTGACATCATGTTCCTTCGCAAAGAAGTTGTACCTAGGTGGGTGTTGGACTTCCCACGACTCAGTTTCTTTTCGCACAGGTTGCTAGTGGTATCGCTGTTGTTACAGGCAGACACACCAAAAAATTGCCACACTGCTGAGCTCTGCAATACCGCATTCTGGTGGTGGCAACAGCATGCGTTGACTGGCGTGCTGTCTGGCTGACCCGGGTGCCGATGCATGCTGTCTGACTGTGCCACTAGCTACTTGTGACGACCTCCCCCTGCTTCCAACTCGTCTCCTCCTCCTCTCTGTCTCTCCATCTAAACTTTCCTCCTGTTCTTCTTCTCTTATAGCGGGCACCCACGAAACATCCACGGACGCATCATCATCATCAACCGCTTCACTTGTATCTGACAACTCAACAAAGGAAGCAGCACCGGGTACACCATCATCATCATTAGACCGTACGTCTATGTGTGTAATGCTGCCTGACTGGGACATATCCCTGTTATCTACATCCTCTGGCACTAATGTTTGTGCATCACTCATTTCTTCCAACAGATGTGTAAATAACTCTGCTGACGGATCAAGTGAAGCGGCTGTGGTGCTAGTGTTGGTGGTGGCGGCAGGCGGGCGAGTGGTAACTGGAGAGGTGCACGAAGCTAAGCTGGAGGAGGATGGTGCGTCTAGGTTCCGAGCGGAAGCTGTAGAAGAGTGGATGTCCTGTGTTAGCCAGTCAACCATGTCCTCAGAACTTTTCAAGTTCAGGGTACATTGACTCTGAAAACTGGGCATTATTCTAGGGCCAAAGGGAATCACAGCACCACGACGGCCCCTGCGGGGTGGCCTGCCTCTGCCTGTCATTTTTTTTTTCGATTAGTGGTACTATGCGTGCAAGCTACTGTGACATCAGATATGAGTGTCACTGTGCACTGGCAAAAGTTGGCAGAGTAGATGCAATAGGCTCCACACACACGCCTGTAGGCAGGCAACTGATATTCAATCGATTACAGTCAAAAAAGTCACTGAGCACAATATAAGCTGTGAGCCTGACACAGGCAGGCAACTGAAATTAGATTACAGGAAAAAAATGGTTGTTTTCAATGTATGTTACACCACCAGGTATGAGTAGTGAAAATAAGCACAATATAAGCTGTTAGGTGTTAGCCTGTCACACACACACGCTGGCAGGCAGGCATAGATTACACACAAAAAATTATAAAATAAAATAAATGATGTTCAAAGTTTCCTCAACGATAAAGTATAGGGGGCGAACCGAAAAGCACATGTGTTCGCCGTTCGCGGCGAACGCGAACATGCGAAAATCGCCGCGAACAGTTCTTCGGCGAACTGTTCGGAACATCACTACCCCCCACCTGAAGCAATCCCCTCCCTCCCATCCCCTCTACTCAACCATTCGTGTTTACACTTAATTTATTGAGGCACACTAATTACCTTCATCTGTCCAATCAGTGGCATCTGCTTATTACCCCTAACCACTCCTTTAAGAAGACACAGTGTAACAATGTTTCCTCTTACTTCCCTCTCCCTTATCTTCTGCTTGTTTCTCAGGCTCTCCTCAATTTCCCCTATTCATGTTTCAAACTGTATTGCCATCTTACCCTTCATACTCTCTTCCCCTCTTCTTTGCTACGACGAGCTCCTCTCCTTTCTCTAGTCTTTATCTCCGCCCTCTTTCAAAGCCAATAAGCAGAAACGCTTCTGTAAGTCCTACTCTCACCTCCTCTCTCTTTCATTGCTTATTTTACTGGCTGCTGGAGATATATCTCCACACCCAGGCCCCACATTCATTCCTACCTTTTTTTAGTCACGATCAGCCCACAGGGCAATAAACGCTCAAAACCCTCATAACTTAATACGCATCATCTGTCACAAATCCTCCACTTTGCCCTTCTCATGTGCCCTCTGGAATGGTAGGTCTGTTTGCAACAAACCCACTTACATTCATGACCTATTTATTTCCAACCCCCTCAACCTTTTAGCTATCAATGAAACCTGTCTCTCTCCATCTGACACTGCCTCCCCTGCATCATATGGTGGCTTACATTTCAGTCACACACCTAGACCTGGTAATAAGCAAGGAGGAGGCGTGGGAATATTACTTTCCACCCGCTGCTCATTCAATTGCATTCCCCCAGTTCCCTCTCTCCAGTTCTCTTCTTTCAAAGTTCACACTATCCGTCTCTTTTCACCCATCTCACTGCAAGTGGCTGTCATCTATCGCCCGCCTGGACCAGCCTCTCAATTTCTGGATAATTTTGCCGCCTGGCTCCCTCACTTTCTCTCCTCTAACATACCTTCACTCGTTCTTGGTGATTTCAACATTGCCACTGACACTTCAACTTCCCCTACAGCCACAAAATTACTTGCACTTACTTCTTCCCTTGGCCTCTCAAAATGGATAGAATCCCCTACCCACCAGGATGGACACTCTCTTGACCTCATTTTCTCCAATCACTGCTCTATCTCCAATCTTATCATCCCCCACTCCCTCTTTCTGACCAACCATCTTCTTACCTACAGCTTCATAACTCCTTCCAATCTCTACCCTTTATCACGCCCAACTACCAGAACCCACAGAAACCTTAGGCACTTAAATCACAACACCTTTCTAATTTACTACAACCCCTCCTCAGTCCACTCACTACCCTCACTTGCCCTGATATTGCTATCACACAATACAATTTGACTCTAAATTCCACCCTGGACTCTCTGGCCCCTATAACCACAGGCAGACGCACTCACACGCACACTACACGAACACGCTACATCCAGAAGTGCTTCCGCAGCGCTGAACGATTATTGGGTCAATTTAGCTTTTCAGCGAACTTCCTCCATTACAAGTGTATCCTATGCTCCTATCACTATGCCCTCAATCTTGCTAAACAGAGCTACTTCTCATCATTAATATCAAATTTGGCCTCCAGCCCAAACATTTGTTCTCCACGTTCAACACTCTCCTCTGCTTTCCCCCTCCTCCTGCCCCTTCCTCTCTTACAGCTGAAGATTTTGCTAGACACTTTAATAGTAAAACTGTAAATATTCGTAATTAGATGGAGAAGCTGGATCAGATAAGGGATTCTTAAGAATGGGTGTAATTATGGCTTGTTTCAAAGGTGATGGAAACTTGCCAGTGTCTAGGGAAAGGTTGAATAGATGTGTGAGTATGGAAGAGAGGGGAGCGATCACCTGTGATGGAATCAGATCATGTGGACAAGTTGTGAGATGAGAGGTTGATAGAAGACTAGCAACCTGGCCATATCACACCTTCTCCTCAACAAACCCTCTCCTCTCAATCTGGCCATATCACACCTTCTCCTCAACAAACAAACAGCAACCTGCCTTCACCCTTTCAAAAACCTTCATCCAATATGAACTCCCTTAACCCTGTAACTGAGGATGAAGTTGCTAGTCTTCTATCAACCTCTCATCTCACAACTTGTCCACATGATCCTATTCCATCACAGCTGATCCCTCCCCTCTCTTCCATACTCACACATCTATTCAACCTTTCCCTAGACACTGGCAAGTTTCCATCACCTTTGAAACAAGCCATAATTACACCCATTCTTAAGAATCCCTTATCTGAACTAGCTACTTGCCCGTCAACAATGATGGGAATTAAATTTTAAGCCTGGCAGTGCTGTTTAACACCCAATGTGAGCACATTCGACGCTCATCGCGAGCCCCATGCTGATCGCCTTCGGCGCTCATTGCGAGTCTTTCACACGGTCTACTTCCTGCCTTGTGTCTCATTTCCCCCCTTCCCTCCCTCCCTTGTGTCTCCTTACCCCCTTCTCTCCCTCCCTTGTGTCTCCTTTCTCCCCTCCTCTCTCTCTTGTGTCTCATTTCCACCTCCTCTCTCTCCCCCTTACCCCCTCCTCTCCCTCCCTTGTGTCTCCTTTCTCCCCTCCTCTCTCTCTTGTGTCTCATTTCCACCTCCTCTCTCTCCCTTGTGTCTCCTTTTCCCCCTCATCTCCCTCCCTTGTGTCTCCTTTCCCCCCTACCTTGTGTCTCTTCCCCCCTCTCCCTCCCCTGTGTCTCTTCCCCCTCTTCCTCCCCTGTGTCTCTTTCCTGCCCTCTCCATCCCCTTTGTCTCCCCCTCTTTGCCCCCTTCCCCCTTATCCTCCTCTTCCTCCCTTTCCCTCCTTATCCTCCTCCATTTCCCCATATCCTCCTCCCCCGATCCTTCTTCTTGCTTCCCCTGATCCTCCTCCTGCCTCCTCCCCCTTATCCTCCTTCTCCCTTTCCCCCTCTCCAATAACCCCCCCTCTCCCTCCAATTACATTCCTATCCCCTTTCCCCTCTCTAACTGTGATCAGATGAGCTCCTGCTGCTGCTCTCTCCACTGCAGTGCGTCTTCTGGATGTGTCCGACCAGCATATACGCATGTGACGTCACGTCATTAGCATATGCCCTTTTGGACACAGCCAGAAGACGTGCTTCAGGGGAGAGAGCAGCAGCAGGAGCTCATCTATATATATATATATCACATATATAGTTGTGAGCTTACGAGTTGTTGCTAACGCATAGCGAGGGCTGCAGGCGAGGGCCTCAGTTGCTGGCATGGAGCGTCCCTCGCAAAATTTACGTTCAAACGCAAACAACCACACAACAACCGCGACCACGCAAACAACACAACACACTAACTACGACCCTCGCAAACTTTACCTCGCAACGCAAACAACCTACGAGACACGTTACCACACATTAGGACCTCGCAATAATCGGCCGCAACTCGCGAACATGAAAAAATTAAAAACACAATAAATACACACAACACATACATAAAAAGCTTATCTACAGCAAGAGGGAGCATCCAGGACCTCAAAAAAACAACTTACACCTTCATTTAACTAAAAAAAAAAGACACTTTTAGACACTAAAAAATTAGCTAAGCGACAGAAAAAATGGCTGCCGAACAAAACGAAAACAAGGCTACAGCACTCTAAACACGCAAAACACCACAAGAAACTTGCAAAACGCCACAAAAGACCTACGGATATTCCGCTAAGACGCATACCACACATTACCCGCCATTTTACGAAAATGCGGAAGTACACAACTACGCTAACGGTTTGGTCTCGCGTACGCACAGTATTACACTGCACACATTCAGCATGCTTACACAGCAGCTCCACACCACTAATGCTGCAGCAACATCAAAACAGATTGCAGCTCTTCATCACAATGCTTCAAAATAGGTAAAGTATATTCATTTATTAATGTATTATATATTTCATTAGTACACACCAAACAGCATTAGCTACCTTACAATGTCATTGCCATCATTTTTTGACGGGCAATTCGCTAGTATATATATATATTTGGAGTGGGGTCCCTCTCCTGTGGTGAGGTGGCTGACTGAGTGGCCATAGGCACTGAAATCTAGGCTGCTTAGAGGGCCAGACTGTCATTGGTCCTTCATTCAAATGCGATTTGGCCAATTAAATAGGGCTCTATATAAGCACAGAGCATATGCTTTTTACAGTTGTTTTTAGTTAGTGAACTTCTATCCAAAAGCAAGGTCTTCACTAACTAAAAACTTCTGTAAAAAAAATATGCTCTGTGCTTATATAGAGCCCTATTCAATTGGCCAAATCACATTTGAATGAGACCCACAGTAAGGAGAAGGCCAATGATGCTGATGTGGGCTGAATTAGCAATATAGGGCTTAGAGAAAGCCTAAAGCATTACCTGGAAACATGGGCAAGGTAGCAGTTTAGTAGATATGGGCTAAATATATAATGAGGGCTTAGAGAAAGCCACGATGATGAAAAAGGCGAGCACTTGGACATATGCAAGGAATCCGACTGCCATTATCTGGGATCAGAAAAGAATTGTTATGAGACAATTGGCAATGTTCAGTTGTTGTTGCCTTTGTCTGGATCAATTACCAACTAACAATCCACATATTATAAGGATCAGAATATATCAATAACTATGTAACTAGTCAATTCTTGCAAATTAACAAAAACAACTGATAATATATAAAACATACTTTTTAGTAAATGTAGTTTATTGTTTTAAACCAATCTTGTGCTATTCCACCTTAAGTGAGCTAAGGGGGCTGGGCCGTACGTAAAAGGGGCGGGGCTTATAGTCTGATGCGTAAGACTGTGCTTCTAGTAGTTGTCGCTGTGCTGTCACAGTGGGCATGACGTTGTGGGGGCGTGTCTTCCGGACACAAGGAGTGAATGAGGTGCAGACACAGGTAGAGGAGTCATGCAGTTGTTATGTGCAGCTGCCCCAGTCAGACTGATCTGGGTGCTCATAGATGCTGCCTTTGTCATTGCTTTGCTGGTGCATTTATTATTGGGGTGCAGGAGCAGCCAGTCCTTTATATGCAGCATATTCCAAGATGTCATTCGCTATGGGAAGACCAAGTCTGTTGTGCAGCGCCCTGCTTGGGTGTACTACTTGGATGTGCCCAAGAGGTAATGTGCTATGTGTACATATTCATATCTAACTGATTCATTATTTTATAGCATAATGGGTCCCATGCAATGTCATTGAAAGGGTTAATTGATCCATTTAATAACTTTACTTAAAAACATCACTATACTCCCTGGAAAATGTTAAATGTTTTTACTTATTTGTAAAATAAACTATGTCCACAATGAATTATTATTATTTTTTTTTTGTTGGGGGGGGGGGGGGGGTCTTTTCTGTAAATTGGCTGAGATTTTAGTCAATTTCTAACCCTAATTCCCAATTCAGCCGCGCCACCAAACTAACAGGAAAGATCCTTTTTTTGCTGCAATGTTCTGTCTCGGACATGTAAAGTCACACAATTAGTAGAATGAGAATTATCATTTGATGGTGCTTGTTTAGGGCCAAGTCACAGTTAAATATAATGGCCCTCATTCAATTACAATTTGGCCAATTGAATAGGGCTCTAAAGAAGCACATAACATATTTATTTTAAAAAAGTTTTTAGTTCGTAAGCATCTATCCAAAAGCAAGGTTTTCACTAACTAAAAACTTATTTACAAAAAATATGTTATGTGCTTATTTAGAGTCCTATTCAATTGGCTAAATCGCAATTGAATGAGGCCCATTGAATGCAATGGCCTGCCATGTTGGTCAAGGTCGAGCAGACTTTTTGGTATAGCAGTCCCAAAACACTTTGGCCCTCATTCAATTGCTATTTGGCCAATTGAATAGGGCTCTAAATAAGCACATAACATATTTATTTTAAAAAAGTTTTTAGTTCGTAAGCATCTATCCAAAAGCAAGGTTTTCACTAACTAAAAACTTATTTACAAAAAATATGCTATGTGCTTATTTAGAGCCCTATTCGATTGGCTAAATAAAATTGAATGAGGCCCATTGAATGCAATAGCCTGCCATGTTGGTCAAGGTAGAGCAGACTTTTTGGTATAGCAGTCCCAAAACACTTGGGGCCTCATTCAATTGCGATTCGGCCAATTGAATAGGGCTTTAAATAAGCACATAACATACATTTTTTAAAGAAGTTTTTAGTTAGGAAACATCTATCCACAAGCAAGGTTTACACTAGCTAAAAACTTATTTAAAAAAAATATGCTATGTGCTTATTTAGAGCCCTGTTCAATTGGCCATATCGCAATTGAATGAGGCCCTTTGTTATTAAAGAGCCACTTAATTCAGCACAATTTGGACTACATGGCAGTAAAAACATGTTGAAATACTTTTTGAATTTTTCACTGAGAAATCAAATAAATTCAATCTGTATTTACATGTGTCACTGACTGCCCCCAGCCAGACTAGCACATCTAGCTCAATGTAGAATTAACCATTAAATAACCAATCTGTGCAGAGCTTGAAATGCTGGAATCTCCTAAACGTGTCAGTTACGGGTTAACTGCTTTATGCATTCCTGAGTGCAGGGAAAAAAACACTATCAATCACTGTCTTCACTGCTGGTTCTGCTGTATTAACAGACTTAAAACTGTAGATTTTTTTTAGCTGTTATTAGTGTAATAAAAAAAAAAAAAAAAAAAGATAATTTTAACATCCTATTTTGCACTCTTTCACACCATGAAGAGACTTACAATGAGGTAAATGGTCCATTTAACTCTCCAGACCTTGGCCCCTACTGAATTGCAACTGTTACAGAGCGATTGAATTGAACAAGCCCGCAACAACCTGGCTGAAAGCCAAAACCGTAAACCATGCCCCCGTAAGTAGCATTTCAGGGCATGATCATGATCAATTAGGCAAACCCATAATGACCGATTTAGAAACAGCCAATAGTAAATGAGACCGTCATCATGACGTCAGTAAAACATGGAGGTTAAACTACAATCAATTACCATTGCGATCAGACTCGCAATCCAGAAAGGTTGCAATATATAAAAAAAACAATAAATCTACTATTCTAGTCCATGTGAGTTCAATGATATGTATTAACCCATTGATTGCCGGATGGATATAACATGAAAATTACACATAACTTTTTTTATTATTTTATTGCAGATTTGCGAGCTTGAGACTGTTGTTCAATTAATTCTAATGTCTTACAAAACGTTCCCCATCTTTTTAAAGTCTAGTATTGATTTTTTATTCACTTTTACAGCGCGTCCTATCTGGTACTTGTAGGATTTTCTTCTACATTTGCCATTTACGGGTGTGAAAACAGCTGCGGGCTTGAGGAATTGTAGCAATTGAATAGTGATTAGAACGTTTATAGGCTTGAAAGATCAAAGGCTTAGATGGGTTGGAGGTACGATTTTCACAACCGCAGGGATTTTTATCCTGTAACCTACAAATCGTTTGCGGGGAGCTAAAAGACGCCAATTTAATAGCAGTAACTTTTGCGGACTACATTACGAAAGTGGTGCAGCCGTGTGATGTTCTATGTGGTATTGCTGTATTTATATGCAAATTAGGCCACATCTATTAATTAGCTGTTTTGATGTGCTAACTGGGATTACAGTCTACCTGTCTGAATTTGTAGTGGCCGAAATAATAAGTCTTATGGAGGGTTTAGTGATATAATGCATGAGCGTGTCCTGTGGGTTGTCTATACGTGTAGATCAGATTAGAGATAAAGTCCTATATGATAAGGTTATTAGTCTGATCTAAATTTATAGATTGACCAACTGGCAATGCCCTTTGGGTTCATTGCTTCCAAAACCAGAGTGGTCCTTATTTAATAGAGGACAGGAGACGCAAGAGGCCACTATAATAATGCTAAAGCTGGAGATACAAGGATTTTTATGCCAAGGGTGACTTCTTTATATAGTTCACATAATAGTGCACATATAGCATTGCTTTATTCTGTATTTCTTGACCCAACAGATGGTTCACACATTTTTATTTGGTGTCATTGTTTTGGAACGGTATCTTGCTGTGGTTTCTTCTTCAGAAAACTCTGTTCGGTGTTGATTTCCCAGATTGTATAAGATTACTGCATCACTTTCTTAATGTGGACTCAAAGGAACACATCCTGGGTGAGTAACTATAACATTGATGCTGACTTAAGGGACCACTAACTAAGCCATGAATAAAAAAACATTAGAGAAAATCTGAATTTTTGAAGACTCTGTTTATGAATCTAAGAATCCATTTTGTGTTTTGTTACATCCGTTCCTGAGAACTGGATCACGAGGTGTGTATGTGTGTATATCACATATATAGTTGTGAGCGTACGAGTTGTTGCTAACGCTCCGGGCTCGCGTAGCGAGGGCACTGGGCGAGGGTCTCAGTTGCTGGCATGGAGCGCCGTAACTGCCAGCAACTGCGACCCTCGCAAAGTTCACGTCGCAACCCAAAGAGCACGACACACACATTACGACACTCGCAAACAACATACGACACACATTACAGCCTTGCAACACTCGGACGCAACTCGCGAACATTACAAAATTTAAAACACAATAAATACACACAGCACATACATAAAAAGCTTACCTACACCAAGAGGAAGCATCCAGGACCTCAAAAATGCAACTTACACCTTCATTTAAATCAAAATAAAAGAGTTTCGCCACAAAAAAAAACTGTAAGCGACAGAAAAAATGGCCGTCGAAGAAAACGAGGCTACAGCACTCTAAACTCGCAAAACACCACAAGAAACTCGCAAAACGCCACAAACGACCTACGGATATTCATACCACACATTGCCCGCCATTTTAACCCAATGCGGAAGTACACAACTACGCTAACGGTTTGGTCTCGCGCACGCACACTATTACACACATTCATCACGCTTACACAGCAGCTCCACACCACTAATGCTCCAGCAACATCAAAACAGATTGCCAGCTCTTCAACACAATGCTTCAAAATAGGTAAAGTATATTCATTTATTAATGTATTATATATTTCACTAGCGACTTGCCCGTCAAAAATGACGGCAATAAAAACTGAAGCCTGGCAATGCTGTTTGCCACACAATGTAAGCCTCTCCCCCTCTACTTTACTGGCCTTGTGATGAGCGCCTTTGGCGCTCATCACAGGCCTTGCAATGAGCCCCTTTGGAGCTCATTGCGAGTCTCTCCCTCTGTCTACTTCCTCCCTCGTGTCTTATTTCCCCCCTCCTCTCCCTCCCTTGTGTCTCCTTCCACCTCGTCTACCTCCTTTGTATCTCCTGCCCCCCTGTGTTTTTACCTCCCTCTCCCTCCCGTGTCTCTAAACCCCTCCCCTGTGTCTCTTTCCCCCTTCTCCCTCCTATGCATCTCCCCCCCCCCCCGTGTCTCCCCCAACCCTCCCCTGTGTCTGTTCCCCCCTGGCCTGTGTCTCTTTCCCCCTCAGCCCTGTGTCTGTTACGGCCTTCCTCGTGTCTCCATTTCCCTCCCTTGTGTATCTTCCCCCCTGCACTCTCTCCCCTGTGTCTCTTCCCCCTCCTCTTTCTGTGCCTCTTCCTCCCTGTCTCTTCCCCCTCACCCTCTGTGTCTCTCCCCACCTCTCCCTCTGTGCCTCTTCCCCCCTCTCCCTCTGTGCCTCTTCCCCCCTCTCCCTCTGTGCCTGTTCCCCCCTGGCCTGTGTCTTTCCCCCTTCCCCCTGTGTCTGTTCCCCTCTCCCTCCCGTGTGCCTCTTCCCCCGCCTCTCTCTGTGTGTCTCGCCACTGTGTCTCTTCACCCCTTCCTCTGTCCCCCCCCCCCCTCTGTGCCTCTTTCCCCCTCTCTCTGTACCTCTTCCCCCCCTTCCCTCTGTGTCTCTTCCTCCCTCACCCTCTGTATCTCTCCCCCCTGTGTCTCTTCCCCCCTCTCCCTCTGTGCCTCTTCCCCCCTCTCCCTCTGTGCCTGTTCCCCCCTGGCCTGTGTCTTTCCCCCTTCCCCCTGTGTCTGTTCCCCTCTCCCTCCCGTGTGTCTTTCCCCCCTCCTCTACCTCCCCTGTGTCTCTTTCCCACCTATCCCTCTGTGTCTCTTCCCCACTCTCCCTCTGTGCCTCTTCCCCACTCTCCCTCTGTGCCGTGCCTCTCCCCCCCTCTTCCCCACTCTCCCTCTGTGCCTCTACCCCCCCTCTTCCCCACTCTTTTACCTGCTCTCGGGCCGCGCAAGCGCGGCTTGCGCCACGCTCTGCGCATGCGCGGCTCATGCCGCACTCTGCGCAAGCGCGGCTTGCGCAGCGCTTTGCGCATGCGCGGCTAGCGCCGCGCTCTGTGCAAGCGCGGCTCGGGCGCACAGCGTGGCTTGCGCCGCGCTCTGCGCATGCGCGGCTCGCGCCGCGCTCTGCGCAATGCGCAGCACTTTATAATTGTCTAACTGCGATTCGTCTGAAGCGTAACGACGAATCGCAGTTAGACAATTATAATATGTGATTACTACACACCAAACAGCATTAGCTAACTTACAATTTCGTTGCCGTCATTTTTTGACGGGTCAATTCGCTAGTATACATATAATGTGGAAAGAGGAGTTAGGAGGCAACAGGGAGAGGCAATAATCAATCTTTTTAGGTAATTGGATCATTTTGAAACTGACACAAAACGCCCAGGTAGTTTGCATCCATAGATGCAACCGCAGCTTTCCAGAAATATTAACGCCCTCCCACACACATTGTCCACCAAAGTATCATGGATGCCTCCAGAGTCCAGAAAGGCATAACAACTAACTTATTCCAGGCTTCATTGTGATCTATATTATTCATTTAACCTGCCTGATTTGGAACAACACCTCAGGAGTATACACTTGTTAATGTTATCTTCTGCTAGATTGATTACAAATTTAACATGAGAGTCCTAGATAACCTATCGTGCATTTTAAAAGGGCCGGTTTTTACCACTATTTTTTCTTTCATTAAAACAATTGCTGCAAAGGCAAAAAGATGAACTCCTTTTCATGTACAGCTCTGCAGCTGCTTCTGACTCTTGTAGTGCACCCGTTGGCTACTGAGCTCTATAGAGGAAACATTTATATATGACATGTCCAAATCAGACTTTGAAATGAAAGCAGGTCTTGACATTATTGTAGAGCTGCATTTGCATGTGTGCTAGAAGTCATTTTTTAAATCTTTGCAGCTTTTGTTTTTTTATGCAACAAAAAAACAGTTTTAACCCTGCTCTTTTAAGTGCATATTGAATGAGCTCCATGTCCTTTTTAACATTATTAGGTTTAGGTGGTAAAAACAATATCCTACAATTTGAAAAAGACAACTCTGATATTTATAACATGTAAATAAAGGGGTAGGATGTGTCACCCACCATTTGTGTTTGGCTGCATGTTTATATGATTTTTATTTTACTTGTTTGTTTTTTTTGTTTTATTTTAGGTGGTGAATTTTCTACGATTTTGTCTCTTGCCCTCCTGTGGTTGCTCAGCCTTAGAAGGCTGATGGAATGTCTCTTTGTCAGTGTCTTCTCCAGTGGAGTCATTAATCTTGTACAGTATTGCTTTGGATTGGGATATTACCTTCTAGTTGGACTAACTATACTTGGTCAATCTCCATTGAACAACAGGACTGGTATGTGATTCCTTGTTTATTAAATGGCGAGCAATATGTTTTAAAATGGAACCTATATATAGTCTATCATGTCAAGAGGAGGGACCAGCAGGACCGGCCAATGCTGTGGATCCCACCGGTTAGATCCTCCACTATGTGCAGGGACTGTTGCTTTGTTGTTGTTGCAGATTGGTGGCTGGACCATTGGAAAGTGCTTGCCTTTGTATAATACAGGTACGGGGTAGCTTGGCTTATGGTAAGGGCCTAATAGCACTCCCATACCTTGGTGGTCCAGTTGTTAGGATTTGGTGCTTTCACCACTGCATCCTGGGTTAGTTTCATGTCAAGGAACCAAGAGGTCACACCCTCTGAAGCCATGCTGGGTTGGGTTTGGTCAGTACTTGGATAGGAGACCACCTAGGAATGCCAGGATCTGTATACTGTGGCCCACTTGAGAAGGTACTGGCAACCCACTCCAGTATTTATGCCATGAATACCAAGTTGATTAGCATGGTGTGTTGCAGTCCATGAGGTACAGCTAACACATTTGTATATTTTAATAACTTTAAAGTAGTAATGAGACTATACTTTATAGAACGTTTAAAAGACATTCATGATGAGTCCAGGCTATCGGATGAATGCTGGCTTCTTTTTAAGAAAAGTTGGGGGGGTTATTCGTCGTCTTCTTTTTTTTTTTTTTTTTTTTTTGCGCTCAATGGATATGAGTGATCTGGATCCTAATTAATGTGCACGTGCTTTATAAAACATGCACATTTTCCAAGCACTGCTCCTCCCTATTCTGTGCTTACAATTTGTTTTCAAAGGGGCATCGCTTTACGACTACTATTGTCATAACATCATTGAATACTATTTGTTGTTGTTCTGTCACGTCCAATTCTCTCTGACCCTATGGACTGCAGCTCTTAAAAATTAGAATGTTTAAAACATTAATGTGCAATGTAAAATGTAGAAGTTTTGTGTCACCGAAAGGGACACTAAATGTACAGTGGATATAAAAAGTCTACACATCCCTGTTAAAATGTCAGGTTTCTGTGCTGTAAAAAAATTAGACAAAGATAAATCATTTCAGAACTTTTTCCACCTTTAATGTGACCTATAAACTGTACAACTCAATTGAAAAACAAACTGAAATCTTTTAGGTGGAGGGAAGGAAAAAAAAAAGAAATTTAATGTGGTTGCATAAGTCTGCACACCCTCTTATAACTGGGGATGTAGCTATGCTCAGAAATAAGCAATCACATTCCAAATCGTGTTAAATAGGAGTCAGCATACACCTGCCATCATTTAAAGTGCCTCTGATTAACCCCAAATAAAGTTCAGCTGCTCTAGTTGGTCTTTCCTGAAATTTTCTTAGTCGCATCCCACAGCAAAAGCCATGGTCCACCGAGAGCTTCCAAAGCATCAGAGGGATCTCATTGTTAAAAGGTATCAGTCAGGAGAAGGGTACAAAAGAATTTCCAAGGCACTAGATATACCATGGAACACAGTGAAGACAGTCATCATCAAGTGGAGAAAATATGGCACAACAGTGACATTACCAAGAACTGGAGCTCCCTCCAAAATGATGAAAAGACAAGAAGAAAACTGGTCTGGGAGGCTACCAAGAGGCCTACAGCAACATTAAAGGAGCTGCAGGAATATCTGGCAAGTACTGTCTGTGTGGTACATATGACAACAATCTCCTGTATTCTTCATATGTCTGGGCTATGGGGTAGAGTGGCAAAACGAAAGCCTTTTCTTACGAAGAAAAACATCCAAGCCAGGCTACATTTTGCAAAAACACATCTGAAGTCTCCCAAAAGCATGTGGGAAAAGGTGTTATGGTCTGATGAAACCAAGGTTGAACTTTTTGGCCATAATTCCAAAAGATATGTTTGGCGCAAAAACAACACTGCACATCACCAAAAGAACCCCATACCCACAGTGAAGCATGGTGGTGGCAGCATCATGCTTTGGGGCTGTTTTTCTTCAGCTGGAACTGGGCCTTAGTTAAGATAGAGGGAATTAGGAACAGTTCCAAACACAAGTCAATATTGGCACAAAACCTTCAGGCTTCTGCTAGAAAGCTGAACATGAAGAGGAACTTCATCTTTCTGCATGACAATGACCCAAAGCATACATCCAAATCAACAAAGGAATGGCTTCACCAGAAGAAGATTAAAGTTTTGGAATGGCCCAGCCAGAGCCCAGACCTGAATCAGACTTAAAATCTGTGGGGTGATCTGAAGAGGGCTGTGCACAGGAGATGTCCTCGCAATCTGACAGATTTGGAGTGTTTTTGCAAAGAAGAGTGGGCAAATCTTGCCAAGTCAAAATGTGCCATGCTGATAGACTCATACCCAAAAAGACTGAGTGCTGTAATAAAATCAAAAGGTGCTTCAACAAAGTATTAGTTTAAGGGTGTGCATACTTATGCAACCATATTATTTTATTTTTATATTTTTTCTTCCCTCTACCTAGAAGATTTCAGTTTATTTTTCAATTGAGTTGTACAGTTTATAGGTCACATTAAAGGTGGAAACCATTCTGAAATGATTTATCTTTGTCTAATTTTTTTTACAGACATTTTAACAGGGGTGTGTAGACTTTTTATATCCACTGCATATATTTTCTAACACAATAAATAGTAATGTATAGCAGGGAAACTGAATATGTTTATTAAAAAGCTTTTACAACATACAGGAGCAGAATACAACCATTTACTAAATAATCACAATTGAGAGGATCTTCATCTCTCTTATTTATTTAGCGCCAAAATATTCAGTAGCGCTGAGATTCAGTAATACATATGCACAACAATACATTATTAATGTAGAATGACTAATGCAAAAGGTATTGACAGCCCTGCCCTTGATGTAACAATCATACAAAGTACATGGTATTGGGCCTAGTGTCACTGGCTGAGCCTCTGCAGAAGTGGCTGGCTCAGTGCAGGTGGTGAATGGAACAAATGACAGGATCCATGCCATCAGCAGATATGGAACCCACCAATATTGTTATTAATATATCTATTTTATATGCAAGATACTGCCTGTAAGCCTTAACTTTATTTCGAAAACATATACTTCTAAATTGCCTTTAAGAGCAGTGGCTTTGTAGTTAGTTCTTATACCTTATTGTTTTGAATTAATCCTGTATAATATAATATAATACTCCTTTAAGTAACATGGTTTCCTTTATTTCTTTTTGCCAGTCTCTGTTGCAGACCTTCTAATGCAGGCTCGCTGGTACCATGCCATTGGGGTGATGCTCTATATTTGGGCTTCTCTACATCAGTACCGCTGTCATGTTATTCTTGCCAATCTTAGGAAAAGCAAATCAGGTGAGATCCTTTGTTATCTAGGAAATCACTGTGGCTTTTTGGAGAACTGAAAGGATTACAGTAAACACAAAGCTCCCGGTTATTCAGTATTGTATTGCTGAAAATAATCTGCAGAATTTCTGACTGAGCATAATTAAGCAGGAAAAATTATTTTATCTAGTTTTTAACTAGTAACATAATGTAATTGTGATGACTGCTGGAAGTTGTGTGTAAAGGGGTTCAATTACATTTCTAGAGAGCTATGGTTGCAGTAAATGATGCAAGGGGTCTGCTTTTGGTCCAGTGAGAGGAAATGGGCGTTGTGCCTGTTTCAATCTTATCCAATTATCTTTGCAATGGCCTTATACCCCCCAAAACATACTGTGTCAGCTCTGTGGAAGTGATTTAACAAAAACAAAATGGATTCCTGTACTTATAAATTCAGACTTTTGTCCCATTTTTTTTACTTAGGTGCTCACATTATTAGTTTAGACTGCAGTGGCCCTTTAACTGTGACTGCTGGTATTTAAACAGAGAGGAATGCTTTATATTCTGATTGTTTACATAAAGTATAACTGTGTACTTAAATACTTATTGCAGTACTATTCAGGATGTGTTTTAGTTGGCTTTAAAAGCAAGTACACATACAAAGGAATTATTACCTTAGTAATGACCGTCTAGATGCTGCATTTTTAATCAATTATGATTAAATATTGCTGCAAGACATTTGCAAGTAAGCCCAAAATGACTTATGGAGATGTATGAAAAAATAATTGACTCCCTTCACAGTAGGTAATGTTATTTCAGGGTTGCCGAATATGCACCAAATTTTTGTTTCTCTGCTGTGCACTCGTAGACAGTCATTGCTCCAGTCGTGTATTGCATGGAAATCCTGAAATTCTGAACTGTGGGATCAACAACCCTAGACTAACACTGCCTACCACTTCTTAAGACTTACTGCAACTGACACTCCTGCCCTAGCAATTTGATATGTTTAACCTCTAATCCTGCGGTCAGCTTGTCCCCTAATTAAGACAATCACAGAAGACATCCTGGGATGTTTCTGTGTTTCTTCATCATGGGAAACAAATTGTGTGATTAGAAAGGAAAGAACACCCGCTAAGGGAGGGAATAACAGGTAAATTGTAACACAAGATAAGACAAATGGGGGTTCCCTGGTTGTCCAGTGGTTAGTATTCTGTGCTTTCACTGCTGCGACTTGGGTTCGATTCCAGTCAGGGAACCAAGTGGTCACACCACCCTGGAGCCATGTAGGATTGGGCCTAATCAGTACTTGGATGGGAGACCATCTAGCAATACCAGGAGCTGTTTGCTGTGGCCCACTGGAGAAGGAACTGGCAACCCACTCCAGTATCTCTGCCATGAAAACCAAGTGAATCAGCATGACCATGGACATAAAGATGTGCACGGTGTGTTACGGTCCATGAGGTCCCAGAGTTGGGAACGCCTGAATGATGCAAAAAAATATTCTCTTTAGATCAGAGGTCCCCAACTATTTTTTTTTTTTTTTTTTTACCATGGCCCACTTAAAATTTTACTAAGGTCTTGGTAGGCTACCTAAATGCTGCTCAGAGTCTTCACAGAGCATCTAATGAATTAAAGGGATACTAGCAGTTTTTCTTTACAGTAAATTTCTGAAATATTTAAAATATTGCAGCTCCTGTATGCTAATGTGTGGCTCAGAGTACTTGATCAGGGTGGAAGAGGGGTTTAACTGCCAGATAACATTGGGGTCTTTATTTTGGCCACTACAGAGAAAGACAAGCAGACTGTAATACTAATTAGAACATCAAAGCAGCTAATTAATATGCATGAGATGTTGATTTGCATATAACGACATGAGACTTCCTAGGACTGATTCATGTTAGAAAAAATGAATACAACATTTTGAATGCTCTTTAAGAATTGCCTAAATAACCACTTGATTTTGGGGTGACATAATCTCTTTAACAATAATAATGGTTTGTTCTATAAAATATGGCACTTATAAGCCATAAAATCAAGTACCTAGGCACTATTGTACGTTTATGCATTTTTATCAATATTCTTAATTTTGTTTCATATATTGTAAACCTCAGCTTTAGATGACTGTTAAAAAAAAAAAATGTATAAATAATTATCTTTTTTTTTTTTTCTTCTTCAATATCAAAAGTAAATTTCCCCATGTTTTGCGGATGTATTTTTATTTTTATTTTCTATTTCAGGTAAAATCCTGAACTTGAAGCATGCTGTACCTTGCGGAGACTGGTTTGAGAGGGTGTCCTGTCCACATTATTTTGCAGAGCTGTTGATCTATATTTCTATAGCAATAGTCCTTGGACTCTGGAACACAACCTGGTGGCTTGTGGTCATCTATGTATTGTTTAATCAAGCACTAGCAGCAGTTTTAAGTCATGAGTTTTATCATGAGAAGTTTGACAACTATCCTGTTGAAAGGAAAGCATTTATACCATTTATATTTTAAATATTTGTATATATAATATTCTGTGTTTATACTTTTCTAGACACCCAGTGTTTGTTTTGTTAAAGGATTGCTGGATAGTCATATTTATAATATGATCTTAAGAAGGATATCCCTTTATAATGTGCAAGATGTTTTCAGAATGTATTAAATAAATGCAACCTTTTGTTTTATTATGCTCAATTTTGATTTATTGGTAAAAGTCATTTGACTTTGGGCCCTATTCCATTGCCCAATTTGTAAATCACTATGGGAAAGCACTATGGTCACTGGATTCTAATGTAATGTGTTAATATTGTTTTGCCTTGATCACAACACATGTATAGCGGTATGGAATGTGTTGGCGCGTTACAAATCACATATATAGTTGTGAGCGTACGAGTTGTTGCTAACGCTGCGGGCTCGCTTAGCGAGCCCGCGGCCCTCGCGAAGCGAGGGCCGCGGGCTCGCTACGCGAGTCGCGGCCCTCGCGAAGCGAGGGCCGCGACTCGCGTAGCGAGCCGCGGCCCTCGCGTAGCGAGCCGAGGCCCTCGCGAAGCGAGGGCACTGCCCGAGGGTCTCAGTTGCTGCAAGGAGCGCCGAAGGCGCTCCTTGCCAGCAACTGAGACCCTCGGGCAGTGCCCTCGCGAAGCGAGGGCACTGCCCGAGGGTCTCAGTTGCTGGCATGGAGCGCCGAAGGCGCTCCATGCCAGCAACTGAGGACCCTCGCGAAGCGAGGGCCTCAGTTGCTGGCATGGAGCGCCGTAGGCGCTCCATGCCAGCACCTGAGGACCTCGCAAAGCGAGGGCCGCAGTTGCTGGCATGGAGCGCCGAAGGCGCTCCTTGCCAGCAACTGCGACCCTCGCAAACTTCACGTCGCAACCCAAACAGTACGACACACACATTACGACACTCGCAAACAACATACGACACACGTTCACACACATTACGGACTCGCAACACTCGGACGCAACTCGCGAACATTAGAAAATGTCAAACACAATACATACACACACCACATACATAAAAAACTTACCTACACCAAGAGGGAGCACCCAGCACCTCAAAAATACAACTTACACCTCGATTTTACTTCAAATAAAACAGTTTAAACACTAAAAAAAAAACGAAGCGAGAGAAAAAATGGCCGCCGAACAAAACGAAAACGAGGCTACAGCACTCTAAACTCGCAAAACACCACAAGAAACTCGCAAAACACCACAAAACAACTACGGATATTCCGATACAAACGTATAACACACATTACTCGCCATTTCGCGCCAATGCGGAAGTACACGACTACGCTAACGGTTTGGTCTCGCGCACGCACAGTGTTACACTGCACACATTCAGCACGCTTACACAGCAGATCCACACCACTAATGCTGCAGCAACATCAAAACACATTCACAGCTCTTCCACACAATGCTTTCAAATAGGTAAAGTATATTCATTTATTAATGTATTATATATTTCATTATTACACACTAAACAGCATTAGCTACCTTACAATTTCATTGCCGTCATTTTTTGACGGGCAATTCGCTAGTAAACAATAATAATCTAATGCATTTTATAGAGTGCGATCCCAATCAGCAAATATTACTTATTGGCACTAATTATTGGCCTCCGATTGCAGATTACGTGTAACTTCCATGTTTTACTGACATCATGATGACGGACTTATTTACTACTGGCTGTGTCTAAAAAGTAAATTACGAGCTTGCTTAAATATTGTCAGATCATATGATCATGCTTCCTGAAATCCTACTTAAAAAGACAGGGTTTACGAGTTTAGGCTTAAGGAGGTAAATTGCGAGATGGAGTCAATGGAATACATCTAAACATTTAGTGAAAATAACACCTGCAGCCAAATTTTATGAGTTTGAGGTATTTGCGAATAGCTAACTAAAGAAGGCCCTTTATTCTTAACACACTTAGCTGAGAAATTGGAGGAGTCTTGCCTATAATTACATCTCTAATTACCTCTATCAAAATACTGCCACTTTAAATATCTATTAGACAACAGAACTTAAAAGTCCAGTGTAAGCCATTTTCTTGTTAAACTAATTTTTTTGTTCAAACATTCACAAATCTTTAGTCAGGAATTCTAATTTGAGAACAGTTTTCCTTATTATTGGCCCCTGCTTTACCCCACCCCACATTTTATTGTCCCAAGCACTACTGAAGGGAAATTGAATAGTTCAACTGAGATAACCTTATTCAACTTATCCATTATATAGCAGTTTAAATCTTTCACTTCCTTTCATTGGTGCCCAGGACAATGAGAGGTGGTGAGGGTACAGCAATGGCCGTTAATGAGGTATACTATGTTTTACTAAGTTTGTTTGGTTTTTTTTGGGGGTTAAAAATTTGATTGGCTGCTGTTTGCACATGTAACCTAAAAAGTGTGTACAATGGCCTGCTAACGGCAGAGCAATATGCAATATGATAGCCCTCTTCCTACAGCCCAAGTGGCAATCCAAGATAGAAGCATCTATGACACAAGCAGAATTTCTTATAAATTAAGTTTTTTGTTTTGTTTTGTTTTTTTCTCTAAAAATGATGTTATGACGTGCATACATAATGTTATTTTGTTACATACTTCACAAATATGTGATTTTTTTTCCCCCAAAGTGGTCCTTTAGCTCAACCGGTAAAGAGGCAATCCTAATATACAATATTTATACATTGCCTCATCAAATTGCTAACAAATGGACTGATAAAAGAGTGTTGCTCTTTTTCTTTCTTCTATACATTTGCGAGGGTGGATATCATTTAGGCCAGGGGTGTCCAAGTTTCGATTGAGGTGCTGATTGGCATCGCCTTTGGGGACTCCTGCAACTGGGCATGCACGGCGCAGTGGTTGCGCCATTGTGCGATAGGCGCATTGGCACGGGGGAGATGCGCAAACCCAATGGTGCAGCGTTGCAGAGGGGGACAGAGGGAAAGAGGGAGGGGGATAGGGGGAGGAGAGGGAGGGAGGCAGAGAGGGGAGCGGGAGTTAGAGGGGGATGGAGAGAGACATAGAGCACACAGAGCGCAGAGAGAGACACGGCACACAGAGGGAGCTCAGAGAGAGACAGAGACAGCACAGACAACTGAACATAACATATGACAGCTTCATTTATGACGGACAAGTTACTAGTATTGTTTTAACTAGGGTTCCTGAACAAAATAAGCATAAATAATGTATGTAATGGTACACTGAACAGCTGGTGTTAATGATGCAAATCTTGTTTAAATAATGAAGCTGCAATGACCGTGAGTGTTCATGAACGTGCTTTCAAAAAATGAGCCATTTGAATGTGTGCGCCTACCCTGCAAGCTGGGGATATTGAAAAGAAGAAGTATCCTCTTTGCTTAGAAAGTGCTGAGTTCATGCATTGTTTCTTAAACGCCCATCCACTCAATTCAACAACGCAGTCTCGCTGGGCTAGTTTTTGGGAACAGCACTTTTGTCTCCACTTCCCCTTTTACCCCAATATAGATAGGAGTCTCTTCTGATGGTGGAGAACCACATATATTGTATATTATTACATATCATGTGACTGTATTGTTAGTGACAAAGTTATTGTGTATCATTTATACCACAATTGTAATCACATATATAGTTGTGAGCGTACGAGTCGTTGCTCACGCTTGCGGGCTCGCGTAGCGAGCCGCGGCCCTCGCGTAGCGAGCCGCGGCCCTCGCGTAGCGAGCCGCGGCCCTCGCGTAGCGAGGTCACTGGGCAAGGGCCTCAGTTGCTGGCATGGAGCGCCGAAGGCGCTCCATGCCAGCAACTGAGGCCCCTCGCGAAGCGAGGGCCTCAGTTGCTGGCGAGGTCACTGGCCAAGGGACTCAGTTGCTGGCATGGAGCGCCGAAGGCGCTCCATGCCAGCAACTGAGGCCCCTCGCGAAGCGAGGGACTCAGTTGCTGGCGAGGTCACTGGGCAAGGGCCTCAGTTGCTGGCATGGAGCGCCGAAGGCGCTCCATGCCAGCAACTGAGGCCCCTCGCGAAGCGAGGGACTCAGTTGCTGGCGAGGTCACTGGGCAAGGGCCTCAAACCCTCGCAAAATTCACGTCGCTACTCAAAAAACACGACACACAAATTACGACACTCGCTACATTTTACGAGGCACGCAAACAACGTACGAAACACGTTACCACACATTACGACCTCGCAAACATCGGACGGAACACGCCGACATACAAACATTTAAAACACAATACATACACACAGCACATACATAAAAAACTTACCTACACCAAGAGGGAGCACCCAGGACCTCAAAAATGCAACTTACACCTCGATTTTACTCGAAATAAAACAGTTTAGAGACTAAAAAAAAAGCTAAGCGAGAGAAAAAATGGCCGCCGAACAAAACGAAAACGAGGCTACAGCACTCTAAACTCGCAAAACACCACAAAACACCTACGGATATTCCGATACAGACCGGAAACAACGTACGAAACACGTTACCACACATTACGACCTCGCAAACATCGGACGCAACACGCCGACATACAAACATTTAAAACACAATACATACACACAGCACATACATAAAAAACTGACCTACACCAAGAGGGAGCACCCAGGACCTCAAAAATGCAACTTACACCTCGATTTTACTCGAAATAAAACAGTTTAGAAACTAAAAAAAAAGCTAAGCGAGAGAAAAAATGGCCGCCGAACAAAACGAAAACGAGGCTACAGCACTCTAAACTCGCAAAACACCACAAAACACCTACGGATATTCCGATACAGACCTATACCACACATTACTCGCCATTTTACACCAATGCGGAAGTACACGACTACGCTAACGGTTTGGTCTTGCGCACGCACAGTGTTACACTGCACACATTCAGCATGCTTATACAGCAGCTCCACACCACTAATGCTGCAGCAGCATCAACACAGATTGCCAGCTCTTCATCACAATGCTTCAAAATAGGTACAATATATTCATTTACTAATTTAGCTACCTTACTATTTCATTGCCGTCATTTTTTGACGGGCAATTCGCTAGTGATGATTTAAAAATGTGTATGTTTAGTTCATGCACACACTCGTCACTCATTCGTGACTGTCAATCTGTTAGTAGAGTATGTTGTTCTACAAATGTGTGTACAGTGCAGGGACGGAGCTACCAGTGGAGCAGGTGTTGCAGTGCACCATGGATCTTTTTTTGGGGAGGAGCGTGCTGTGAAATGTTACTGTTTTTGCATCTGTTCTGTAGTGTAGCAGGTCCCCTGGACCCCTCGCCCCGGCCTAAACCACCATGGCCCCCTCTGAGCCCCCTGGGCCTTCCTGCGTCAGAAATTTGTGCATGCCTTTTAGAGGATGTCTCTGCAAAGTCGAGTACATGTGTTCTGGAGCTCTGCTGCAGGCAGAGAAGCTTTACGCAGGCAGGTGGTTGAAAAGTGGGGAGAAGAAATGGAAAAGTTTCTTGGTGAGCGGAGCTGTTATGGGAAAGAGTCTTGGGAAGAGGGACTGAGCAAATTGGGGAGCCCAGAGCAAAACACATTTTTACAAGGGGGGGGGGGGGCAACATTTGTTTTGCACCAGGGCCCTCCATTCTCTAGCTCCGCCACTGGTACAGTGTGTTAACATTATCAAAAATAAGTAAGGGAAAAGACACAAAATAAAACATTTAAAAGTATGCCTTTTGCTCTGATAAAGCTACCTCCATAATTAACCAGTCTATTAAAGTATCACTGTACTGCCCTAACAACATGAGCTAGATGTTTTAATTAAGTATTGATAATTAATAACAGGCAAACCCTGTTTAACGCTTCCCAGATGAGTGCTGATTCCCTACTCCGTGCTACATCTTATGTTCTATCTAGCCCTTAAAATCCCAGCTTAGAGCCTTAATAACAAACTAAATAGTGCCCTGGATAGGCATATATACAAGTTACGCCTGACAGCTGTTTCACTGCATAAAAGCAGCTTTATCATAGGTCAAGGACATAAGGACATAAAAAGGCTGCTTTGTGGGTAAATAAGGATCTTTTATATCTCTTCCTTCACATGTTTTTCTATGCTAATTGATGGTAGTTGTTGTTCAGTCCTCAGTCGTGTCCGACTCTAGGTTACAATATGGACGCAGCACAACAGGCACACCTATTTTTATGTCTCTGGTTGTACTTATCCATAAGGTTTTCTTGGAAAAGATACTGGAGTGGGTTTCCAGTTGCTTCTCCAGTAATTGATGGTGGCTGAACAGAAATAAAACAACTGTGGCTACTGTCATGATAACTCTTAGGAATATAAAAAAAACTTTGAATGCCCATTGCACAATGGAAAACATTATACATATGTTTGAGAGCATAACTAAGCAGGAAAAAGGTCAGTCATACACACAGTTTTGATTAGAAAAAAAAGCTTGGTCCATTGGTGGAAGTTGTGTGTGAGAGGGGAGTTTACATTTCTGATCTGTGGTTGCATGTTTTGATAAAAAAAAACGGTCTGCTACGGGACCAGTGAGGAGGAAGGGGTGTGATGAATTGCAGTCATATCCAGTTATCAACCAAAGGCACTGGATTTCTGCCTGCTCCCTTCTCCCCCACTCCTCCTTTCACTGATAACTACAAATATAAACACACCCATCACCGAATGATAAGGATGTGAAGTTACAAACATAAAATATATTGCTCACAAAAGTTAGTACACCCCTCACATTTTTGTAAATATTTTATTATATCTTTTCATGTGGCACCACTGAAGAAATGACACTCTGCTACAATGTAAAGTAGTAAGTGTACAGCCTGTATAACTGTGTAAATTTGCTGTCCCCTAAAATAACTCAACACACAACTATTAATGTATGTACCGTTGGCAACAAAGGTGAGTACACCCCTAAGTGGAAATGTCCAAATTAGGCCCAATTAGCCATTTTCCCTCCCATGTAATGTGACTCGTTAGTGTTACAAGGTCTCAGGTGTGAATAGGGAGCAGGTGTGTTAAATTTGGTGTTATCGCTCTCACACTCTCTCATACTGGTTACTGGAAGTTCAACATGGCACCTCATGGCAAAGAACTCTCTGAGGATCCAAAAAAAAGAATTGTTGCTTTACATAAAGATGGCCTAGGCTATAGGAAGATTGCCAAGACCCTGAAACTGAGCTGCAGCACGGTGGGCAAGACCATACAGCTTTTTCACAGGGCAGGTTCCACTCAGAACAGGCCTCGCCGTGGTCGACCAAAAAAGTTGAGTGCACGTTCTCAGCGTCATATCCAGAGGCTGTCTTTGGGAAATAGACATATGAGTGCTGCCAGCATTACTGCAGAGGTTGAAGGGGTGGTGGGTCAGCATGTCAGTGCTTAGACCATACACTGCATCAAATTGGTCTGCATGGCTGTCTTTCCAGAAGGAAGCCTCTTCTAAAGATGATGCACAAGAAAAACCGCAAACAGTTTCCTGAAGACAAGCAGACTAAGGACATGGATTACTGGAACCATGGCCTGTGGTCCGATGAGACCAAGATAAACTTATTTGCTTCAGATGATGTCAAGCGTGTGTGGCGGCAAACAGGTGAGGAGTACAAAGACAAGTGTGTCTTGCCTACAGTCAAGCATTGTGGTTGGAGTGACATGATCTGGGCCTGCATGATTGCTGCCTGCACTGGGGAGCTACAGTTCAAGGAGGGAACCATAAATGCCAACATGTACTGTGACATACTGAAGCAGAGCATGATCACCTCCCTTTGGAGACTGGGCCGCAGGGCAGTATTCCAACATGGTAACGGAAACACACCTCCAAGACGACCACCGCCTTGCTAAAGAAGCTGAAGGTAAAGGTGATGGTCTGTGTCATGAATCAGCCAGTGGCCATACTGGGTTTGGACAAAGTGCATGGCTCCTGCTGTGGAAGAAAAGATTCGGGGCCCACTTGTTATGGATATATTGTTATGTTGTGGTTTAGGGGATAAAGTATTATAAGTTTATCCCTTAGCATATTCCCATCCCTTCCATGTTTAGGCTCATTGTAATGGGTGTCATGTGAGGGAGCTGGTGGGATGTGTTGGTTGTATGTGTGTGAAACATTGGGTGTTGTATTTGTAAATATGAATGTATGTTATTATATTGTAGAGGGGAAGCCCATTGAATACAGCCAAAACCTCCTTTGTTCCCAAAGGCCTGTTAATCCCATTAGCTAAGTGTCCACCAGAGAACCAACAATGAGAAGCTCACAGCTGGAGAGCAGACAGGCAGGCACCATAACCCCAGGGGGTCTACAGGGATTCCTACTCAGAGAATCAGGGCAAAGTCCAGAGGGCAGGAAGATGTTTCTCCCTTGAGAGCCAGAGACCAACTAAATTAGGTAGCCACACCTAGTGGGCGGCCCAGGGGAGGGGTCTGGAAGTTTCCAGAGCTTACCTCTAGTCCATTGGCTAGAGGTAATCAAGTTACTCTGGAGATTACCCCACTGGCCAAGAGGAAGATAAGGGTTGGACAAAGGGGTAGCCACTCCCTGTACTGGTTTGTGAGTTGTTTAAATACTTGTGTAAAAATAAAGAAGTTGTTCATAATTTTCATCAAGACTTTGTGTGCAGGTGTATTATTGACCCAGAAGCATATGCTGGTAGAGGAGATCGTTCTGACTCCTTGCCAGGTTTTTCCCAGGCACACTACCTTAAGCTGGGACTTATGCTCTTGCATCCGCAAAGAAGGTCCATTGGTCTGAGTCACCCAAATCTTAGGTCTAAAACCTACAGGAGATAAGAGGACTAGGATCCTCTATACTCCATCATCATTGTAGGTTGTGACAGTCTGTCCAAGCATGCGTCCAGACCTAAACCCTATTGAGCATCTGTGGGGCATCCTCAAACGGATGGTGGGGGAGTGCAAGGTCTCTAACATCCACCAGCTCCGTGATGTCATTATGGAGGAGTGGAATAGGACTTCAGTGGCAACCTGTGAGGCTCTGATGAACTCCATGCCCATGAGGGTTAAGGCAGTGCTGGAAAATAATGGTGGCCACACAAAATATTGACACTTTGGACATTTCCACTTAGGGGTGTACTCCCTTTTGTTGACAACGGTTTAGACATTAATGGCTGTGTGTTGAGTTATTTTGAGGGTGCAGCAAATTTACACTGTTATACAGGCGGTACACTTACTACTTTACATTGTAGCAGAGTGTCATTTCTTCAGTGTTTTCACATGAAAAGATATAATAAAATATTTACAAAAATGTGAGGAGTGTACTCACTTTTGTGAGATACTGTAAATATAGTCGTCAGAAATTCAGTTTTTTTCAAAAATGTTTGTCTGTGGCATACACAGTTGCTAATAGTGTTAGTTTTGTACATAATACTGTAGACACACAAGTGCAGTGGTCCTTTTAGATATAGCAGAACAGTGATACTTTTGGAACCATGACCTTCAAGTGAACAATAAACATTTAGAGATACAGGTATAATTATTGTGGGGCTAGAAGACACTTGAGAAAGAAAAGGAACTGTAGGATGGAGGAATACCAAAGTAACATAAAAACTGCTATGTTAGTTGCCTCCATATTTCGCAAATATCTATTTACATTTAAAGGTTAGATAGAAATTCATTACTGCATTAGACTAGTATGCAGAAGAATATCAAGCTTTTTTACATTTATATTTAATTATTAAATATCTACCTTTTAAGTTGTAAGTCTGCGAGTTTCAATCCCACAAGGTGCTTTAGGGAAAGCACTATGGACACTATGGATTTGAGGCTGAAAGACAGGGCCCTCCTTGCTTTGCTATGTTTAATTTGTATGTATCTTTGTCTTGAACTTATCTTATGTACAGTGCTACGGAATATGTCGGCGCGGTATAAATAAACGATAATAATAATAAATTAAATGATTAACAGGACAAACAAGATATTACTTGCTATTCCGTGTCTATTAAATGTTCCCAAAACTTACTTTTAAAAAGAGTATATTTTTAACCAGCTTTATTGTTTTTTTTGGGGGGGTTTTCAGTTTGACAAATGTTTTTTCACATATTTTTACAGTGTTCAGACGTTTATGGATCTATGTCGTACAAGAAAACAAAACAGTTGTTTGTGACGCATGTAACAACCTAAGAATATTGAAGAGTCTTCTTATGAATCGAGGAATCCATTTTTTCTTTGTTACTTCATTGCCTGAGAGCTAGATCATGAGGGTGTATTGTTTTTATCAATGCAATGGGGGTTGGTAAAGGAGGTAACAGAGAGTGATCAGAAGGGTTTATTAGATAATTTGATCAGATTAGATTTTATACCACACCCCTTCCTCTACCAAGGCTGCTTGCATCTATTACTCTCCAGAAATTAAACTCCCTTCTAGCACACACAACTTCCACCAAAGTATAATTGATGTCTACAGGGTCCAGCAAAGGTATTACAATTTACCTTTTTTAATAAATAAAGTTGCTTTATGATTTCTTCCCTGCTTAAATGTGATCTTGGTGAGATTAAAGGTTTTCAAGCACATAACACCTATACATCCATACTGTTTGCCTTGCTGACAATAATGAGGAGGATTCAAGTACTCCAAAACTTGGACAGAGAAACAAGGGTCATCTAACTTCGGTTATGTGGCAGGTTAACATTTCCAGATTTGTAATCACTTGATTTTTCATTAAAAAAACAACACTAAATAGTTTCTAAAAGACTATTTTTGGGGGGTTGGGAACCAGCTGGTTATCTAATCCTCATGGTGGCTGCCCTTAAATCCAGTACATTTTTAACAAGGTGATATTAATGGTAAAAACACTCTATTTTCAGCTGGTTTTGTCCTGATTTGAATAGAGTACATTTTAGTTGCAAATAAATTGCTCAATAATGTATTTATAACTATGATTAATGGTGGTGATATATTTAAAGTATTAGACTCTTCTTGTACCTGAGGGATGGCAGATAAAGTTTCCTAGGTCTGACTGTTACGAAACACTGATAAAGAACTTAGGGCCCCATTCAAATCTTTTTTTGAGCTAATTTACGAGTTAAGTTGACACGTAGAAAAACCAGTGCTACGAGAAAAACTCACTGAATGGTGTAAAATGTCATAAACTCGCAATGTAGGAGTAGCTGACCATCAAGATTTTGACAAGCCCAGGTCAGAGTGCTACACATACATTAAGAAGTGCACATAAGTCCTTACATGTGTTCAAATAGTTCAAAAAGCCTTCATGTTGATCAGACTCCCCGTAATGGTAGAAAAAAAGCCTTCTGAAAAGCCCTGATTGCCATTTAAAGAGCCAATACTGCCACAAATATGTTTAAAAAAAAAAATATATATATATATATAATCATAGGGTAGCTTACATATTTCATTTTCTTATAAGTACATATGATGCATACTACCCACATAATAGGCTAGTATGATGTGTGATTCTGCATACATCAACTATCAACAATAATATATGTCATTATCACAAATATCTAGTGCAGTGGACTACAACAGGTGTTTATTGCTTTGCCAATAAAAAGCCCAGTCACACCTCAAACAATAGCCATATACAGCATGGATCCAGATCAGAAGAGCAATTTTGAATGTTAGATTGATTGAAAGGTCTCTCTCTCTCTCTCTCTCTCTTCTCACCCTTTTTATTCCTTATCTGTTTAATCTTTCCCTGATTTCTGCCCCTTCCATTCCCTTTAGATTGTAAGTGGTGAGTCTTCTAGGGTGCTTTGGGAAAAAAGCACTTTCTACAAAGATTCTAAGCTCAAAACAGGGTCCTCCATGTTTGGAAGGTTGTTAATGCTGTATTTTTCCTTATTTTTATCCCCTGTATTGCGCTACGGAATATGTTGGCGCGTTAAAAATAAAAGTTAATAATAATTTTATGTTTTTATCGTTTGTGTTGCTTGTTTTCCCTTTTAGAGGTGTTTTTACGAGGGTTTGAATAAAAAAAAATCTCGCCATGAAAATCTACATCTGCAGGTGGTGCCCCCTCGTCTCTGTATATCTTTCTTTTGACCTCTGCTTGTTGGTTTGCTTGCCTCCTCATGAGTTAGGAGACCTTGTACCATATTCTTCTGTATGCAGTAGTAATCCATCAATTGTGAGATTTGTTGCTCCACTTGTTGAAGGTATGCCCATGGGAGGGAAGTGCTGACATGTGCCAGGGCTAATGACATTGGTGGCAGTGGCTGCATGCTTGGTAGGTTACGTGGTTGGGGTGAATAGGGTCTCCATGGGGCCGTTGGATGCCATGGTGGTGGTGAAGGTGTTGGGGCAGATGATGGTGGCGGCAATGGAATCATTATAGTACATGCCTCACGTCAGCCCCCATGGCACCAATGTCCTCAGCTACCTCCCTCCACATATGTGCTCTCTGACCCAGTCTTATATCCCTGTAACCATGTTATATATTGAGCGGGTATTAATGGCACAAAGGAGGACCATGACCTTTTCATGGGTAGATTTGGGGGCATTGTGTTTTGTTCCAGCCTCCTTCTCATCTGACTGTGCCTGGGGATCCTGTCTGTTCTTCTTTGAACCTAAGTCCAGGCCCTCCCCAGCCCTTAACCCACCACTGGGTACAGGCCAACTCCCCTTCCATGCATGTGTCCCTCCCTCCACCTCTCCTTCACTACTCCCACTTCTCATCTCTTCACTTCTTCTGGCACCTCTCTCCACTCATCTCCTGGCCACTCGTCTCCCTCTCTCCACTCCTCTTCGTCTCTCTCCTCCTTTCTCTCTCCCCTCCTCTCACCCTCTTAAAGAGATTGCATATGATATGTAGGCGAGTGCAGTATCAGAGTAGGGTGACTTTAGTAAAGGGAAGACCAGATAGGAGTGAGTTGCAGTAATCTGTGGAAGGGATTTTAAATTAGTTACTTAGGATTTTTTGTTGTTTCCCCTGTGGATAAAGGACATGATGTGGGAGGTGTTGATTCTTCCTACTCCAAAATAAACCAATATTTTGTACACAATGAGGTAGAGCTTTGGGATCTATCCTGTTATATGAACGCACGTGAAGCTTCCTGGTCCCGAACGCACAGGAAGCCTCCTGGTGCCGAGTGCGCTCACGTCCCGATGTACTAGTATACCACAACCCACTAGCCCTCTAACCCTAACCCCCTAAACCTCACTTCCTAACCCTATCCCTCTAAACCTTAGTTCCTAAACCTCTTACCCTAACCCTCCTTCCCTAACCCCCTAAACCTCACTTCCTAACCCTAACCCCCTACACCACTTACCGGGCCTAACCTTAACCCAAAACACAGTAACCACTTACCGGGCACTTAGCCACAGGTAGATCGGGACATTGGTGGCGCGCTTCCTGTGCGTACATATAACAGAATAGGTCCGAGCTTTGCTTCATACACAAGTCCTATTAGCACTGCCTCTGAGCAAGGATCCCCAATGAAGCTTTGAGCTATGCCATGTAGGGTCACCCAAGATGGACAGGTCATGGCAGAGAGGTCAGACAAATTGTGTCCCACTGAAAAAGGAACTGGCAACCTACTCCAGTATTTTTGCTAGGAAAAGTCTTATGGATAAGCACAACCAGAGACATACTGACCATGCCTAGCGTGCTGCGGTTCATATGGTCATTGAGAGTTGGGCACGACTGAACAATAACAAAGAGCAAGGAAAGGCATATTAGGTTATGTCTGCCTCATGAAGTTGCTAATTCTTATATTATGTGCAATACAGGACCAGTAGTTCCTTTAGATAATGCAGGTCATTTATAAAGAATATTACAAGCAATAACCCATATGACATCACAGTTTATTTATACATTATTCTAATGCAATGTGTCAGTGTACTTTTAAATTCAGTGCAATAGAAAGCTCCATAGCCTAAACTAATCCCCCATTCAAATATGGCAGTCCTAGCTTCAGCGGTATCACGTCATGACGTCCATGCACGAACGCCGCGTGTTGTGCTAGTTCCTCTTGCCACAACTGTCACTGCCAGCAATCCAATCTGTAGTGCGTGACGTCAGCAGTCAGTGCAAGGGGCGGACTTTGTGACAATGGACCAGGGAAGGCGATTGTGAAGGCGAAACTCGGGGAACCGGTCTGACGCCATGCAGAGGTAGCCGGTGTGAGGTCGGCGATACGTCTGTGTGTCCTTACTCCTGGGGTTGGTGCAGTTCATATCCAGCTGTTGTAATACTGAGGCCTGAGCACCGGCCGGCGCCATGACCAGGCCGAGAAGCGCGGCTCTCACACGGGGCCAGGCCGGTGTACTCCTGCTCCTCTGTCTGCTGCAGTTCGCCAGCCTTATCCAGGCCATCCAGGAGGACGATGGGAACCACCGGAACCACGAGCCCCCGCTACCGCAGAAACCCGAGCCTGCAGGCCGAGCTGAGGTGAGGCCTGCCCTGAGATAGCACTGAGGGGGTATGGGATGTGAGGCCTGCCCTAAGACTGGCACTGAGGGGGGTATGGGATGGCTGTTATGGGATGTGAGGCCTTCCCAGAGACTGGCACTGAGGGGGGTATGGCTGTTATGGTATGTGAGGCCTGCCCTAAGACTGGCACTGAGGGGGGTATGGTATAGCTGTTATGGGATGTGAGGCCTGCCCTGAGACTGGCACTGAGGGGGGTATGGCTGTTATGGTATGTGAGGCCTGCCCTAAGACTGGCACTGAGGGGGGTATGGTATGGCTGTTATGGGATGTGAGGCCTGGCCTGAAACTGGCACTGAGGGGTGTATAGTATGGCTGTTATGGGATGTGAGGCCTGGCCTGCGACTGGCACTGAGGGGTGTACGGTATGGCTGTTATGGGATGTGAGGCCTGGCCTGCGACTGGCACTGAGGGGTGTACGGTATGGCTGTCACTAATGTGAGGCCTGGCACTGAGGGGTGTATGGTATTGCTGTCACTAATGTGAGGCCTGGCACTGAGGGGTGTATGGTATGGCTGTCACTAATGCGAGGCCTGAGACTGGCACTGAGGGGTGTATGGTATGGCTGTCACTAATGCAAGGCCTGAGACTGGCACTGAGGGGTGTATGGTATGGCTGTCACCAATGCAAGGCCTGAGACTGGCACTGAGGGTTGTATGGGATGGCTGTTATGAGATGTGAGGCCTGAGACTGGCACTAAGGGGTGTACGGTATGGCTGTCACTAATGCGAGGCCTGAGACTGGCACTGAGGGGTGTACGGTATGGCTGTCACTAATGCGAGGCCTGAGACTGGCACTGAGGGGTGTATGGTATGGCTGTTATGAGATGTGAGGCCTGGCCTGCGACTGGCACTGAGGGGTGTACGGTATGGCTGTCACTAATGTGAGGCCTGGCACTGAGGGGTGTACGGTATGGCTGTCACTAATGCGAGGCCTGAGACTGGCACTGAGGGGTATGGGATGTGAAACCTCGCCTGAGACCAGCACTGAGGGGTGTATGGTATGGCTGTCACTAATGCGAGGCCTGAGACTGGCACTGAGGGGTGTACGGTATGGCTGTCACTAATGAGAGGCCTGAGACTGGCACTGAGGGGTGTATGGTATGGCTGTTATGAGATGTGAGGCCTGAGACTGGCACTAAGGGGTGTACGGTATGGCTGTCACTAATGCGAGGCCTGAGACTGGCACTGAGGGGTGTACGGTATGGCTGTCACTAATGCGAGGCCTGAGACTGGCACTGAGGGGTGTATGGTATGGCTGTTATGAGATGTGAGGCCTGGCCTGCGACTGGCACTGAGGGGTGTACGGTATGGCTGTCACTAATGTGAGGCCTGGCACTGAGGGGTGTACGGTATGGCTGTCACTAATGCGAGGCCTGAGACTGGCACTGAGGGGTATGGGATGTGAAACCTCGCCTGAGACCAGCACTGAGGGGTGTATGGTATGGCTGTCACTAATGCGAGGCCTGAGACTGGCACTGAGGGGTGTACGGTATGGCTGTCACTAATGCGAGGCCTGAGACTGGCACTGAGGGGTGTACGGTATGGCTGTCACTAATGAGAGGCCTGAGACTGGCACTGAGGGGTGTACGGTATGGCTGTCACTAATGAGAGGCCTGAGACTGGCACTGAGGGGTGTACGGTATGGCTGTCACTAATGCGAGGCCTGAGACTGGCACTGAGGGATGTACGGTATGGCTGTCACTAATACGAGGCCTGAGACTGGCACTGAGGGGTGTATGGTATGGCTGTCACTAATGTGAGGCCTGACACTGGCACTGAGGGGTGTATGGTATGGCTGTCACTAATGTGAGGCCTGGCCTGAGACTGGCACTGAGGGGTATGGGATGTGAAACCTCGCCTGAGACCAGCACTGAGGGGTGTATGGTATGGCTGTCACTAATGCGAGGCCCGAGACTGGCACTGAGGGGTTTACGGTATGGCTGTCACTAATGTGAGGCCTGAGACTGGCACTGAGGTGTGTATGGTATGGCTGTCACTAATGCGAGGCCTCAGACTGGAACTAAGGGGTGTATGGTATGGCTATCATGGAAAGTGAAGCCTGGCACTGAGGGGGTATGGCGTATGGCTGGCACTGAGGGGTGTATGGTATGACTGTCATGGAAAGGGAAGCCTGGCCTGAGACTGGCACTGAGGAGGGTATGGTCTGTGCACCGAGAGGGATATTGTATGGCTGTCATGGCAGCTGAGACCTAGCCTGTGACTGGCACTGAAGGGATATAGTATGGCTGTCATGGGAGGTGAGGCCTGAGACTGACAGTGAGTTGGGTATTGTATGGCTGTCAAGCGAGGTGAGGCCAGCACTAAGGAAGTATGGTATGGCTGTCATGGGAGGTGAGGCTAGTCCTGAGACTGGCAGTGAGGGGGGTATTGTATGGCTGTCATGGGAGGGGAGGCCCGCACTAAGGAAGTATGGTATGGCTGTCATGGGATGTGGCACTCAGGGTTTTATAGATCCCTGAGGTCTCTAGTGAGATTATAGGGAGGATAGTGATGTATTATATGGGATGGGAAATCTGGGGCTATTATACTGCAGGGTTCAGTCCTTATTCACAATAACTGATACTAATCATTCTTAGTTTCTCTAGTTCTTGACACTTCTTCAGAACCATAAGTCTCAAATGTGAATACACTTTATTATACTAAAAGATAGCCACTGCTAAAAAGCACACACTTGGGCTATGAAGACTTCAACTCTGAGCCTTGTAATTTTATATATTTTCTATTCACAAAAAGGAGAGCATGAAAATACAGAAACAGTGTGATTATGAGTTTCACACCATAGTTAGAACCATTTGATTCACCAAGGATTCCTCCTAACTGGAAGATTCAACCTAAGTTGATACCCCAATTTCTGGTAATATGCCCTATTGTTAGTAAGACTGGGGCCTTATGCTCTCCCAATATAAAAACTGTTAAACTACACCAAAAATTGGTAATACAGTGCTCAGAATGGTTATCACTATTTGTATAATAGTTGTTGATGTTCAGTCGTGTCAGACTCTCCGTGACCCTATAGACCGCAGCACACCAGGCACATCTATTCTTATGTCTCTGGTTATGCTGATCCATAAGGTCATCTTGGCAAAGATACTGAAAAGGGTTGCCAGTTCCATCTCCTATGGACTGCGTTTTGTCTGACCTTTCTGTTATGACCTAGGTGGTATAGCTCACAGCTTTCCTGAGTTACACAAGCCGCGTTGATGTGGAGACTTACAAGATCTTATTGCCAAGATTCTGCCAGGTGTAGTTTGAGGGCATTACTTGCTCTGCCTAAAGAATAAATAAAGTCATTTGTGGGTTAACATACTCCATAACCATTCTAGTGCCAAGAATATCTGGTACAAAAGTGATCTAATCTTTTCAGCATCTTGCAATAGTTTCAAGATGTTCAGGTAGATGGGATAATGATTATTTTTAATATTATTTTTGTTTGTTTTGTAAATGTTAATATTGATCTTTATACAACACAAACTAGTACAACTGGAGTGCTGGCCCTCCAGACTATGTGGGTCGCTGGTGGTTGACAAGTAACTGATCTTTTCAACCATCAGCGACCCACGTAGTCCGTTTACTTTTGTTTA
Organism: Discoglossus pictus; assembly: GCA_027410445.1. Taxonomy (NCBI): domain Eukaryota; kingdom Metazoa; phylum Chordata; class Amphibia; order Anura; family Alytidae; genus Discoglossus; species Discoglossus pictus. The sequence goes on from CM050163.1 coordinate 85,844,320, forward strand.
TTAGTGTAAGAGTTAATTTATCAGATTCTGTGGGTTTGTAAGAAGTAGTTAAGGATGACTTTTTAGAAACGTATACACCTGTATGTCTTATGCCATTCATTTTTATCTTTTCTATTGTCTTAATTTCCATACATGTTTATCTAAAGTCTTAGGTACCTAGATTTCTATTTTATTTTTAGCTTCTGAATGTCTTAAATTTATTATATCCCGGTGGATATACATTTCCTTTGACTCTTAAAATCTTACACCCTTTACTAACATGTATATTGTGCATATGTACATTCCATTACTAATCATGTTCTAATGTTCACAAGTGCCACACTAACATTATTGTTTGCTGGCTTTGGACATATCTGTATTTTCACCTCTACATGACTTTCTTTGCCCCAGAAAACCTCAAATCCAGAGAACGCCTGCCCTCTATCCTTAAATGTAATATATCTATCACTGTATTGGTGATGGATAGGTAATTTATTATTAAAGTCCTGCACAAGTAATATTTATATGTAACTTATTTTTATGGTCATTTTCCATTAGAGGTGTGTGCTAATCGGGGCTATACAAAAGGCTTTTCCTTTCACCTTAGGCTACCCACTACTTCGGCCAGTTTTCCCTAAAAGGTCCCTTGCATTGATGAACATGGCTTTATTCATAGACCATTGATTTGTCATATTTATAGTATTCTGTTTTGAAAAACTTGACATTGTAATGTGTAAAACTGTTTTAAAATCAATAAATAGAGCCTGGGGGTCTGAAGAAGAATTGATGCAGGCACGCTTTAGAACTGCTGCTGCTCAAATAAAAATACATTCTTAAAAATTGCTTAAGGGTATAGGTAAGTGAGCTGGGTTTCAAATGTTTCTTAACAAAAGGCTACTGATTAGTGTAAATATAAGTATTATATTTAAAAGTTAATGTACTTACATATTTATATGCTAGCTACTGACATCTGGATGTACATACCCCTAGGAAGCTTACATAAAGCGTACCCTGCAGGGTACAGTGTGTGACCTCTAAAGCAAATGATGGTTGCTGGTGTCACAGCTGAAATTGCCCATAAGGAGACAGGCAGAGAGAAAAAAAGACTGCAAATGCCAGATTGTGATACAAATGTTTCAGTCTTTACTTCTGATTGGACAAAGTCCTGATTGTCCAAAACATATTTCAAATTGTATACCCGCTTAGCCTGGGGTTGGATGGTGTTAACCCTAAGTTTCAACAGACAGAAATTAAGAGATATAAAGGTATATTTTACTTTAAGGTAAGTGTTTAAATGCTTATTTTGGAATTTTTTCATACACTACTAATTTTCTGATATCAGAGGCACTCCTAATGCAGCTCACTTACATATACCTTTAATACATACTAAACCTACCTGCAAAGACCAGTATGGGATCCTCTTCATTTTAAGAATGTACTGGATTTTTTTTTCTACTATTACTGTAGAATTGTCATTGCTACATGGATGGAGCCTGTTGCCTTCTCACCGTTTTGAGGATCCAGGTCTTTCCTTTGAGCATCTCTATACTAGGGCCCTCATTCAATTACCGGCCGTAAATCGTCCGTAAGGCTGCGATTCCTTGCGGGGGTTCAGTTAACTCGCGATTCTATTATACGGCCCCGCAAGGATCTCCCCTTACGGCCGGCCGCATATCTTGAAACCGGCCGTAAGCTTTGAAATCTAAAAACGCAAAAATAAATTCAAGCCTGCACTGTACAGCTCTGTAAATGCTAGGGATCATATTGGGGGACATGAGGATTAAAAGGAACCCGCTCTCAAGCTTGCACATCAGCCCAAACCAGAGTTCAAATTAACTGTTTATTTTCCGGCGGCGTCGGCGGGTCTGAGGTGCTCCAAGCACTCTGGACTTTTTACATGGATATTTTACGTATATAAAAAAAAAATTATTTTACGGATTTGAGTATAGGGTAATTATGTGCTATTTTTGCTAACACCGAATATCACTTTATAGACTCTGCAAAGTGCAGGATGGCTTTATTTGAGCTATTTTATGTGCTTAATTGGTGCTAGCGGGACCTGTTTGCAAGGCTAAAAACGAGCCGCAGCTTACTTGCAGCAGAGAGGGTTCCCGGAGCAATAGAATCGCAACCAGGCTTTTCTTACGGCCGATTTAGATCAAAGGCTTTCCTCCGGCGAGATCGGCCGCAAGAGATAGCAAGGCACCGGCCGCAAGCCTGCCAGAACCCCCGGCCGGAAGGGAATAGAATAGCCGGAAAGCTTGCGGCCGGTCCTTGCGGCCCAGCAGCGGCTGCGGCCGGTAATAGAATGAGGCCCTAGGTGTTTATAACTTTGTACTGCTTAATAGCAAATAGTGATGGATCCTTAACGGAGTAACCGTTAGCACCTAACACCATAAGTAGATCGACCTCCTGACTGACTGTGTTTGCAGATGCGTCTTTGGTGTGATTGGAGGGTCTTGGCCTAGTGATACTGGTGCTTTATGAGAGCAAATTGAGAGTGATGCTGTAATTTGCTCCTGGAACATGCAGAGATACTTAGCATTGCTAATCCGCACTGCTGCAACCCGTGATCTGTCACAAGCGGCCGTAGGATTCATGGCCCTCTAATTACCATTTTCGTCTGAAGTGTCTCATCTGGACAGACCACCTCATTGGAGAATTGTAATGTCCATAATAAAGCTTGGTTACAGCGAGTAACTATTTACACCAACTGCTCCTGGATTGCTAGCAACACAGACTACAATACATAAGCTTATTACTTCTCACACTGGCTTATTTCTCATGCTTTGAAAGTAACCCACAGCCCATGATGTTTATAGCTTACTAGACTGATTTTAATATAAGATTGCCATCTTGTGGAAGGTAATGGAACTACTGATAACAGGATGTTCTTATGGGATCATCTGATCTAATGTTTTAGGAGAGGGAATGCCATTTTTCAAACCACTGGGGGAAAAAGGGAATTTTTTCCTCCCTATGGATCTTCATCTCCAGTGTTTTTAAATCGGTCATTATCTCTCTAACTCTTTATCACTGTATGTACTTAAAGGACAGTATGAAAATGGAGTCACAATTTTCTGTGAGGACTCCAAAGCACTATAGTTTAAACTTTATTCTTCCTCTCTACTCAAATATATATTTGTTCTTCCTCAAAATTGTCTTTAGGAAGAATGAAGAAAAATACTCAGGCATGAGTGCAATTACAGCCCCTCCACTTCCCACAGAAACAAACAAATATCCCAGGCTTCCATAGCCCCCAGAGAGAATATTTTCGAATCCAGGACACCGGGCCTATATATTATGTCCACAAACTCCCCAAATCCAAATGATTCTATGAGACCAAGAAATTGTTCCAAAACTGCAACTCCGGAGACAAGTCATGTATCGGTAGCAATTCAACATGTGACAGAGGAGACACCAATAACTCCTGCAATAGCACCTGTATCCTCTCCCAGGAAGCCCCGGTGACCTGATTGGGAAAATGTATCTTGGACAAGTCCCCAGAGACAAACAATCTGGTTCAACAAATATTTTGAGAAGAACAAGTATCATTGGAGTAAATGCAAAGCTGAAACTGTACACAAAGGCAGATTAGCCAACATAAAATATAACGGATGATTGATATATCCTTATTTTCTCTTGCACTTTAAATTAAGATGCCTTCGATATTCCGAGCAAGGCAATAAAACGTATTCTATGCTGGCTAAATGCCTTTGCAATCTTAAATCTCTAAATGAAAATAAGCAGCCATCCACAATCCATTTAGGGGCAAAAATAAATTCAACCTGGTTGAAATCGGCAATGAGTGTAAATTGGATTGTACAAAATATAGAATGTGGGGCTGAACTCTCCATATATATATCACCAGTGACTTTAGAAAGATGTTTTAAAAATTGACATTTATGTTTATGAATATACCAACTATCCGTAAACAACAAAACTTTACATATATTTGTAGAGATTAAGGCCAACAATACTAATTACGCCTGGTATTTAATATATTTAGACTAATAATCATGTAAAATAATTCCAGAATTTTCAAAAAATACCTTACAAATTGGCACAAAGTATGTCATATCCTAAAAAGGGTGACAATACCTTAAAACTGATGATCCTTCCAGATATATTAAATTATCAAACTTTGCTGTTCCTAAAACAGGATTTAAATTCCTTTTTAAATGTAAGAAATTTGCGTGGCAAAGAAAAAGACGAAGGATTAGCAGATATCAACTAACTAGTGCTAGAGATGGAGGTCTGCAGATATATCTGGGCAGTGCAACTTACTATTTTGGTCCAAGCAAACCCTGTCTAGGAAATGATGGGTTGTGATAGACATTGCTTTTCGGATATATAATATTGGAAATATTTCCCTAGCTACCCACCTGATCTAGACAAAGAGAGAGATCCAATGTTGACCTAATCTAATCACATTACACACTTTTATCCTCATCTCCATCACTGCTTACCCTTATTTTTAATAACCTTTAATTTCCTTCAGGTCAACCCCCCAATAACTTTGTAATTGTTGTTTTCTAAATACATTTATACTTATGTACTATCATCTTAAAGAGGGCACCACTGGTTAACTGGTTTTACTGTCTTCATCTTCATAGTTTTGTAAAGAACTTTCCAAAAAAACAAAAAACCTCTCTAGGTACAAGATATATTTGTTTATGTACTGTCCATTTAAATAACCAGGGTTGTTTGGAAACAATACTCAAATGGCTTAAAATCCCACAAGATTATACAACATTTTTATATATTAAAGTGGTAGACAAACACACGATCATTAAGACTGAGAGGACATTTGGCTTAATGTAAAGAGATTCTCCATTTTGTATCACACATCAAACACAGAGCTTCAAAATGCACCACAGATGGTACCCTGGCCCAGTGGATTTATTCTATGTAACCGAATAGTTCACTCCAATGCTGTGGCCACATTAGCCCATTTTCTCACATGTAGTGGACATGCCCCTATATAGAATCTTCCTGGATCACAGGTAAATGACTACTTGATAATCGCTTACTGATTGACTAATGAACACACGGGTGTTCAGAATACCTTAGGCTTTAAAAGCACAAAATAATATAGAAAAGGTCTCCTTGTCACCCACAAAGGCTTCAAATAACCCTGGAAAGCACCTGTTCCTCTGCCTTGTCAAGACTGGCCCAATCCCCTCTCTCCAGATAAGATCTCTATTTTTAGCTCCATTGAAAACCACACTCCAAATAGCACATTTGCCCACACAATTCTCTGGAAGGGTCTGATAGGAAAAGCGTGCGCACCCCACTCAAGCTATAGATAGGTTAGCAGTCTTATGATGAAATGCCCAATGACGCAAGAGGCCATAGAAATACATGATTTTGAAAAGGCAACGCTAGTAAGCAGGAAGCCATTGGAGTTGGGCAATGAGAGTTGTGGTATGGAGAACATTAAATATGAGGAGAGGAATGCATAAGAGAGTGAATCTGTTTTGTTGTGGAGATAGTGATAAAGTGGAGCTTTTCCAAATGTTGTAGATAGAATCTGCAGGTGTGATTGACCAAGGATATGTGATAGAATGTGACGTTGTACTGTAGTGGTGGAAAGGAGATGGGAGGACTTTGAGGTGTGGGAAGGAAAGTATAGGATTGTAGTTTCCCTGGGATAAATGAGGAAAACTCAAGACTCCATCCAGGATTGCATTCTAGTGAGGCAAGTAGAGAGCGAGAGTATAAATCTAGTGTGGGTAGCAGTAGTTCTGGGTGTCAACACAGAAGTGACAGGAGAAGTTAAAGGAACAAAAAAAAGGGCTTCTATGGTGATGTGTAGAGTGTGAAAAGCAAGGGTCAGAGGACAAAACACTGAAGGATCCCAGTGTGGAGGGTAGGGATGTTCACATTTTGAAAGACTGCACTGCTGTACTACCAGTCAGGAGACATGTGAGAAAAGTACCCATGTTAGCAGGAGGGTAGGCAGTAATAGTATATTACTGTGTCATAGCTTGTAGGGTAGGCTGAACTTAATTCTGATCAATATTAATTTTATAGTTTTATTTTTTATCAGTGCCAGGAGCAGTATCTACAGAATGCTATCCATCCCAGTTAGTCACAACACTGCTGCTCACAAATTGCCCCCTTTTACAATTGGCAGTGTTTATTTTTTGTCCATGACACAATTTTGTATTGCACTGTAGCGGGCCGGACAGGGGCAGCCAAAGAGCCGGATGTGGCTAGTGGGCCACACAATGCCCAGGTCTGGTCTTTTGGCATGAGCCTGAATTATAACTCCTGAATTTATTTTTCTTATTAAATCGGGGCGTGACAAATCGTTCTAAATTTAGAAGCAACCCTAACTTTAGGAGCCAAGAAAAATGTGTGTATCTCTCTATCTATATTTCTCTGAAGATTGGCACGGCATCACATATTATAATTGTCTAACTACGAGACGTTGTCACACTGTTTTCGTGGTGGGTACGACTTAGCTCATCGCCGACAAGCCGTTAAACTCGGAGCACTTAGGCAATGAGCACCAAAGGCGCTCATTACCGTTAAACTCGGAGCACTTAGTGGGACTTAGGAAAAAAAAAATTACGAGACGCAGGACTTAGAAAAAAAAAGATACGAGACACAAAATTTTACGAGATTAGCGGCCAAACCAAAAACCCGAAAAACACACTAAATAAAGCCCAAATAATTCCAAAAACATCACATACAGCATGGGGCAACAGCCAGGACGTCTGTGAGCAAGGTGGAACGCAAATTTAACTCGATTTAGACGATTTTCACCACAGAAAATCGGCAAAGCAAGGAAAAAAATGGGCGCTGAAAAAAAAAATTTAAACGAGGCTACACGACCATGGACCGCGCAAAACACTGCAAATCGAGGAGCGCTTTACACATCGCACTACAACTTACAACATACACTATTAGAAAAGACGGAAAATGTTTACGAGACACAATAAACCAACGGCTTTACCTCGCGCACGCAGCCTATTTAGAATGCACACTTCAAACATTCATTACACTTTATAAGCAGGGCACTAACACTCACAATGTATATTCTACGCAGACGCAAAATACAAACAGATTGTTATCTCTTCAGCCATTTGCTCGCTGCATATATCAATTATAAATAAAGTATATTTATTTATTGCAGAAATAATTAATTATTACTTCATTAATTGAAGAAATAATTAATGATTACTTAGCTACACATACATAGAAATATATTTTGTGCCCAGATATATTTTGGCTTTATAACCTATTGGTGCATGACACGGGTCATTGCAACCTAGTTCCAGATAAGCTGTTACATGGTGCAAGATTTTAGGTGCATCATGTGCCAGTTAAAGGCATATTTAAGTTACGATTTAAGCAGCATGTGCTAAATTAGATAAAGGTAAAAACAGGGAAACTTAGATATACCTTTTAATAAAATAAGGTTGCAAGGTGAATCCTAGCCATATAGGGACTAAATAAAACGTAAAAGTAAGGCTTCATGATTTTCCTGTCTGTAACCTCTGGAAGACTTTATTTTTTTATCTATTATGTTGGGCTTTACCCATCCTCCTTGGTCACCTGTTTCTTTAAAGCCATATTAGACTTTACATATTATATACTGTATTAAACGTGTTTTTCATTAATATTTTTTTAGCAATCTTTAACAATAAGAAAAAAAAAGGAACAAAACAAAAATACATAATCATTTTTCCTATACAGTTTTTCTATCATATATAGTTATAGCAATTTTTTTCTAAAATAATAAATTAAGAAAAATCCTAAATAGTATATAAAGTGTAAAATTGCATTCTTTCATGTTAAAAACTTCGAGAAATGGACCAGTTATATATAAAACAATAAGATGTTATATTTTTAAATTTGTTTATAATTGCACCAAATGATGTTAAGTCTCAAATATTACTATTTAAATTACGTTGAATAATTGTATTTTATTGCTCCAGTATTTTAAGTAGTTCAAAATTATGTTATTTATGTATTTTGTTAAAAGAAGTGTTTTTTCCAATTTGTATTTTACTCTTAACAGTAGGTATGGGTATTTGTTTCCAATAACATGGAATAAAAAGAGACTTTCTTTATGGATTATTTGGAGAAGAGAATCTTTCATTTTAATTAATCCGCATTTAGGAACAAGACAAAGTTAGGAGCAAGCTGTACAATTTTAGGCGTTATGGCTCCCGTGATTAGTCAAGCCTTGCCATACAACATAATGATTCACTTCCTTTTCTCCTTTATCTCTCCACACTTGTTTGTGAACTATGTAAGAAAACTAACATAATTAACATCTGTGTAAGATATGAACATAAAATATATATTTTTTAAAGGTTTATAGTAAACATTGCCTCTGTTTCATTACTTCCAAATGGCTCCTCTGTCTTTCCTCATTAGCTAAGGTGATTGTGGAATGGATATTAAATGTCATAAGTGACAAAATGAATGGTGTGGCATGATACAGCTGTAAAGAATATTATTGTATTATTGAGTGACTTATTTTATTATGCATTTCTAATTTAGCAGAAGATGCCATCTGCTCCGTCTGCAGTCCAGATTGGAAATGAAGAGTTGACATCTACAGCCAACCTGGGATTCATCCATGCATTTGTGGCTGCCATATCTGTCATTATTGTGTCAGAGCTCGGAGATAAGACCTTCTTTATAGCAGCCATCATGGCCATGCGTTACAATCGATTAACTGTTCTGGTTGGTGCTATGCTCGCCTTAGGACTCATGACATGTTTATCAGGTGAATAGTACATATTTTCTTTCTGTTTTAGAGTGTTTCTTCTTTGTGTTCCTTTTACAAGTCTAGTTGTTGTAAGACAGCATTACAAGCAGCATTGGAGCTGTCCAGAATTGTATTCCACAATCTCTTGAGTGCAATATTTTTTTACTTGGTTAATCTTCTGAGAAAAAAATATACTGTTATAGGCACTTTTGATGTGTTTTGGGGGTCGTTGTAAATTGTGCCTCATGTAACATTTCTCAGCTTATAAAACACACCTATATATAGGCATTAACATTTTCTAATTAGAAATCCTTTTAAATATATTTGTTTTAATTCTGTTGATGTGGGTAAGGAAGGATATGATTTATTTAAAAAAAAAAAAATTACATTCAGGGTTGAGATTTTATATTGATCCCAGATATTGTATGCATAGTGTGTGTGTGTGTATAAGTGAAGCGATTAATATTCATGCTTATTACTGAATAGCAATTGTCATATCCATTCCTTATCTGGTATTTTCACATTACTTTTATCTTTATCCTTCAAAGAGCCCCAGCAACATTTATGCCAGAACTCCCAGCTTTTGTTGATCTGTATACACTAAAGGAATTACAGATTATCTGTTATTTCTAGCATATTTGTGGCTATGATCAGCTGAGATCTGACCGTAACCATCCCACTCTCTAGTGGCAAATATCTAGGATCTTCAACAAATTTTGTTTCATGTTTTATTCAAATATTTATGTAGTATTACAAGGGAATCTTGTAAATTTTATCTATGACTTTCTACTTTCTTTCAGTTTTATTTGGATATGCCACTACTGTAATACCAAGGGTCTATACCTATTATGTGTCAACTGCATTATTTGCTATATTTGGCATTCGAATGCTCAGGGAAGGCTTAAAGATGAGTCCTGATGAAGGACAGGAAGAATTAGAGGAAGTTCAAGCAGAAATCAAAAGAAAAGACGAAGAAGTAAGTTCTTTCAGTGAGATTTAACAGCCACTAGTTTAAAAAATAAAAACTGTCCCGTCATAATTTTTAGTTTTGCTCACCGCTGTTTAAAATTCACTTGATGCCTATCGTTAGAAATGGAAGATGCTTAATTTTCTTTAGCAATCCTCTACATATTGAAATTATTTCAGGAAAAGCATTTTTAGACCTGTGTGTAGCAAAATAAAACCATACCATTTTTGTATTTATTTAGATGAGTAGAAATTCTTTATAGATGATGTATACAGGTTAATTCCCCAAATAATTAAATACTTTGTTTTCAAAGAACTGGTGCTGAACAATCAAGTAATTATTTAATTTTGCAGATTAATGTACTATTCCTAGGCAACCCCCATTCATTTAAATTAAATGCAGATTAACATACTCTTCGTAGTACATTTTTCAAAATACCCCTTAGCTAAACTACGGTATGTAGTTTTATCGTTTATTATTTTAGATTCCTGACTGTAAAATGTTTGTATTAGTGCCATTTAAGCTTATTTTTAAGTATATTACATTCGTTACTTCCACTGTTCGTTTTGAAAATCTCCAGCTAATTTTCTACTTTTTAGCGTCAGCGATCTAAACTTTTAAATGGAACTGGTGATGTGGAGACTGGCGGAGGGCCAACAGTCCCCCAGAAGAAATGGATGCGATTCATCTCCCCTATTTTTGTTCAGGCATTCACATTAACTTTTTTGGCAGAGTGGGGTGATCGCTCTCAACTCACAACCATTGTTTTGGCAGCTAGAGAGGTAAGTTTGTAAAATTGTAAAAATACTAAATCTTCCACAGTGCCACAGACTACATGAATATGTGATAATTGTGTTTTGTATAGTTACTGTGTACATTCCCAGTTTCTATCATATGTTTAGAAGATCATGGTTATAATAACTTTATGAAAAATTTGTAGTGTACAGTAAAAATTTGCATTAAATGGAGTCAGGTACTAGATTGTTTTTTTTCATCATAATGCTAATCTCAGGTAGCTTTGGGAGTCTTATTCCTTTACAATATTATGTTTTATTGCTATCCTTCTAAATATAAATTAGATATGCAAAAGTATAAGGGGCACACATAAAACATCCTCTCAATTTATTGTGTCAACATGCTTGTAGGGCAAATCAATCATATTGCTCTTCATCTATTTCTGTATTGCTTTGACGTTCATTTTCTTCATATTATCTTATTTTTTTTTGCAGCTTTGTAATATAAATGAAATACTCAATAAAAATTGTTACTGCATTTTTTAAAGTACCAATGCAGCTCTCCGCCAACACAGACATACACATAGATATTTATCTTCAAACCGCATGAAAAAGAGGGTCCGGTAGAGGTTCACTACATTTTTCCACTGAAACATTACTGTTTTTTATTTGTATGAAATGTAGTAATAAATAAAAATATTGAAACCCCTGGCAGTTTATTCTGAACGGCAAAAGGCCCAGTTTAGACTAAAAAGATCTGTAAGTGCAAAAAGTAACAATATTTAATTTTTTTTTTATCAGCACGGTCACTTTTTTCCACATTCTTTAAGTGTAATTTCATTTATAATATTTTTATACTTTAGTTTTAAAAAGCACACTATTTTTTTTTTTTTTTGCATTAAACACAAGTTAGTTTAATTGTATTTTATCCCTATTGTATAGCATTTTGCACTAGGCATAGGTTAATGGCACTTGAATTTTTATATTTGATATTTATGCAGCTAGCACTGCTATTATGTTATAATTTTACATTTTTTAGCACTGTCTGATTTTTGACATTACTATTTCAGATGTCACTTAGTTATTGTTATTCATTTTACATTTACATATTTCTGTTACCACAGGATTTTGAGATTATTTTGACAGTCCGGAAAATATTTCTACTCGTTTCACTGGTTCGCTGATGTAAAAAGTTTGAAAACCACTGTATTAAGTGATAGCCCCAAGGCCTGTGAATAAAAATATGCCTAACAAATATAGATCTTGGTAGAAACTTTGTTTGAGTATAGTTTGTTATAAATTCATATTTTATATATTTTTTCTAAATTGTGCATGTTTACTTTCATCTCTACAGGATCCCTTTGGTGTTGCTGTTGGGGGCACAATTGGACATAGTCTGTGCACTGGGTTAGCGGTCATAGGAGGAAGAATGATAGCACAGAAAATTTCAGTTAGAACTGGTAAGGTGATTTAGTGGGGCTATGTGTGTGACTTTTATTTAAGAAGTCTGCCATAAAAATAACACCCAATCATGGAACAGGGTAAAATCTAACAAAAGAAAAAATCTCTAAAACAGTTATTAGCATATATAACTACTGTATAATTACGTTAAAATACGTTGCTCCAAAACTGAAGATGGAGGAGTAGACATTAAGTTATAGGACTTTGTAGTTTAATTCTGTGCAATTCTGGGAAAGTGGATATTTCTATCTATAAATGCACAACCTGCCTTCTCAATAGAAAAATATTTCTAGCCGATTTGTATGTTTTACAGGGTACATATACATTGTATATTTATGTGCCATGATTTTTGCTGCTGTTGTAACATATAACGGCTAGAACAAGGATTATTTCTGGCATTTTTTTAAAATTATTTAATGTTCATACAAAACATGGTGGTGGTAGTCCTGGATTTATAGTGCAGACATTTCTAATGTGTACCTCTAGTCCCTGCTATCCACTGGACTTCACACTTTCCAGTAAATTATGCACTGTATAATTCTGTATACAGACATTTAAACATAAATTCCTTATAAAATAAAAAAGTGTTCTCCCATGTGTGTGCCAACCACCTATGCTAGATAAGTGTACATCATATACTTAGGGCCTCATTCTATTAGCGGCCGCAGCCGTTGCGGGGCCGCAAGGAACGGCCGCAAGCTATTCGGCTATTCTATTCCCTTTTGGCCGGAGGCTCCGGCAGGCTTGCGGCCGGTGCCTTGCTATCTCTTGCGGCCGCTCGCGCCAGAGGAAAGCCTTTGATCTAAAACGTCCGCAAGAGTTTTGCGATTCTATTGCTCCGGGAACCCTCTCTGCAAGGCTAAAAACGAGCCGCTGCTTACTTGCAGGAAACAGATCCCGCTAGCACCAATTAAGCACATAAAATAGCTCAAATAAAGCCATCCTGCACTTTGAGAAGATTATAAAGGGATTTTAGGTGTTAGAAAAAATAGCACATAATTATCCTATACTCAAATCCGTAAAATATTTTATTTTTAATATCCGTAAAATATCCATGTAAAAAGTCCAGAGTGCTTGGAGCACCTCAGACACACCCACGCCGCAGCCGGAAAATAAACAGTTAATTCGAACTCGGGTTTGGGCTGATGTGCAAGCTTGAGAGTGGGTTACTTTTAATCCTCATGTCCCCCAATATGATCCCTAGCATTTACAGAGCTGTACAGTGCAGGCTTGAATTTATTTTTGCGTTTTTACATTTCTGCGCTTACGGCCGGTTCCAAGATATGCGGCCGGCCGTAAGATGAGATCCTTGCGGGGCCGTATAATAGAATCGCGAGTTAACAGAACCCCCGCAAGGAATCGCAGCCTTACGGCCGATTTACGGCCGCTAATAGAATGAGGCCCCAAGAGAGTAAGAGCTTTTCAATGCTTGTATAGTTATGTTTTTTTTCTTTCTTTTTCAGTGACAATCATTGGTGGCATCGTGTTCCTGGCATTTGCTTTCTCTGCATTATTTATCAGTCCAGATTCTGGTTTCTAGCAATATTGTATTTTCTGAAACTCTAGCTGGATAAATGAACCCTTTTTTTCATACTGTACTTCTGTATATAATGTACAAATTGTAGCTCTATGGTGCCCATTGTATAAAACCACCCAGTTCCAATGGCTATTTTTTAAGTCTGTGACATCAATTTATCTTACAGACGTATTTGGTTTGAGGTTGTTGTTGTTCACAGATTGTTTTTTAGGGGAAAACGAATGACAGATTCAGACGTTTTTTTTTCTTTCTTTGCCTATTTTTGTTTTTGTAGACCCTTGATATTGTGGAAGATATTCAGCAATTCATTTGTCAATATTTGACAAGTAGCTTTCCAGACCCAGTGGCAATGGAACACTATATAATATTTAACATTTCTTTTCTTTCACAAAACAACTACTTACAGACCCAGAATTGACTTAATATTATTTAGTATTAATTAAGCAAGGAATGCATTCCTTTATCGAACATTAATTTTAAATCATAAAAGTGCTACCTACAGTTTTCTCTTGCTGTATAATCCTATTCCTAATTTACTGGAAGGCTCAAGTTTTGGTTGTACTACACAGAAACTTAAAGGGACATGGAAATAGTTTTTTTGCACAATATGTTTTTTTTTTTTTCTTTCAAATAATGCCCATATGACACAATAAATTGATTCATGTTCTTGGGGAGGGGCTTGCCCCAGTTAGACAAGTATGACCAATATGTATAAAATCATCAACGAGACCTACAAACTACAGTATGGCTGCGTTTAAACAGGTTTTACATAATACATTTTTGTGCAAATATATATATATATATATATATATATATATATATATATATATATATATATATATATATATATATTTTAATATTTAAAACATGGTCATTGAAAAGCATTAAAAATTATTCCATGTCTCTTTTAATAAAAATATGATTATAATTAAGTTATTTAAATCAATGACATGTAATTAGTTTGTATTCACGGGCAGTTACATTTAGGCTAGTTCTGCCACCCTGTGCTGTTTTCAAGGAAGAATGTCAAGTGTTTCTTTGTATCCGATTATTCAAACACAAGGTCCCTAATATGAAAACTGACAAGTCCTTTATATCTTGTCTCGTTGGCAAAAGTATTACACAAGAATCTTACTATACAAATAGTTGTTTGAGGAAGTGGGAACAGACCTGAAAGTTTATATATATATATATATATATATATATATATATATATATATATATATATATATAAACATTTCTGAGCATTCTGTGCTTTATCATTATCCCTTTAAATGTAAAAATAGCTAAGAAACATGGAAAAGAGAGATTGGATAAAATATCTTTCCAATGTCTTCCCTTTAGCCTGACTTGTGAATGGAAATTAACCTGTTTATCTTTATTTCTGTGTTGCTTTAATGTTTATTTTCTTAATAATGCTGCAGCATATTGCAGTGGATGAAACATGCAATTGTCATTATACCCAGTTATATTCCTAAATACTTCTCATTATCTATACCAATACTACCAATGAATCCCATTTTTACTTTTTTTTTTTAAATTGTAGACAAAATTGTTTTGATCACTGTGAGGCCCTTTAAGGGATATACATCCCTTTTGTAAAAAGTTGCACATCACTTCCTTACATGCATATATACAAGTACTAATGGGTTTCCAAAGCAGTATATGCCTTTAAGTATTTTCAACTTTATGGATTCTACTAGTTATGTAAGAAGCACTTAAACTCTGTCTGCAGCTTATGCACAGGCTTTACAGCTGGAAATGCAGGGTAGTGAACTAGCCTATCAGGGACACTGAGAAAATATTGAGCCGAGGTGTGGGCTCCACACATCTCTATTAAATGGTATAGGCAGAAAAAACTGCACTTTTAAGTGTTTTCTTAATAAAACTACATAAAAACAAATACATAGGTATAAATCAAATCTGTTGAATACTGAAAAATAGAAATGGCTCTGAAATTCAAATATATAAAAATATTTAGCGGTAAGGTAGAATAAGCAATGTATAGATCTTATTTTTTTCTGCATAAGTGTAACAGTAGATCAACAATTCTTGAAGTAAAAGGCTGCTCTGCATCTGAGAATTAAGATAGGGTCTGCTGTTTAAATGTCTGTTTACCTTTTACAGCCACACTAGTCTGCAATCCATATGGATTCCAGTATGTAGCACATTCTTAGCACTCCACACCATAGTAAGAGAACGGTGAATAGTAAAGTTTGAGGCCAACATGTACAATGTTCTACCATTGCCATCCAAAATGTGCGCATGATGATGCATTTTGTGCTGATAATCATGGTTCTGGGTAGCTGTTGACATTTTTGAGTTGCCTCATACTGAATAACAGAAGCAGTGCAACCCCACACTTCTGTTACTGGACATAGTTTTTTTTTTTTCTTTGTCCATCTTTTTTCTCCATTATTCTTTCTTTCTTTTATGATTTACACCTGGAACGAGACGCCATGTAAATCTTTTTCATTAATTTCGTTGGAAGATGTGGACGCCTTTAGAGTCTTCATGTGTGCTGTCTACAATAAGCCCGGAATGAACTGTTTTGTAGAGCTGAATTCCAAAGGAACTACCGAGTAAAGCTGTACTGAGGCCGTCATGAAAAAGAATGTTGTCAGATGTAAATTATTAAAATATTTTAAGTGACTTATTTGTTTTTTTTTTTATTTCAAACTGATTGTAAATTCTAGAATGTTCCTTGTGGGAGCACATAACAAAAAAGGCTAATTTCTCCTGGTTGTTTCTTCAAGCAAATGGCTAAAACATGGGTCAAGCAGGTGGCTCTAGCCATGACTAGGGAGGTTGCTCATCCCACGCCTCTGGTATAGGCATAATTTCGAAACATGGCATTGTAACCCCTCCCCATTGGATGAGTTAGTGCCATAAAGGGTCTGGGGTATATAATACTGTATAGTTCTATATAGCACACATTAGCTCTCGCTGAAGGGTCTCTGTCACCCCAAAAGAAAGTCGTTTTTTTTTTTTAGGTTATTCTTAAAAGCATGAAAAACTAGCTATATGCTGTGTTGTGTTTTTATAAAGTTAATTAATTTTGGGAAATTCCATGTTGCTGTATTTATATGCAAATAAGCAGCTCCCTTATATTAGCTTCTTTGATGTGTTAATTAGGGTTTCAGTATGCTTGTCTGTAGTAAAAAAAAATAAAGACCCCCAATGTTATATGACAATTATACCCTTCTTTCATCCTTATCAAGTATTCAGAACTGCAACTAAATCTATTTTAAATATTTTAGAAATGATTTACTATAGCGTGCAAATACAATGTATAGCCAGATTATTATGCTCTGTAAAACGAAGTCCCCGTTGGGGCAACAGAGCCCCTTTTAAAGGCATATCTAAGTTTCCTGGATTATGAGTGCATCTGCTAGAGAATAGTGTATGAAAAATGTTTTGCATGAAAAAAAAAACACCTTAAAGTTAGCAAAATGTCTTGTAATTTGTGACTGTTAAAAATTAAGTTTAACACCCCTCCAAACCTAGGCTAAATTAGCATAAAATTCATAATTCGTTTTGGTCAATCAGGAGAAAATAGACGTCAGACTCGGAAGTAGATTGTGTTTAGAAACGGACCAGATCGCTTTAGACCAGGGAACGCCAATGCGAATTTAAGAAACAGACTTTCCCTAGTAGACTTATGACAACAACAAAAGAGGTAGGGGTATACTACACAGAACCTACTATTACTAGAAGGTGCCTTAGGAATATGATCGCCATGTAGATACAGAGTGTCATACAGCTTTTACCATAGAGAGACAACAT
Organism: Discoglossus pictus; assembly: GCA_027410445.1. Classification (NCBI taxonomy): domain Eukaryota; kingdom Metazoa; phylum Chordata; class Amphibia; order Anura; family Alytidae; genus Discoglossus; species Discoglossus pictus. The sequence goes on from CM050163.1 coordinate 85,861,515, forward strand.
AGATACATAGTATCATATTGACTTCATAATAATGGTATGTCCTAGACCAATAATAACAATCTTTTCATTCAGATAAACATTAAGGAGATATAACCTTCAATGACTGGATAAAATAAGTAATCTAGTACTGCTCTGCATACAAGCAAATTACAATGCAATATACTGAAGGATGTTTAGTCCACAAAATAAATTCTGAAGGAAAATCTCAATGTGGGAAAATTCTGTGAGCCTAAGTTAATATATCAGAGATGTACCCCCAGTAATTTCTAAAACCTATCTGTGGTAATGAAACAATGACCATAAGAATCTTTGAAAAAACTCTATACTGGGTAGCGGAAAGCATAATATACAGAGACACAGACTTCTCTATAAAACAAATGGTAAATAAGCACAATTATAAGCACGATCTGGTCATGAAAAAATAATGTTAAAGAATATGCAGCAAAAACATCATTATTGACACTACCTAAATATCCACAAAATAAAGGGATAAGATCTAATAAGGGTACTGACAGAGACTTAGTTCTTAAATTCAGTACCCCATCCTAACAATTCCCAGTGGCACTTATAAAGGGATTCAATATTAATTTCTTTTCAGTATTAACTTTTTCAAAATGTTTTTAAATATGCTGCTGTCTCAAGAATAAAGAATAATCTTTTTTCCAAGACCTTACTTGTAATTTGACATTTTTGGTGTTATGCCCCTGGAGAAAAATAATATATTTCCTAATTTTGTATATAGCCCAAAAGATTCCCTAACTTGTTACAGGGACATACATAATCTAGACCATAACAAAGGTCTATTAATTAATATTCAGCAATATTTATTGCAAATTGTCAGATATCCTTATTTGGATGAGTTATAATTTGCTTACGTTCTACCACTTTAAAGATTTGAACACATTTATTTAATCACAACTCTGCTAATAATGTACAGCACAAGATAATATTTTTAATTTAACCCCTTTGGTGATAACATACATAGAGATAGGCTTCGTTTCAGATGCAAAATGATTAGCACTTGTGGAGTGGTGGCTAAGAGACCGTTGTAAAGCTTTTATGAACAAGCTGATTAGAGAGACTTATGGGTTAAAAAAACAAAACAAATCTGCTCTTTCTCAAGGGAAACGGCAAGCCTGTGACAATCCAGGGTTAGGGGCTATTACTGCCCAGGGCCACCTGCTACAGGTTAACTACCCACAAAGACTGTTTGGGTTTTTGGAAATCACGGCACCAGCACCCTGGTATCTGGCTTCTGTCTTTCCATCAGGAATCAGCACTTCCAGGAATCTCCCTAATCTTCCTCTGGTAGTGACCAGGTCAAGTTACTTGCAGGGTGGTGTTAGGATCAGTAACGCAGCCACCAGGCGCAAATAAGAGAACATACGATTGCTTTATGTCTTAGCAGTCAACGGACTGATAATTCTCTTCTTTGTATAGAACAAAATAACACCAACTCCCCTCTAAAGTGGGTAATTGGGCTAAAATCCAGGACCTGGAAAGGGGTCTGTGACAAAGCCTCCAGCCAATAAAGCATAACAGTCTTGTGTCATGGTGCTTCCTACCCCAAAACACCTAGCCTCATAGAGGGTGGCCTCCTGCTGCTGCTGAATCATCTGATCTTTGAAAGCAAGTTTAATAATATATATATATATTTTTTAAATAATAAAATGTGAATTTTATTAATGAGTTTTTAATTTCTAATTAAAATTTCCTCTGGATAGGGAGTTCCTGTGGCACCTAAGTTAACCTTCACCACAGGAATCCCTATCAGACCGCCACAGCATCTAACTATTAACCCTGTGCCGTGGGGGTCCTATTGTGAAATTATGCACAGTTCTTTTGAACATAAAGTGAATTTCTTGTAGCCTTAATGTAAGGCACAACTTTAATGGATTGTGTGTTAAGTGCAGAGAGAATAAATGGCAAAACACCCAGGACCTCATTCTATTATCGGCCGTAGGAGATGCGGGGCCGCAAGGACCGGCCGCAAGCTATTTGCCTATTCTATTCCCTTCCGGCCGGGGACTCCGGCAGGCTTGCGGCCGGCGCCTTGTTATCCCTTGCGGCCGCACACGCCGGAGGAAAGCCTTTGATCTTAAACGGCCGCAAGAGTTTCGGCCGTAAGAAAATCCTGGTTGCTATTCAATTGCTCCGGGAACCCTCTCTGCAAGGCTAAAACCGAGCCGCAGCTTACTTGCAGCAAAAAGGTCCCGCAGGCACACAATTAAGCACATTTTAAAGCCATAATAAAGCCATCCTGCACTCTGAGGGGACTATAAAGTGATTGTAGGTGTAAGCATTCATAGCACAACATTCCCCTACACTCAAATCCGTAAATATATTTTTTTTAAATTTATGTCACATATCCATGTAAAAAGTCCAGAGGGCTTGGAGCACCTCAGACCCGCCCACGCTGCGGCCGGAAAATAAACAGTTAATGTAATCTCGGATTTGGGCTGATGTGCAAGCTTGAGAGTGGGTTGCTATTAATCCTCATGTCCCCCATTATGATCCCTAGCATTTACAGAGCTTTACAGTGCCGTCTTGAATTTATTTTTGTATTTAAAGATTTCTGAGCTTACGGCCGGTTGCAAGATATACGGCCGGCCGTAAGGGGATATCCTTGCGGCGCCGTATAATTGAATTGCAAGGTAACGGGAGCCCCGCAAGGAATCGCAGCTTTGCTTTGATAATAGAATGAGGGCCCCAGACTTTAATTTAATCACAATTCTATTTTAAAGAGAAAATTCTGTAAGCTAAGAAACCAGATGAGTTAAAATTAAAACATTTATTTTCTATCAAAAACAAAATACATTGAAACATGGGAAATTGTATGACTTCTATTTTTATTATATTAAGTTCTTCTCCAAAAATAGTTCTTTGGTTATTTACAAATTTTAACTAATTTCTTTAATATTTTAACTGAAAATTACAGACTATTACTCCATATTAATCATTCCTAAAGCTTTACATGACATTGTGGAGGTTTTACATACTTTTAAATTACTCTCAAATACACTACAACAATACACAAACAATTTATTTATTATACATCATTTGTAGGAGAAGATCTTAGAACCATAGATTTGATGACAGATCAGAATCAAATAGCTCATCTATTCTGCCCATTCCAACGACAAAAAAGAAAGGTTTTGTTGAACTATTCCTCAGGTTGAGTTTGTTTATCACACTGTATGCTTGACTAGTGTAGTGATTGGATCACAACAGTTAAGCACCATACAAAACAAATTTGCCAAATAACAAACAGAGATGTAGTCCCAAAACTAATTTATGAAAAAATAAATAAAATAAGCTAGTAAGGTAAGTCTGTCTATCTATCCAGAGAACAGAAATTAGAATTACAAAAGCATGAACTTTATAAAAGTTATTTTTTTTCTTTTTATACTATGACTTTTAATTGACTGAGGGGGGGCACATCCCTTCGGCATTTGTACATTAAAAGCATTTTTTTCACTGCCAGGACTTAACATAATAAAAAAAGAAGCATCTAATATACGTGAAAATTATTGTTTTTAAAACTAAATGTACTTTTTCTTTTGCGAAGTTCAAAGATTCAATAATGTTACAAGAACAAATAATGTAATGCAAGATGTTTTTCAAAATCTATTTAGAAATTGTGGATTTGTAGTTTTCTCTGCATAAATATAGTTGTATATGCAAAGCTTTATATGTTCTACTAGTTACAGTGCCTTGCAAAAGTATTTACCCCTTGACATTTTTCGTGCTTTGTTGCCTCACAACCTGAAATTAACATGGATTGTTTGAGGATTTTAATCATTTAATTTACAGAACATGCCCACATATGTTTTTTTTTTAATTGTGAAGCAAACAACAAATAGAACAAAATAACAGAAAAAGTCAATGTGCATAACTATTCACGCCCCTAAAGTCAATATGTTGTAGAGCCACCTTTTGCGGCAATCACAGCTCCAAGTCGCTTTGGATAAATCTCTATGAGCTTGCCACATCTTACCACTGGGATTTTTGCCCATTCCTCCTAGCAAAATTCCCCTCCAGCTCCTTCAAGTTGGATGGTTTGCACTTGTGAACAGCAATCTGTAAGTCTGACCACAGATTTTCTATTGGATTAAGGTCTGGGCTTTGACTAGGCCATTCCAACACATTTACATGTTTTCCCTTAAACCACTCATGTGTTGCTTTAAAAGTGTGTTTGGGGTCATTGTCCAGCTGGAAGGTGAGCCTCCATCCTATCCTCAAATCATGCACAGAGTGGTACAGGTTTTGCTCAAGAATATCCCTGTATTTAGCTCCCTCAACTCTGACCAGTTTCCCCAGTCCCGGCTGCTGAAATGGTGTTCTTTGGGTGATGTGGTGTATTGGGTTTGTGCCAGACATAGCGTTTTCTTTGATGGCCAAAAAGTTCAATTTTAGTCACATCAGACCAGAGCACCTTCCTCCATACATTTTGGGAGTCTCCCACATGCCTTCTCAAACTCAAAACGTGCCATTTTGTTTTTTGCTGAAAGTAATGGCTTTCTTCTGGCCACTCCGCCATAAAGACCAACTCTATGGAGCGTACGGCTTATTGTCGTCCTATGTACAGATACTCCAGTCTCTGCTGTGGAACTCTGCAGCTCCTCCAGGGTTACCTTAGGTATCTGTGCTGCCTCTCTGATTAATGCCTTCCTTGCCCGGTCCGTGAGTTTTGGTTGCTGGCCATCTCTTGGCAAGTTTGCTGTTAGTGTCACGTTCTTTCCATTTGGTTATAATAGATTTGATAGTGCTCCTGGGGATCATCAAAGATTTGGATATTTTTGTATAACCTAACCCTGACTTGTGCTTCTCTACAACATTGTCCCTTACTGGTTTGGAGAGTTCCTTGGTCTTCATGGCAGTGTTTGGTTAGTGGTGCCTCTTGCTTAGGTGTTGCAGCCTCTGGAGCCTTTCAAAAAAGGTGTGTATATGTAATGACAGATCATGTGACACTTAGATTGCACATAGGTGGACATCATTTCGCCAATGATGTGTGACTTATGTGACTTCTGAAGGTAATTGGTTGCACCAGAGCCTTTTTATGGGCTTCATAACAAAGGGGGGTGAATATATACGCACACGCCAATTGTCTGTTTTTTCTTTCTAAAAAATAGTTTTATGTATATATTTTTCTCATATCACTTCACCAACTTAGACTATTGTGTTCTGATCCATCACATAAAATTCTGATTGACAAAACAATGAACTTAAGGCTGTAATGTAAACAAAATAGGTAAAAAGCCAGGGGGGGGGGGGGGGGGATTATTTTGCAAGGCACTGTATGTTTCAGGCAGTGTGAAGATGTATGAGCAAAGCCACTGTGTCTTGATAGCTTTGAATAGATTTTGCTGAAAAATAATATATTTTCTGTGCGTCTTCTTAGTCTTCATTTATGTATGGGTTAAGACTTGAACACAAGTGTGCTAATGACATAATGAACCTTGCAGTTGAAAAACACCACCCTAAGGGGCCAACTTCTGAGAAGCTTGGTGAGTTTTCACTCAGCGACCCAGACCTCTTAATTTCATCCTTTGAACTTCTTCAGTTCTCAAGAACAAAACACAAAAAAGAAAGCCAACACAAAAACACTCCACCAAAAACTACAATTAGAACTAGCTTTTTTTTACATCCACCCCTCCAGAAATATGTTGCAGTGTTCAAATCCCATCCCCTTTTCTATAGTTCAATGGACACAATCCGTTATGTATTTCTAATATGCCATTAAACTGGCATGCATGATGTTTCTTTGAAGGATATGGTAAGACTGTAAGTTTTCTTTTCTTACAGAGAATATTTAGCATTTTGACATATGCTATAAACCTAGATGTGTTTAAGAGGATTGATACCCTCTGGAATCACGTATCATGGGCGTGGGTCCACTGCAATCCCCTTACTGTATGCACCACACAGTAAAGATGGCAGAGTTTAGCAACTCTGTAATCTTAGAATGAGAAACCCCTAACTTCTAATTTAATAATATCCTTGCAGTGCAGCGTGCCTATACATATTTTTTTTTGGGTTTAGGCAATTTAGTGTAATGTCTTCATTGTGGCCCTAAATGGTTTGAGTATTTAAATCAGGCAATGATTTCACTGTTAAATGTAAAAAATAGAAGAATGGGCAACTAAAAAGGCAGAAAAAGATTTCCAGAGAAATATAAAATTATGCCTTTGGGAAGGACAAAATACAAATACATTTTACAATCTAAAATGGAACAAATCTAGAAGCATCAGAAATAGAAAAAAAATTAGGAGTGCTTGTGGATAACCCATTATGTGACAGTGCTCGGATTCCATAGCAATAGCAAATAATGCTAGAGAAAGTGGACAACCTTGATGTGTACCTCTTTGAATATTTATATCCCCTGTTAGACCAGGAAGCTTTTGTAAAATATTTTAATTGCTTCCAAAATGTATTCACTTATATCTAAACATTTTAAGGTTTCAAATGGGTAATTTCATCTAAGGAAATAAACCTCCTTCTCAAAATCCAGTGATAATAAACAAGATTGTATTTTGTTCTGTTTTAAATGATGTAGCAAATTTCATAATTTTCTTATGTTATCTGATGTCCTTCCCATGATGAACCCCATCTGGTCTGAATAAATTAACTCTGGTAAAAAAACAAAATGAATCTATCTGCCATTATTTTAGTTAACATTTCCATGACATTCATTACTGATATTGGCCTATGATTTGATTAATGCCAATTTTAGTGATACCAATAAAAGTTAAATTTTAGTAAAATATAAAAGTATAAAATAAACTGCGATTCTTGTAAAAGTAATTTTTCTTTTTTTGTTTACACAAAAGAGAGTGAGTCAGAGAGATGAGTGTAAAGCATCAGAGCGTGACATCAGAGAGAGAGGCATGAGAGAGAGATAGATTGGAGAGAGAGAGATACAGGACAAACAGAGAGAGAGACAGGACATAGGTGAGCCTGAAGCAGCTGATACTACATTTTTTTTTAAACTATAGGTTTATTTTATTTTTGGTGAAATGTATACTTTTCAATTGTAAACCTATATAAAGTAGCATTTAAAGCATTAAGGTATAATGAGACAAAAACAAGCATTTTTCAACCGTCAACTTCTTTTTAATGAACTACAAATCTGCATTAGTTCTGAGAATCATCAAACCACAGAAAATAAAACAGAAATAGAGTTGCAGATGTGATCCATTCAATAACAACTCATAGCTTAAATAATAATGTGCCGAGATCTTCTAACATACATAAAAGGCTGGCAACAATGTGGAGATCCAAATATAATGATATAAAAGAAATGAACATGAGAGAAAACATACAGCCAAATATACTTTGAACAAGCCATATAGAGGTTGGAGAAGAACACGTTTTAAAGAAAGTTTATATATAACTGGCAACATATCATTTTAAAATTTAAAACATTAAAATCAGTCTTGTACTACATATCAATTTGATAAAAAGAGTGATATCATGTTAAAAATCCACCTTACAATTAAATAAAATATAGATGTTTGAAAAGTCATACAAGTAGGTTTCAATTTAAAAAAAAATTGATGTCTGTGCTGGACCCTGGCTGCATTAATGATACTTTGGTGGAAAGAAGAAAAGAAAGAAAAGAAAAAAAGAAAGAAAGAAAGAAAGAAAGGAAGGAAGGAAGGAAGGAAAGAAAGAAAGAAAGAAAGAAGGAAAGAAAATAGGTTAATTTCCATCAGATCCAAATATCTAACAAATACTTCACTGATTGATAAACCCACCTCATGATCCAGCTCTCCAAAAGTGATGTAGTAAAGACAACATTTATTATCTATTCATAAACAGAGTATTAAAAAAAAAATACGATTTTTTTTTCTAATAATGTTTTTATGCCCACATCCTGCTGCTAATGACATACTGTCACAAACAAGTGAAATAGTGGATCGATAACCTGTTTTTTCTTGAAAAGCTGAGTATGTAATGGCTTGCAGTGGCTGATTAGAATTAGATTAAGAGCCAGATAAAGAGATCCGAGTGGGTTTGATAACTTGCATCTATTGCATTTGTCTTAAATATATTCTGTGTATTGCACCTGTATTTTCGGTTCTACCATTGTTAACTTTATGGGCACTTCTTTGAAAGGATGTAAAGCCCTATGTCTGTTGTTTTAATTGTAATTTATTTTACCTCTTACAATATTTAGCCTGCTTATTGGGATCACAGTGTCCCTTAAAGGACAGCTGTGGTTTTCATATATATATATATATATATATATATATATATATATATATATATATATATATATTAATTAAGGTTGCAAAAAATACTTTAGCCCATCAAGTTTGACATTTTGTGTGTGTGTGTATATATATATATATATATATATATATACACACACACAAAAATAAAACACAACCTCTAGATTTTTATATTTTATGCTAGATTATTCTTTAGTGTAGGGATCCATTTTTGTCAGCTATTCCTGTGTTACTTTCACAGGAGGGTGTGTCCTTGTAAACTAATGCACTTTTTATTTTCCATTCTAAAAATACATTTAGCATATTTAGAAGTGTAGTTCTTTAAAATAGTATCTTTTTAATATATAACCATGGTGTATCTTTAATTTGGTTCTACATAAAACGTCTTGTTGACGTGAACAGCACCACCACGGAGCTGCCATGGACTTGGGCAGTGGGACTTGGGAGTTTAGGTCCTTCTATTAATGTTTCACAATTCTTATAAAGCTAAAAAAAATATTTCCATTTTTATAGATGTCTTTTGTGACAAATGCAAAATGTTTTACTACTATCCTTCTGAATTTAGGTAAGCAGGCACAAGCCAAGGGGATTTACTGGTAGTGTAGATAACTCCTGCCATTTTTAGTTCACTAGCTCAATGCTGATCAAACACATTATCTTTCAGGCATTTTTTTGTTGCTCTGGTGTTCATTTTCTTCACTTAATATGAAATTTTTAGTAGGTAAAACATACAATGTAAAATGCATTGCGGAAAAAGGGGAGTTTTAGAGCCAGAGAAGATACACACACACAGTATGTTCTATTTTGAACAGAACTGTATCATATAACAAAGGCTGGAAAAGCATAATTACTGATCAATGTTCTCAGTTGTATGTGTATTGGTCCTCTGTATATTCTAGACTGTAAGCTCTTCAGAATAGGGACCCCAAATTGAATGATGTCCCTTTGTATTGTACTTTCAGTCATTTTTGCATTTGTTATGATAGTTTTACCTTTGTAACTTGCTTATTGTACCTGCTCAGTACTCTTTATTTATAAAGTGCCAATTAATTCCTTATTTATAAAGAGTAATAATGATAATAATAATAATATATAAAAAGCAGCCAGCCCTCCAATGCTATTGTGGGCTTTAAATTAAAAATCATTACTTCACTTGTCTTAAAAAGTATATGGACGTTTCCTAGTTTTAAAAATTAAAATAACTTAGTTTGTTTGCATACCTAAACATTTTATTTAAAAAGTGCCTTAAATGGGTATGCTAGAGCTCAAAACATAAAGCATTTAATTTGGTTGAAAAATTTGAATGAAAATGTTATTTCTTGCTTTATTATGTTGGAATATTGCATATTCCCTTTAATAAAACTTTTTTCAAAAAAAAAAGAAAAAGAGTAAGTTTTCACTTACTCAAACCTTCCAAACAGTCCCCGCAAAAGGTCTACCTCCACAGCTCATGTATACAATGTTTCTATACAGACTGTTTATCAACAGCATTTTTTTTAAGAGACAATCTGTAAGTGGTTAGAACATCTAGTGCCAACAGAAACATTGTATGCATGAGCTGTGGGGCAGACATTTGCAGGGACTGGTTGGAAGATTTGAGTAACTGAAAATGATGATTAGATATGCAAACACTTCAGTAGTTTATTTTAACATGAAAAACAGGGAAACTACCACGTACCTTTAAGAAACATGAACATACTATCCACTCAACAAACCTGATTCAATATTCCGTAGAAGTTTCCATTCTCCTGAGTAACTAATCCTATAAGTAATTTTGATTCAGCGATTGAAATAAAACCAAATAATGATGTAATGAGCATGTACCTGGAAATCATAACTTCCAAAAACACACACTTTGTTTACAGAATAGAAAAATTACATCAAGATTCAGTTTCACCTGCATCAAAAAAGTAAAGGCACTGTAAATATCCTTTGTCTTGTATTCTAGCCCTCAGTAGTTCCAACAGAAGCACAGGAAAGACAGGACAAGACATTCTTCCCATGTATCCAATAATACATATAAGTGGCAAAAATATATTGTATATGTTGTGCAAATCACCCCGAAAACCGAATCCCCCCCCCCACATGTAGTTTCTTAGAGTTTGCTTTAGTTAAAAAAAATTACATATATTTTATGCACTTAGACAAAATAGCTTTTTTTAAACCATATGCAAAAAATAAAAGTGCAAATTCCTATGTATAGAACAATGTAAATAATATAGTAGGGAAAAAACTACAGAACTTGGATGGATGCAAAAGAATTTCGGTCACTTAGATGTTTTTCATAAATTAAACAAAAATAATAAAAACAAACACAAAACAATCCCACAGCAATACATTTGTCAACTTATTATAACATTATACCACACAAATGATAAAGCACAAGACACCAAAAAATTACTACATATTGTAAACAAAACATTAAGGGGGCACTTTCACCATGATTTTCTCAGGATTTAAATGCAAGACGGCAAGGTTACTAAAACAGTTGCTGGTCATTTTTTGGTTAATTATCTAATCCTGATATTGTTCAGATAAAACTTAAGAGATTGGGATTTTAGGGAGTTTGTGCTTTAAACTGTTAAAACAACAGAGTTCTGCCATTTTTCCCCCCATTAGCTTAGTTTCATTAGATTAAAGTGCAGAAGGTCAGAATTAAAAAATAAATAAAATAAAAATAATCAGTGTAATGCACCACTACAGTGCTGAAAATACTACTGTGAACAGGAGGTTGTTGTATCGGTAAGTGATGCTAGCGCAAGGTGGCCGCTCACTGATGCCACAAGCATCATCATATATACTATATTTCCTCACTGAGAAGAGGACAGTAATTGGCAGCTAGCACAGATCTATAGCAACATTTACACTCAAAGCAATATAACAACGCAGTTCAGAACACCCCGTGATGCAAGGCTTGCATTGTTACAGATTTACTGTAGAAAACAGGCATCACTGCACTCTTGCCACCACTTTGACCTCGAGTTTATCATACCCTACGACTTCACACTGATCACAAGACTTGAATTGCAGTTACATAGTAACATAGGAAAAAAGCTCCCGCTTAATTTTTACTGCATTCTTAGAGCACCAGATTAGCATAGGGCTCGAAGTTCTACACCAATTCAAATCATTCACTCCCCAGATTACAGCAGTCAGCTTAGATCCGTAAATCCTGCTCTGTAGCCACAAAAGATATCTGTGCAGGGTGCAGCCAAACCAAGCTTTACGGATGAGACGGCCCTAGGAGCCAATAGGAAATGGGAACGTCATAAATCTTATAACGAGTGGGAAGTGCAGGAACAACTGCCCGTAACTAGCTACAGCAAGGGAACAGATTATATTTTGTAATTGCATTTTTATTTATGAATATATTTTGATATTAAAAAGATGTGACAATTGTATTTATAGTTTCAATAAATAAAGATGTGTTTATTTTGTGTTAAAGTATGATATATTTATAGACAATGCATTAGAGTGTTTATTCTTAGGCAACATGATTTTGTGATGTGTATTAACCCCTTGAGTCCTGGGTTGTTTGTTACCCTGGATTTTGTATAATAAAATAGGCTTAATACTAACATATCATATTTTTAATTAGACATATGTTGCTATTGGATTGTTAAGTGTCAAATAATGTTGAAATGTCATAATACTGTCACTTTAAATGCTTCTGAGAGACTCAGCAAAGATTTTAAAACCAGTGGTGTTTGGTACATGTAAATTTGTCTTCTGTTTCTTGCATTGGGTTTGAGTCAGAGAGTAACTCGTAATTTATTGTCTGTGCAAAAATCAATGGAGATTTATGCCTTGCTTTTTGTGTCATGAAGTTCGCTGGTAGCAGTGACCCGTAGAAGTTTGCTCACAATGTTTTAGGGATGGGTGATTAGCATAGCTAGGGGTTTACTCTTCAGTTAGGGCACTCGTAATTGCTTTTTCAGGGATTAGCATAAGGCCCATAGTAATTGTGGTTGAAAACAATACTTCTAGTCCATCAAGACCAACCTTTTTAGATCCCCTCTGATCCTTGTAATTAGTGACAGCAACTGTATTCGTATACCCTCTAGCATTGAAGCCTGGCAAAAGTAGGGTGATGGTGTCGCATTAATAAAATAAAAATTGAATGGGGTTAAAGTATGTGCTTCGAAAACTTGGTAGCGCTGAAGGAAACAAAACCTAGTCATGCATCATATAAAACTTAACTTTTATATTATCCATATATATATGTAAATATTTACATAATATAATACACCAACTGTACAATATAGAAACCATTTCCAAATATCCACAAAATAGTGTTATGTAGTTTAAAAAAATAGTGAATTTTCTTTCATCGGTGAAGTGAAATGCATGATCCTGCAACATGTAGTATTCCATTAACAAAATAAACTGATGTTTTATACATTTGGTTCCAAAGCAGTGCTTTGATAGTTAAAAACTAGAATTTGGACAACATTAATATTGTGATTGTAACATAAAAATGTCTTATAAAATGATAGCAGTTGAAGGAACCATTGGTATGACACTGAAATGAGAGGCCTGTCTACAAACACATTACACACACACGTGTGTGTGAGAGAACGGAGATCTAGTAGACTTTAGCAGAATCCTGGAAAGCCAAGTTCAGTCCAACTAGGACATCAACAAACTACCATTTAAAATTTTTACTGAAAAACACAATTTACAGAAAAATACTTCAAATTAAGACTTGGGCAACTACTGGGCAGCATGTTAAAAACGAGACCTGTTGTCCTAGGAGCACTGAACTTGACAAACCTGACATACTATACAATACGTAGATAATGTTATTTACTGCCCATGTTCCGATTTCTTCTCAAAACATAATTTGTGTTTCAAAGTCAAATCTGCAGTTTCAGTTTACAATACTATTATGTTATAGTATGTAGAGATGAAACATTTTGCAAGGAAAACCTCAGAGTGGTTCTTTGTTAAGAAGTGTCTCCTTGTGATTGTATATCCAATTTAACACAAAGCTGTGAGAGATAGCAAACAGCCCTAGTATCAAAATGGTCAAGTCCAAGCAAGGTTGCATTACTTGTCCATTAAACCTTGATCCGCAAAAATCATTCAGCAGAATTTGTGTTTTCACACACAATTAAAAACACTGATAAAAGTTGTTTCTTGAACATTATCTTAAAAAATAAATTGATTCTAGTATCTCGTACCTAACATTCCTCTTGCTGCATCGGTAGTGATTATAAAATCTCAATACTGCCCCATAATAAATCCCACTGGATATTCTGTCTTCTAGTAGTATAAATAGATACTACTGTTGCTGCACTTTAGAGGGGTCAGTCATACTGTCAGTCCTATGTCTGGACAGCTGCTGTTGGAGGGACGGAGCAAAAGTGTTCTGTTGTACAGGAAAAGGCGACAAAATGAGCTGTGTCGACTGGTTACCATGAACCAACCTGGGGGTCTGAATAAAGGAAACAAGTTACAAATGATGACAATGTGCACAAGATATATCATAGTATAATTGCTATTTCAAAGAACCAAAATATTTAAGTAACAGAAAGGGTAAATAAAATGGATCTTCATAGTTGACCTATGTTCTCTCACAATGTCAAAGTTTCACTAACAAACAATGTCCAAAAATTAAAGGTAGTGCAAAATTAGATGTTAATAGAAAAAAAGGTAATACTATAACAAAACCTCCACAAGATGAAAGCCTACCAAATCTGGCCAGAAAAATAAACTATTTAAATTGAATAAAACTCAACTTATAAGGGGTATGGATTTCACTAGGAATATAATATACCTATGTATCTCTTTAAATTTTATTATTTAATTTTATTAAGAAGTGCTTAAACGCACGCTCATTTTCTGCCTAAAATCATTCAATTTGTACCTGTTTTGGACTGGCTTCTGTAGCTCATGCAGCTTATGAATATACAGACTGTGAAGTGTAGTGTTTCAAATTAGCCTGTCAGTGACCTCTCTCAAGTAGCTTTTTTTCAGAATGTTGCCACTGATTGGATACTATGAGACAGTGCAACCTCTGTACTTAGAAGTACACAGTCTTCATGAGCTGCAAAGGGAAGAAACCAGTTAGAAACAATTTGTAAGATTTTAGGCAGAAAAAACCATCAATCTTTTAAACACTTCTTAATAAAATAAAGTACACAAAAGTACAGAGTTACAAACCTTCCTTGTCCCTTTAAGTCATTTCAGGTAATTTAAATTAAAAAGTTTATTCTGAATAGTGGTTACTAAAATTGGTCCCAACAACCGAAACACTGTATTTGTACCCACAATATTAATATATATATATATTGTTAATATATATATATATATATATATATATATATATATATATATATATATATATATATAGTTATTGACTTGCAAACACTCTTCATTGTGCATTTGTCTACTACCTGTTGGATGTACAAGATTACTAAGAGTAAGACTCTTACCACTAACTAGGTGCAAGAACCCCACAGATCCAATCCAGAGTCTGGATCACATTTGTTGGCTTCTCAGTTTCCAGAGAACAAAGAAGGCATAACAACAATTGGGAATTCAGTGACCGCAACGTCCTACTATGGAACACGGAGACCAAGTCTACTGCAGCCAAACAAGTAAAATATTTTTGAAAGAGGTTGAAGAGATTAAATCAATGTTAAAATGATCTGAGATCCAATATAAATCAAGAGTAACTTGCCTGTAAGAACTGCTGTGGCTGCTGTGTGAGTTGTGCTTGTGTGGGTTGCTGAACATTGGAGAGTTGATGTTGCTGGTCTTGCTGATTGTGTTGCTGTGTTATTGATAATGTCTGAGCCTGCTGCTGCTGAGCAGGAAAGGTGGGGTAAGCTGTAACCACTTGACCCATGAACATAGTACTCGGGACCATAACAGCTCCACAAGCCACAGGGGTAGTCACCAGCTTGGTCACTATCTGCTGACCTTGAGAAAACCTGTAAAGAAAGAGCAAGAAGGAACAAGTATCTTTGTTATTAACATGTTCACATATAAACAATATATATGTCCATCTCAATTTAAAGGATCATTGTGGTCATATTTTTTCTATATGGTCTCTTAAATAACTAATCCTGATAATAGGCAAAATGTTTTTAGAATTTAAATTTTTTTTTTTTTTTTAAATGCTTTATATTTTTAATTCTGCCTTCTGCTGTGTGAACATTAAAGAAGTTGTATTGCCATGAGACCCTTGTATATAAGATGAAGAGAGCTGTAGAAAACTAATGTAACTCACAGTTTAGAACTACAGCTTTAACCCGATTACTGTCTTTGGAACCAATGAGATTACACGGCTCAGACTGCTAAGTGTCAGAAGTAAAGTCTGTGGTCCATTTCTGTTCCTAATGAAGGCTCCCTCTCTCCTCAAATATGAACAAGTTCCATAACATTTTAATCTTTTTCTAAACATGCTCTTTCAAATAACAGAATAATACACTTATGAGAAACTTGCCTTCTAATGTTTAAATATGTACGATTAAGAACATGGTAGAAAGTTAGGGAGGCATCATGTCCTTTAATGTAAATAAATGTTTTTTTTTTAATTTAAGCTACTATTTTGTGACAAATGCATCATCACTGCAAAAAAAAAATATATATTTTTTTAAAATTTTTTACGTACCTAATTTGTCTGTCCTGGTTAAAAGTGGTAACAACAGCCCCCTGGTTATTCTGCTGCATATTAGATGGCATTTGTACCATATTATTGGCTGGAGGCTGGGATATCACCATAGTGTTGTACACCGGAGCAGTGAGAGTTCCTGGTGTCTGGCTGGACAGAGAAGTCTGCTGGTTGTGTCCTCCATGCAGATTTTGTTGACCATGCTGAAAGAGACATATATCGGAGTACATATTATTCTAACGGTAGCAGAAAACAGTGTTTTATATTACCAAGTTGCGAAGCATATGTTGAAAATACATATACTATACATTTACTACTCAGAGTTGCCTCGGTGACCCATCTACCAAGTTTAAGATGATCTAGCAGACCTGTGACTTGATGTACCAGATACTTATTTCCAACCAATGGTGAGCTCTATAATGTCATAAACTCCACTGAAGTCACAACTGGTGCTCAGATTAGAGGGCAGGAAGGCATATTTTTGAAATTGCTGCTGAACTGATGGAACAGGACACATTTCAATTAGGGGTTGCAGGGTGTTTGGGTCCATCCCTTAAACTGGTAAATGTATTATGATGTTTTATATATATGAACATGCCCTGGATGGCAGTCCCCGTCCCTGCTTCTCTCTCCTAGGGGCCATTTCCATGTAGCACCACTAACTTGAGGTACAACTTATTTGGTGTGCTGTCCATCCTGTGTTTGTGGGATGCTTCAACAGCTTTAACAAAAAAAAACAAAAAAACTAAATATGTCTAGTCAATTCTGGATTAAATATTTAAAAGTAAAATGGCTTTCCAACATGATATTAATTTAATGAATAGCTTCTAAATTATAACTAGAAATGTAATTTGTCTAATTTGCATTGGCTTAACCTAAACCTAGTATGGGTTATTCCTTTTAACAATAACTGTTTACATAAATCATTACCGGGTTTGTACTTTGTATATTCTGCATTATATGCTGGTTGCCCAGGTGTCCTGTGTTCATGCCGCCATGAAGCTGGTTGGCTTGAACCACTTGGCCTTGCATGGTAAGCTGTGGCAGCTGCTGCATGGTTGATGTGTTTCCTGAAGAGACCTGCACTTGTCCAAAGTTTAGCCCAGATGTGGTCTGCTGTACAAGCATCTTCAAAAAAATAAATACGTTCAGTCAAGTTCAAGAATGGAAATCAATATATTAACGTGGTATCCATCTATTAACCACAAATTGCAATAGCACAAAACAACACAGGGATATGAATAACAACAATACATTTTTATCTTATTAATAGTTTGGTTAACATTCAAAATCTTGATAACACAGGGCTTCTTTACATAAAGATTTGTAACTGAAAATGTCACCTGGAAACCCTGTCCATGGACCATCTGCAGCTGCTCCTGGATCTTGCGCAGCTCTTCCTGCTGCCGGTGAATATTCTCCTCGATCATCCTTGTTCTCTGCTCCAGCTGGTCTTTCAAATGTTTCATTGCTCCAAACTGTGCCGTAAACTGAAAGATGGGCTGAAAATCATTACAAAAATCAAGTGGTACAAACCTGATAGGCATCAGTGTATTAAATCTAATGCCCAGATATCTGTAACTGTGTTTGCCAAGAAAGGGACATTTACACTATCTACCAACTCTAGATTTAAATAGACACTTATCTGGGTTCAAGTATATTTAGCTGCTAGTAATTGAACTGTACAGGCTTAGAAAGTGGGGCATTTAAGATTAATTAAAACGTTTGGTGCACAAACAAAGGAAATGTTTCATCAATTAATTACATATTATCACATTAATATACCACACACTGCATAATTTAGTTTGTTTGCTTTTCAATATATCCTAAGAAAGAGATCACTGTATTCAACATGACATGTGAAATGTGTAGAAGAGCTCACCTGTGTCATCCCTGGCTGCAGTTGTATGGTTCCTGTTGGCTGCTTCATCATTGACTGAGAAGACTGGCTAACCGACTGGGAACTCATAGACTGAAACAGAGCATTACAGAGTGTTACTTTACACTTAATTACCGTATTGGTCCGAATATAAACCGCACCCGCATATAAGCCGCATCTGTAAAATTCAAGGGGAAAAAATAGAAAAAAGATAGTACTCGAATATAATCCACACCCTTAAAATTGGAGAGAAAAAGACTCTCTCCAAGTGATCAGCCATTGCAAGAAACAGGCTAATTAGTACTGTAACTTCTTTTGGAGGTTACAGGCCTTACAGGATGTTAGAATCACTAAAACCATAAATCGCTATTCAATTGCTACAATACCACAGTTTCAAACATGCAAATCGGCACCCTTAACTCGCAATTGCCCAAATCGGCAGTAATTTTACGTTCGTGAATATAAGCCGCACACGTAACTCTCAAGCTCGTAAAATCGGCAGTGAATTTGTTTGCGGTCGCGAATATAAGCCGCACCCGTAACTCTCAAACTCAAAAATCGGAAAAAAGGTGCTTCTTATATTCGGACCAATGTGGTATAAGGTATTTTATTTAAGGAAATAAATATATTTAAACGTTTCGCAATTTTAAAAAAAAAAAAAAAAAAAAAAAAAAAAGGAAAACTGGTAGAAGAAGCTATTAGCATTATAAATACCTCTACCTTAGCATGGGCCAAAGTTGACCTTTGACACATCAGAAATTTGAAAGAAACTGATTGGCTAGCACAGTTTATGAAGAGAGACAAGAAGCTAGTGGGCTCAGCACGGCGTAAATATCACGCCAATAGCATCTTCTATTAATACATTAATTTGCTTAAAAATGGAATCATGAAAATAAGCCATTTCATTACAACTCTGGAAAACAAATAAACGTCGGTATTTTACAGCCTTTATTAGTTATGTGCCCCAAGTCAGTAAGGATTCTGCTTTCTTTACAACATGATAGTAATGCAGAGTAGAATACTGCCCCAGGGCCATACATAAACCAGATATGCTTCAATAAAATCCTTTATACCATAAAAATACTCTGCTGTGGCTCAAAATACCTTGAATGTATTAATATTTCATATATGAAGCCATAAAAAAAAAATATATTTTATGATAAAATACACAAACGTGAGGCCAATCATGCACCTCTTTACATGAAAGAAGATATATTGCTTACAAAAACACAGTCTAGCCAAGCTACTAGGTATATTCTCTGATTTGAGTTCAAATAAATAGACAATGAAAAACTACTAAAAACATTTTTAAAACCAAGGCGATTTAGGACTCAAACTATCACACTCCTACTCTAAAACAACCCTGATTTAGGAACAAGTGTCTATACCTGTATTCACGCTAGCTAGCACAAACTTTGAATTATCACCATTTCCCTTGTGTAGGGTGGAAGGGTTCAAGGAGAACTTTGACCAAACTGGAGGTTCCAGGAGATAAAAGATGCAGATTCCAGTTCCAGCCAAGTATTTTTCATGTATTAAACATTAAAATTATCTTTACATTAAAATTGGTGCAATCACCAATATGTGTAAATGTGTATTTTTACTGTACCTGGCTACTGATTGAAGATCTCCTCTTATCAAGACCGGATAAAGCTTGTCGAGGAGGGGTACTGGTGTCTGTGGGTATTTTGGTTGGTGTAGCTATGGACAAAAAGACATACAGGATCTAAAACATCATACTTTCAAATAAGGATTCTTGGATTCTTAGATTGAATAACTATACAATAAATGAGCAACTATTTAAAATGAATTTAAAATGATTCTAAGTCTGCGAGTTTTCAATCTTGCACGATGTGTTGGGGAAAGCTCTATGGTCACTGGATTTTAAGCTCAAAGACAGGGCCCTCCATGTAATGTGTTAATTTTTTTTCCCTTGAACACAATCAATGTATAGCTCTATGGAATATGTTGGCGGGTTACAAATAAACAATAAAAATAATAATAAAACTGTATTTACTGCCTTCAAACATTTCAAAATAATTTACTCATCAACTGTATGAGTGATATGTTGTTAATACATTTTATAGCAGATTGCCTTACACTTAAAGGGACACTGAAGCCCCATACATACAATATACTCTGCAAACAAGCTGTGCTTTCCAAAAAGTTTTCCCAATATCAATTCTAGCTCTTTAAAAGATGGAGCTACCTGATGCATTAAAAAAAAAAAAAAAAGGAGAAATATATTTTCATTTACTTCTACTGAAATCTGCAGAGGTTTACAATCTTAAACCTACACAGCAGAGGTTCCAAATATGGCATAACTTAAAATGATAGGCAAGGACAGGTACTTTATTGATTGAATGTTATTAAAAACACAATTTTCTACAGTAAAACAACATTGAAGTTTGAAATGGTGATAGGTTAGACTTTCTAATCTACCCACAAATCGAGATTCATATCTTTATTAATGCTATTCACTGTGTTTTTGTGAAATCGGTTAATGTATTGTTAACAGCAAATTAGCGACTCTATATATCTGAAATAGTAAGCATGCTAAATACCATATCCTAAATTTAGGGTGACGTGTCTTTAACATCAATTAATGACTTTATATTATAGCAAAAATCAACACGCTAGGTGCTACAGTGGATATAAAAAGTCTACACACCCCTGTTAAAATTTCAGGTTTCTGTGCTGTAAAAAAATGAGACCAAGGTAAATAATTTCCAAACTGAAATCTTTTAGGTAGAGGGAAGAAAAAATATACAAATAAAATAATATGGTTGCATAAATATGCACACCCTTAAACTAATACTTTGTTGAAGCACCTTTTGATTTTATTACAGCACTCTGTCTTTTTGGGTATGAATCTATCAGCATGGCACATTTTGACTTGGCAAGATTTGCCCACTCTACTTTGCAAAAACACTCCAAATCTGTCAGATTGCAAGGGCATCTCCTGTGCACAGCCCTCTTCAGATCACCCCACAGATTTTCAATCGGATTCAGGTCTGGGCTCTGGCTGGGCCATTCCAAAACTTTAATCTTCTTCTGGTGAAGCCATTCCTTTGTTGATTTGGATGTATGCTTTGGGTCGTTGTCATGCTGAAAGATGAAGTTCCTCTTCATGTTTAGCTTTCTAGCAGAAGCCTGACGGTTTTGTGCCAATATTGACTGGTATTTGGAACTGTTCATAATTCCCTCTATCTTAACTAAGGCCCCAGTTCAAGCTGAAGAAAAACAGCCCCAAAGCATGATGCTGCCACCACCATGCTTCACTGTGGGTATGGTGTTCTTTTGGTGATATGCAGTGTTGTTTTTGCGCCAAACATATCTTTTGGAAGTATGGCCAAAAAGTTCAACCTTGGTTTTATCAGACCATAACACCTTTTCCAACATGCTTTTGGGAGACTTCAGATGTGTTTTTAGAAAATGTAGCCTGGCTTGGATGTTTTTCTTCGTAAGAAAAGGCTTTCGTCTTGCTACTCTACCCCATAGCCCAGACATATGAAGAATACGGGAGATTGTTGTCACATGTACCACACAGCCAGTACTTGCCAGATATTCCTGCAGCTTCTTTAATGTTGCTGTAGGCCTCTTGGTAGCCTCCCAGACCAGTTTTCTTCTCGTCATCAATTTTGGAGGGAGCTCCAGTTCTTGGTAATGTCACTGTTGTGCCATATTTTCTCCACTTGATGATGACTGTCTTCACTGTGTTCCATGGTATATCTAATGCCTTGGAAATTCCTTTGTACCCTTCTCCTGACTGATACCCTTTAACAATGAGATCCCTCTGATGCTTTGGAAGCTCTCTGTGGACCATGGCTTTTGCTGTGGGATGCGACTAAGAAAATTTCAGGAAAGACCAACTAGAGCAGCTGAACTTTATATGGGGTTACTCTGAGGCACTTTAAATGATGGCAGGTGTATGCTACTATTTAACACGATTTGGAATGTGATTGCTTAATTCTGAACACAGATACATCCCCAGTTATAAGAGGGTGTGCAGACTTATGCAACCACATTATTTTTCTTTTTTTCTTCCCTCCACCTAAAAGATTTCAGTTTGTTTTTCAATTGAGCTGTACAGTTTATAGGTCACATTAAAGGTGGAAAAAGTTCTGAAATTATTTATCTTGGTCTCATTTTTTTACAGCACAGAAACCTGACATTTCAACAGGGGTGTGTAGACTTTTTATATCCACTGTATATCTGGGTAATATCTCTAACACCATCTGTATCCTTTATTTTAAGTACGGTATATTATTTGATACAGTGCCTTTATATTGAATGTTTCAATGTTGGCAACTTTGGCTCTTACTTGCTAATATGCTTGATTAGTAATGTAACAAACTTTATGTAACAATTCCAGTCAGGCTGAATACTGTCAGTAATGCATCAAGTTACCCTGTTTGTCCATTTCGTTAAGACTTTCTTATCTTTAGTGGATGTTGCATTTAAATTAATATGCTGAAGGATATATTATTTAGTAGAGTCTTTTAAGCAAGTGGTTATATTTCAATGCAGCATCGGCCAATCAACCTCGGGAGATCAGCATCTCCTCTTAGGAAAGATGTCTCTCCTCTATGATGTCATAAAGGCCCAACGCACATTTCGTCACAGCAATCGTCCATGAACTCTCCTTTCCAAGTCAAAGATATACACATTGGTCTATCAAGGTGTAGTATTGTCTTTAACAAATCTTTTGTTAATCTCATACAGACACATGGTGCAATAGTTGAAAGCATCTGCTTTAGAACTGATGGTTTGTAATTTTACCATCAGTTGATTTTACCACTAGGCTATGTCTCTACATGCTTTTCAATGTATAAAAGAGAATAATATAATATAATATAACAAATATAGAGCTAATATGGGGAATGTAACACTTCCTTACCTAGCCTGCACAGCTGGCTCTGATCAGGGGCACTGACCACTGCAACTCATTATTTAGTTTATACAGTGGATGATAATAGCAGTCAATTATAAAACCTGCTATCACAATTCATTTATTAGCATGTTTAAAAAGGCAAGCACTTTTTCCATATGCTTTTGCATCTTTTGAGAGCAAGAGGTGACTATTCTACTTACAAGAAGGATCAGACACAGCTGTGTGGGACGAGGACTTGATGGAGCTCTTGGACGATGGGGATGGCGTTCTACTGTCATCAAATCTTTCTAAAGCTTCTTCCAGGCTGTCAGCATTGATGTGATTATTAGAGTCCTGATTCTAGCACAGCGATGAAAGGAAAAGAAAACAGAAGCTGGGTGTTAACGACTAGCGGAGGGTAGAGCACTAGGCAATATCACCATACCTGTGTGTTTTATTGCAGTGTGAAAGAGTAAATAGTGTTTTATATTTGTATGCTCTGCACACAATGCTTGTGGTAAACAATATTTCGACACCATTAATATTTAGAAAAACATATGGACAGTCTCCTTTCTGCAACTCCAGTCATAGTGTAATTATTTGCCCCACAACTCAATATGATGAAAACCAGATTTCACAGTAAACAAAGTCTGTAATTGTGATCGATCAGCCATTCCAACCCCCCTTCTAGCTTTACTAATTATTAGTGTGTGTGTTCTGAATGATTCTAGCAAAGTGATTGAGGCTAAGAACAATGTGCAGCATGTTAACTACCAAGTACTTTAAATACTCTGAGCCAGTGCAATCCTCCATTATAATTATCAATAAATTATGGACCAATATATGTATGTGACATTTTGTTTGCGACGCAGGCTTAGTAAAGAAAGAAGTCTGCCGTAAGGATTAATTGCTATAAAAATTAAAATTGTAAAGGCTCATATCTATAATGGCAATTTACATATTATATGAAATGTGCTTAAATGTATAAGGCATTTTTTTTTGATTTAAACAATTGTTAAAATATTTTATTTTCTACCACTTGTATGAGCTCACTTTATCTGTGGGTATCTCTGGTGGGGAATCTGCAATACCCATCTCACGCCTTCTCTCTGCTCCCACCTCTGCATAGCTGCAAAATAAATGCAATATTATTAATTAATATTATTTAATATTATTAATATTATTTAATAACTAGTAACTTGCCCCTTAAAAATGACAGGATAATATTTTATGTGTCTCTTCCCCCTCCTCTTCCTCCCGTGTCTCTTCCCCCCCATCCCTCCCTTGTCTCTTCCCCCCTATCCCTCCCGCCCTTGTGTCTTTCCCCCCTCTCCCCCTGGGTCTCCCCCCCTCTCGTCTCTTTCCCTCCTCTTCCATGTCTCTTTCCCTTCCTCCTCCTCTGCTGTGTCTCTTCCTCCCCTCCCCCTCTCCTCTCCCTCCCCCCATTTCTCTCTCCCCTCCTCCTCTCCTGTGTCTCTTCCCCCCTCCCGTGTCTCTTCCCCCCTCCCCCTCTCCTGTGCCACTCCACCACCCTCCCATTTCTCTCTCCCACCCTCCCATTTCTCTCTCCCCCTGAACCCCCCCGTGGGGCGCTATACGCATGCGCCATTCGCATTGCGCAGTGATTTAACAGAGAATCTATGATAACAGCAGAAGATACCACTGAGCTGAAGGTGCATGTTTTCAGACAAAACCATTGTTCCCAGTGGCAGAGCCAGTGATTGTAGAGCCCGGTGTAAAATAATACAAAACAAAATAGGTACCCCTGCGGACTAATAAAAAGGTTACATGATATATTTAGGTGGTCGGGTTACCCCAGGGTGATCAGATTACTTTACTAATAAAAAAATATATATATATTGGCCACCTCCTCTTATAAATTAAACCTGCTGCACCACTAATATCTCAGTCACTGAGCCACAAACAGGCACATAAAGTATTTGACTGCAGCGACTTCTACAACGTGTTAAAATTATCTTTTGAGAAATTCTTTACACTGTGGTACGTTATCTCCTAAAATAGTATGGATACCAAACTCTAGGAATCACCTGCCCAATTATTTGATTCATAGACACCAAAGTAAGAAGAAGTGACCCCACCTTACTACGGTGTGCGTACACACGATGAACTCTGGCCTGGAGTTCCACTGATGGTAGGTGATGTAGTAGCGAGTCTGCAGCCATATCCACTGCTGTCCTTTGGTCAGGAACCTATAATAGCAGGACTTGCCTTTCCCATACTGCATTACTAGAATATAACAATAGGGAAGGGAAATTAAGGGCTATCCTTCGTAACAAATACATGCATCCTATAGACTAAAACATGAAGACATGTTACACAATTCCCTAGCCGTAAGATATATACAGGTACAGATAAAGCTATTACTCAGCTTACAGGATCACTGTGGCCAGATGTTTTATACGCTTCTTTGAATAGCTAAACTTCATTTTTTGCTTTCTAAAAGCATTTTGCCAATAAGCAACACAATCTTTACATTTTCTTATTTAATCCTCAATTACTCATTCATGCGGGCATCTATATTTTCTTTCATTAGCAGCTCAAGTTTGCTACATTTGCAGGAAGCTGTGTCCTTGTAAACTAATGAGCATTCCATTAGTCCTAATGAATACACTCAGTTGTAGATGGTACATTCCACTGTGCAGATAAGGGCTTATTTTCAAGTCTAGTTCTTCAACACACTATAAAACACCACATGGGTCTTTTAAAGTGACTCTGTCACTCCAACAGAAAGATGATTTAATTTAAAAGAGCATTACTGGCTATACATTGTACTAGCAGCTTTTCTCTACAGTAAATAATGGCTGAAATAATTAGAATTTATCTTGCTCCTGTATGATAATGTGCAGCTCAGAGTGCTTGATAAGCTTTGGAGAGGGATCTAACTGGCAGTTAAATTTTTTTTTTATTTTTTTTTGGTCACTACAGAGACATACAAGCAGACTATAATCTTAATTGACACATCAAGGCTGCTTATTAATATACGTGGCATGCTCATTTACTTTTAAATAGAGCAACATGGAAGTTCCCAGGAATTATTCACTTTAGAAAAAAATGGATAATGTAACAGAGCTAGTTTTTTATGCTCTTGCAAGTGCAGTTGTTCAAATTAGTATATTCTAAATATAGGACCACAGTGTGTTCTGTGGATGGTATGGAGAAGCCAATCATCTCTGAAATACGAGAAAACTGCAGGATAACGCAATTTTAAATTATTTGCTTTATGCAAAACCCCAAAAATATTGTAATACTTTAAACAAAAAAAGCAATATACAAATTTTAAATGAACATCTGAAAATATGGGAGTTCCATGTCTGCGCGGTGCTTGCTAACTTTATGGTCATCATGGAAAGCCTGAAACCACTGTGTGTAATATATAATACTTTTCTTTTACAACTTGTATGATTTGATCAAGTCCGATTAAAAAAGCCAGAAATATGAAAACAAAACTACAACTGCAAAATCTTCTTGGGTAACATGACTGAACCAACGGATTATGTTAAGATAAGGCATATTAGACCCAAATAGAAATACTTGCAGTGTTCATGGCATTTTGCAAGATTTTCCAGGTCATCCACATGATAATAATCATAGCCTGACGTGCCAAGTACTTCAAAAGGCAAATATCCTATGATTGGAGGAGCCCTAAAGAACAAGAGAAAAACACAGGGCAGGGTAAGAAAGTATGGAAATAAGCAGACAGTCACTTCTAAACCATTTTTATAAATGTATTTTAAGAATAAAATCAACATCTTTAAAAGTTTTTATTAAACAAAAGTAATATTTTGGAATGAATGATGATTAAAGCAAGACATTGTTTGTTCAATGCAAGAGTAGCAGCCGAGTGCAAGACCCATTGGGAAGCTATTTATATGCTTATGGAAATATTAACATCCTCTTGATCCGGCTAACAAAAAGAATGAGCTAACTGAATCAGATGCCAAGGTTTTCACCCAACCTTGGTATATTAATAAAAAAAGGGGAGGAAAATGAAGGTTTAATCTACATAATGCTAATTGCTTCTATATTGTGTCAATCTTGCAATGCATATTTTGGACGTGGCACAACTTTTTTTTTTTTTTTTTCAATAAAAATGATTTAAACTAAGAAGATAGGGAGTAAACACATTTCTTTCTACAGTTTCCTAAATTTTAGATCATTTCTTTTTCACTCCTGAAACATTTGTTGTTGCTCAGCCCTTCAGTCGTGCCCGACTCTAGGTGACCATATATACGCAGGATGCCAGGTACATCTGTCTGTGTTTCTGATTGTGCGTATCCATATGGTTTTCTTGGCAAGGATACTGGAGTGGGTTGCCAGTTCTTTCTCCTGTGGACCGCTATTTGTCTGACCTCTCTGCTATGACCTGCCCACCTTGGGTGACCCTACATGGTATAGCTCAGAGCTTCATTGAGGTGCACAAGCCCCTGCACCATGACAAGGTAGCGATCCAGAACGGGTAAACAGACATACTGTTTAAATGCTTTTAAGTTTGGGCTTTTAAGTGGTTTCATCTACCTATATGAACAAATAATGTACAATGTTTACGTAAACTTGATCATAAACAGCCTTATTAAATTGTGATTCGGCCAATTGAATAGGGCTCTATATAAGCACACAGCATATTTTTTTACAGACATTTTTAGTTGGTGAAGACCTTGCTTCTGGATAGAAGTTCAGTAACTAAAAACGTCTGTAAAAAAAATATGCTCTGCGCTTATACAGAGCCCTATTCAATTGGCCAATTCAATAAGGCTATAAAGCACTATAAACACTACGTGAAAAAATATTTTATCTTTTTGCCATTTTATATTTCAATATGTCCTGGATCATTACTGGACTCCTTATGGTGTTCAGAAAGAACATCTTTAAGGTTTAGACCATTGTTTAAGTTGCATCTCCGAGTTTCCTCTACCTCTGAAAATGTAGCTTCTACACTTATTTTGCATTGCGACTCTTCAGGTTTGTGGTATTATAGTTATACAGGTATACCCTGCTTAAAGCCGATTGGCTGTAGAGCTGTTCTTGCCTGCTGGACCCCTTCTAACGCTCTGATTCTCTATAGCATTGCCCCGATTTAACGCTGTTTTTGCCAGCCGGGCCCCATTTCAAGCTCTGATTCACTATAATACTGTTTTTTTTTCTCCAAAGATAACAGAACCCAGGATGACCCAGAAGCTTCAACATCACAAATATATTTCTGCTAATGTTCAGTTTGTGTTAGTGTTATGTTTGATGTTTCTTGGAAGTTCATATAAAACCAAAAAGGTTTAAATTTCAATTGAAATTGTGTGTTTTCTTCCTGAGTTCTCCTATCCCTATCTTCCCCATGTTAAACTTCCCTGCTTAGAGCCGTTTCGCTTAGCACTCCTATTGCCTGGAGCCTACAGCATTAAACGAGGTAAAGCTCTATTTAATTTGAACATTACTACGACAAAATCTATTAACTGATTTTAAAAAGCTTGCATTTTTGATAATTGCAGACCTGATGTGTGCAGGGAAACCTATTACTCATAATAATACCAACCTGTGATCCAAAAAGAGGAACTTCCACTCGAGACTGTGTCTGGATGTGAACTCCTCATTGGGCTCCTCTACAGTGCACATTTCCTTAAGAAAAGCAAAGTGATACAATGAAATCTGTAACGTGTATCTTGCTTTGTAAAACGCAAAAGTAACTGCTAATATTAATAAATATATTTATTCATGGAGTATGTTACAGGTTTGTCAGTAATGTACCTGTGTTTATTACCACTTCTGAAACAAAGAAAAAGGATAACATAGCATGCTAGAAAGAGTCAGAAAGCTGTATTAAGAGGGAACCATATCTTAAAGAAAGCTAGACACAAGGGGTGTAACAGTACTTAGAAATGAAGATACATCTACTCAGAAATAGCAATGGTTTGAAACAAATAATACATATTTCTAAGTAGACACGATAGAAACTGAAACAATTCAAAATATGCATATAAGAGGGGTATTGATCTAGGGATTAACCGATTGTCTCAAAGGGAAAACAAAATCCTTCCTGACCCAAAAACTCTGGAAATTGGGTGCACTTCAATTGTTTGGTGATTTGTTAAATGATCAGCAAAGATCTAAAAAGGTTGAACTTGAGGCTGAAAAAAGAGGTTTGGTCTATCAATTGCTATGATACTATGTTCCTCGTATAGTTCTTAAGGAGATTCTGCTAAATAACAAATAATGATTTACTCCAACATGTCTGCCCGCACTCCTGATTCCACCTACTTTAGTATAGTGCTGGTATAATCTTACAGCTGCTCCTTGAAGCCTAACTAATATATGTATTCATACTGAAGCTTTTCCTGGCTACGGTGTCACAGTTACATCAATGTGCCACTAAAACCGGTTATCATCCAGCTACAAGAGCCCCAGAGAGCCCATGTTAAAATAATCCACATTGGGTTAGCTCCTTAGTTTAGTTAGCTTCTTGTATATTTGGGATAATTCGTGAGTGGTAAGCACTGCGTACTGGCAGAGTAATTCAAATGGGGTTCAAGTGCAAGTGAGGTCGGAGATGTGGGTGTATATCTGGATATAATGATTCAGTTGTATACGTTGCAACCCGTCAATCTGGGTCATGGGGTGGGCTTCCAGGATGTGTCACAGGGACCCGTTTATCCCCAAACTATGTCTACTATTGTAAAAAAAATGTATTATTTCCATCTCTTACCAGGTTAGAGAACTCAAAGTGTAATGAGATTTTACAGTTATTCACCACCGGGGTCAAAAACCTATACGTACCCGTCTCATATGGGGAAGGTTTGTCAAATACATGTCTCTATATGAGCCAGCATTGATAGGCCAGTGTTCTATATTATGCAATTTCTCTTTCCATGCCTCTATATATTATTATGGTGCCATTCTACGATAATTATGGTGCCATTCTACGATCATAGTATCAGTTAAGGCTAGGGACCTCCTGCCCCTATACATTCTACTCTGGAAAATTATGTTTCTTAGTAATGTTGGTTTAATTTACATTTTCTCCAAATGTAAGCTTGAATATGTGATCAGAGTTTAGGTATGAATGTTTTGGGCAGTAATTGGTAGAGCTTGGAAAAGGTAAAATAAGCACGGGAGAACATTCATTGTAATTGACTATCTTTCCCAACCACGACAGTGCTGCTGGAGACCATCTGTGGAGGTCAGACTGAATAATGTGGAGTATTTTCATGCATGGTATGGTTCAGGGCAAATATGGATACCCAGGTATTTCAAGCTTTTAGGTCTCCACTGGAGGAGAAATTTGGCTTGTATAATTCTTAGTTCATCTTGGGGGATTAAAATATTGATTGACTCCGATTTAGATGGATTGATTTTAAAACCTGAGACTCTACTGAATAAAATCGATGGTTTCTAAAAGGGTCACATGATATCAAGAGCAGATCATCAGCAAGAAGTGCCACTTTGTATTCTATTGTGTCAACTTATAGCTTTTTTAACCTGGAGTGCTTGGAATAAGCTGGTTACTGCTAGCATTTCCTGAGTTAATATAAAGATCAAATGGGATAGGGGGCAACCCTGTCTTTGACTGTGCCAAGGTGGGACGGGCAGGGTTCTAAAGTAAATATATTATAGCTGTTTATAGTAATCTCTCAATGTATGATGTCCCTGTAGTGGACGCACATGGAGATGTTTTCATTTTTGAACGCATGTAGCCGATTCCTCTGTTCTCGTAGCAGTCCGGTCAGCAACCTCCCTGGTTTACGGACGCCTTCATAATATTTCTGGGGAGTCCAGAGAGATTTTCTACATGTCTGTTGGAGAAGATACTCTTTGAAGTCATAGCAGGCTTTGAAAATGCTCTTTAGAGTATATTTGTGTGTGGCTTCCAAAAACTGGAGGTTACTTAGAGGTTGAGCCTGTGTAGACCGCCTATACTTATTCAGCATTTCTTAGATATTTTATACATATGAAGGCTTATGCTTCAAAAAATTTTCTTGTATGCAGCAAATGAATAGCCTTTAGAGGCTTTCTTTCAATGCGCTGTATAATGACAGAGCCTGGATTATTAATACAAGGCCTGAAAAAGCACCTACCGCAGATAAAAGAGCATAATTGAGCTGGGCTCCTGTATTTTTCCACTCCCTAACAGACCCAAAGATGCCTACAGTCTTGACTTCCCTTGGTAACTTTTTGCATCTCATGCTCAGTTGCAGAATGCCTCCTTGATTCAAAATGTATTGTTATTTTGTCATATTCTGAACCAGGAGTCAAAGCTTAAAATTGAAAGGCCACGATTTAAAGTTAGCCCTACTTAAATGGCAACTAAATGCACGGTTACAACTGTGAGCAAGTTTTAAACAATTCAAAAGATATTTGCATGGAAAATGCTATAGAAGGTTAAAAATTATTTAAAAACACTCCGCTCTCCAACAAAGCCAGGACCTTGCAGCTAGCTCTAAATTGAATGTGTTGGGGCAATACACTGATGTACCAAAAGGATTTTGGAGCTCTATAGAATAGTCAGTTACCGTATCTACATTAATTGGCTTCACTCAACAGTCAAATCAAAAACATTTACAGAAGGGGGTCCTGACACTGGTCCAAGAATGCAATTTGCCCAGGTAATAAAAATAAATTAAGGATGTTGCATACTCCCAAAATAGACTTTTATAAATAGTTCTAACTTTTCAAATGCAAAATTTCATAATGAATAAGCAGGAAACCTAAACGAATTACCAAAATCTGAAACATACCTTGATAAACTGAGGCGTAGCCAATCTTACAGTGGCTACAAAGCAGACTCTCTCTTCAAATGTGGGCCTTAGAGACCTCTGTAGTGCACCATCAAAACCGTTGTGTGTAGAGCTGGGCACTGAACGGAAAACAGGACATTTTTCAAATTTTCATATTTTTACAAATAGCAGCATCACAGACAAGCAACATTTTTCTTGAGACGTTTAGAAATTATATTGTTATGCTATAATTTTTTTAGCACATTTTGCATATAGTATGTTCTAGTTGAAAATAAATTAAAAATGAAACTTTAGACAAATTTGTAGTACAAAAAAAGAAATAGGCAGAATTCGGGTAACCATATGCGCCTAGATTTCTATTATTTTCTATTCTACTTCTCATGGATCTCTCTGCTGCCTTTGACACAGTTGATCACCCTCTACTAATCCAAATTCTCTGCTCCCTTGGATTCAGAGATACTACTCTCTCATGGTTCACATCATACCAACAAAATCGAACATTTATAGTGTCTCCTTCTCTGGCACCTCTTCTCCTCCCCCTCTGTCTGTTGGCGTACCCAAAGGTTCAGTCCTAGGCACCCTCCTATTCTCCATCTATACATCCTCATTTGGCACCCTAATAAAATATTTTGGATTTCAGTATCATCTCTAGGCAGATGACACTCAAATCTACCTCTCAGCACCTGATATATCCCCCTCTCTTCTACCACACATTTCAAACTGCCTCTCAAGCATATCCAACTGGATGTCCGCCACCATTTCAAACTCAACATGTCTAAGGGCGAACTCTTAGATTTTCCCACCATTTACTACAGTGTCAATTCCCCACATCTCTCTCACTGTCAACAATGCCATCATCACTCCCACCTCCCAAGCCCATTGCCTTGGGGTTCTACTGGACCCTGCCCTCGCTTTCATTACTCACATACAGTCACTGACATAATGTTGTCTTTTTAATTTAAAAAACATTTCCAAAATACGTCACTACCTTACACAAGTCACAACTAATATTCTAATACATTCCCTCATCCTATCTCATTTTGACTACTGGAACTCACTTCTGGCTGGCCTACCCACCACCTGCCTATCCCCCCTTCAATCCATTATGAATGCCTCCACTAGGCTCATCTACAGTACTATACACTCAGTGTATGCAGCACCTCTCTGTCAATCACTCCACTGGCTTCCCTTACCCTCCAGAAGGAAATTCACAATTATGACCCTAACTTACAAAGCCCTCAACAACAATGCACACCCTTATATCTCTGCTCTCATCTCCAAATAGTCCCCCACATCCCTCTTCGCTCTGCTAATGACCTTCTTCTTTCCTCCTCTCTCATCACCAGATTATCCTCCTGCTTCAAATCCTTTAAAACCCTCGCTAAAAAGGCACCTGTTTAAAGAAGTTTATCACCTGCCACCTTAACATGCACAATGCATTTTCTACCCTCCTGTACCACACCCAAAACCTTTAGATTGTAAGTCTGCGAGTTTTCAATCTTGCAATGTGCTTTGGGGAAAACTCTATGGACACCAGATTCTAAGCTCAAAGACAGGGCCCTCCATCTTTTGTAATGTGTCAATATTGTTTTGACTTGATCACAACGTATGCTACAGAATATGTTGGCACGTTACAAATAAACAATAATAACATGATCATGCATACAAAACAAACTGAATTATACATTTTACCAATAGCACAGTCTTTATTAACAAATGATTATCATAAAAACTCTACTAATAACACCAACCAAAACTTAAACACATGAGTCTTTCACAAATTATAAAATATCCTACTTCAAACCTTACTACTATACTGGAATTCCTTAGGGACTAGAATTAAAGAACATTTTCAGCACAGGCTGAGGTTGAGAGGACAATGAAACCCAGGGTTTCCCAAATACAATGAACACATTCATTAGGTTGTCGGAATCATTTAAAAAATATAAAGACTTTTTTTTCTCCAGATTATCATATTTTATGCAATAAAGTTAAAAGTTATATATATACACCAAAACACACATTGGCTATTGTTCACACCTACAGGGACACATTTTGCCAGGGAACAAAGGTTTCAGACAGTGAGCTGCTCTCCAGAAAATGGGAACATCTGGTCACCCTACCAATAAAGCAACCTTACATTTTATAGGTCAAATGTATGACGTATAATAATGAATTAATTTATGTTAATGTAACAATAGAAAATGTAGCTACCTGTATATATATATTTCTTTCCAATTAAAACACAGCTGTAATTTCAAGCAAATGAAGCTATGTATTAACGTTCACAAACTATAATGGCAATCCTTGAGTAACTTACCATTGTTTAATGACTTAAAATTTCCAATAAATTTTACAAATTCATAAGTAGTTGGCTCTTTTGGATCAACTGTACCTCGCAGCATGTGACAACAGAATTCAAGTTCATTCTTTGCTGAAACAAGACAAAAATATATTTACATACTTTCATAATAGAGAACAAAATTGGAGAGTTATACATATTTTTTTGTCAGTGGGCTCTAGGCAATGATAAAAAATTTTTTTTTTATCCATTTTACTGTCCAGTTTATGCTAATAAGATAAGATATCAAGATACTCATAAGATATTCACACCATTTTTTTCTTTTTTAAATAGATGGAATTGCAGTGAAACAACAACCTGACCAAGATGGCTTCCTATTTGCAGAAGTCATGTAAGTATTCTCTTTTTGAAATACGCCATGATAAACCTACAGGAGATAAAACTCCCAAAATAAATGATTAACATAGTTTAATACCGATCATGTAAGAAAACAAAAAGGATAAAGTATTTAGACATTTTTACAACTCATTTATTTATTGGCGGAGCGAATAAAAAATGTTTAAAAACATTTAAAAGGGTAGAACATTCAATCACCCTTTGGAAATGTAATGAAGTGTACAGAGCTTACTGCGGGCCTCATTCTATTAACAGCGTCCGTATTCTATTCCCTTGCGGCCAAAGGGTCCAGCAGGCTTGTTGCCGGCGCCCTGTTATCCCTTGTGGTCAACCTTGCAGCAGGGAAAGCCTTTGATCTTACGCGTCCGCAAGAGTTTCGGCAGCAAGAAAGCTAAGATCACTATTCAAATGCTACCTGAACCCTTCCGTTAAGTCCGTAATTCGCTAAAACCGAGCCTCAGCTTACTTACACCAAAAAGGTCCCGCAAGGCTCTTACTTGCAAATCGGAGCACCAATTAAAGCACATAAAAAAGCCATCCTGTACTTTGATGAGACGTGAAAGTTATTGTAGGTGTTAGAATTCATAGCACAGCATTCCCCTACACTCAAATATTAAAATCATTTTTATTGTAATTCATGTTCAGTTTCCGTGTCGAGAGTCCCACGGGCTTGGAGCACATCAGACCCGCAACGGCTGCGGGATTAGCCTCTGTCAAGTCCCTAAATGAGTGAAATAGACCCACAGTTCGCAAAGGGCTTACTTACAAATCATAGAACTAATTAAGCAAATAGAAAAGACATCCTGTACTTTTATTAAAAGTTATGTTCGGTATTGGAATTAATAGCTCAATATTCCCCTACTCTCAAATCTGCAAATAAAGAAATGTAATTTCATGTTCAATCTTCGTGTTCTATCTATCATGCAAGCCCCTGTACAAGGGTTTGAATAGCGAGCTACGTGCTTGAAAGACAATCACCCTCCAAGCCTGCACGGGCTAGAATAACGAGCTACGGGCTTCGTCATTGAAGCCCGTGGGACTTGGACGGATTTTAAACCTAAAATCAAAAATTATAATTTGGCGATGTGCAAGCTTGAAAATGTTTTGCTATTAATCCTCATGTCCCCCATTGTGT
Organism: Discoglossus pictus; assembly: GCA_027410445.1. Taxonomy (NCBI): domain Eukaryota; kingdom Metazoa; phylum Chordata; class Amphibia; order Anura; family Alytidae; genus Discoglossus; species Discoglossus pictus. The sequence continues at coordinate 85,896,696 of CM050163.1, forward strand.
TCCCCATCATTTACAGTGCTTTGCAGTGCTGGATTGAATACATATTGGCTTCTACAATGCTTTGAGTTTGCGGCCTTCAACCTCCGAACCCGTACGGGTTTTAACAAGGACAAGCCCGCGGGACTTAGGACGGAAAATAAACAGGAAATGAAATATTGGATTTGTGCGATGTGCAAGCTTGAGAGGGTGTTGCTATTACTCCTCATGTCCCCCATTATGATGCCTTGCATTTACAAAGCTTTACAGTGCTATCTTGAATTTATATTACAGTTTTCCGACTTTGTGGCCTTGCGCGGGGGAAACGTTTGGGGCCGATTGTATGATTTGCGGCCGGCCGTTTGGGGGACCTCTTTGCGGAGCCATCCATTTGAATAGCAGGGTAGCAGTAGCGCTACACAGGGCCGTAAGATGGCCGCAAGGAATCGCAGCATTGCGGCCATTTTACGGCCGTTAATAGAATGAGGCCCTTAGTGATTAAATATTTTCAATACTAATTATAATTCATTAATTACCACTTAACGTCATAAGTATAATCACTTGTTGCTCAAGTCACTTTCAAGAAAGTATACCTGTCATTTATTATGAAGCTTTTGTGATCTCCTCGAAGGCAGGAAATGGTCAGTCATCTTAATAATGCGAGAGTTAGGAGAATGGGATGTTCTTTCAAAAGTTTTCTGAATTAATAAAGGGCAACGTATATCTTGTAGCCCTCTATGACTTGCATTCATAACTATGAACTTTGGAATATATAACCATAGGGAAATCACAGCAATATCATACCAGTTATCAATATGATAGTTGTTTGGGGGGTATATGATTACTATTTCTGGGAGTTGTGGCAATAATTTTAAGGTATACAAATTTTGCTGATCTGGACACTTTATAAGTTAGATATAATTTATTATTATATTGTCGCTGCCTAGAAGTCTCTTGTTCACCATTTCAAGATATACTTATTCATGGTACCAATCTCTTTATTGCAAATGTTAAAACTTTCTTCTTGAATTGTAAACCTTTTGGATGTACTCGTCTCTTACTTCAACTTTTAAATTTCCAGTTGGCACTTATCCATGAACATCTATTTTTTTTATAACCACCTTTATTCAACGGTTTATTTAACTTCATACATAGTATCCAGTATGGTTTCAATATAGAGTTGTTATACAGGTTTGTTTTCTTAATTTATGTGGAACACATTCCAGATTACATGCCATTTATTCACTTCATTTAAATCTCCCACCCCCTATTGTAACGACTTGAAAATGTGACCTGCAACACACATCACCTGTATCATAGTGCACTCATACCATATGTTTATAAAAACTTGTCCCTTTTGCACAATCAGCTACTGCTAATGTTACTTGTGGTTTATGACTGTGCTAGTGCTGAATCTCACATATTTTTCTTACCAGCTATTTAGTTTCCCTGCCTAATTCAGGCTCTCCTCTACAGACGCTAGTTGTGTGATGTCACACACCGCGGCTGCTCCCTAATGTACGTTTCTATGCCTAACAGCGCTCTTTCAAAGGGGGAAGGCGACGTTGGCTTGCTGCTCCCGTATTTATCGTCTCTGCACGTCCGGATTACGTCATTTCCATAGCAACCTCCAAGGAAACACAGCTCTACTTGTAAATCATACAGCCGTAATGTGTCATAACATAAATGCTTACATATGATTCCTTATCATGCCTATGTAAATGAATCATGAAAAACATTTAAATACATGAAATGGAGAATGGATTGGAAAACGTATTACTCTGTTATAATAAAATATTATTGATGCAGGTAAGCACATTACATTCTATAAATGCATTTATGCATTCTAATAATGGAATGATATACTATTCCATGCTGTTGTAATAAAATATTATTAATACAGGTAAGAAAATTAAATTCTATTAATTTAATCAAGTGCATATGTATTCTAAAATAGAGATAATGTACTATTATTCCACACTACAGATATATTTGAAATATAAACAAATTCAAATATATCAAATGTGTACACGAGATCAAATTCCATGTGTGTCTCATTTTTTCAATTATTTTGACAAGGCTTCTTATATTTCTTTTTGTGGTATAAGGTTAACTTGGTTTAAATATTTATTTGTCAGTCATTTCAGTATAGCTTCCATTGCATAATTCTACTATATGATATTAAACTGATTTAAACATCCCAAATGTGATATAATCCAAATGTAATGGGAGATAAGATAATGTATCACTTCATTACAATAAACGTTATCAACATAGGTGAGTACATTTATATGGTGAGTCATTATGGTGCAACACTTTATTAAATAAATGTTGTCAGCACAGGTAAGTAAGTTCATTCTGTAACCTTACTGAATCTGTATACACAGTAAATCATCAGGTGTAGTGCAACACTTTATTAAATAAATGTCGTCAGCACAGGTAAGTAAGTTCATTCCAAACCCTTAGTGGATCTGTGTACACAGTAAATCATCAGGTGCATATGAATTATGAAATGTTGGTAATTAAAAATTAATAAATGCTATTGACTATGGGCCTCATTCAAATGGCTGCAAAATGGCCGCAAAGCTGCGATTCCTTGAGAGGATGCTGCGGCCCCTTGTAGCCCTACTTCTACGTTGCTATTCAAATGAAAGGGGCCGCAGCACACACAGGCAATCGTCCGTTAGCTTTGGCAGGCTTGTACCTGATCAGTGTGCAAGACCGGCAAACTAAAAAGTTAAAAATAAATTCAAGGAAGCACTGTACAGCAATGTAAATGATGGGGGACACATTGGGGGGACATGTAGTACATTGGCTAGTTGGCACATCGCCTGTCATTTGTGACTGCAGTCCGCCGAGCTTAAAGATAGAGTTGCTGCCTTGGAGGTCATCCAATCCCAGGACTACAAGCTTGAATGACCCCCAAGGCAGTAACCTGTTCTCCAAGACGGTGGACTTGTGGCAACAAATGACAGTATTGGCTTGCTGCGATGTGCCAGCTAGCCAATGTACTACATGTCATCCCCATGTCACCCCTAATGTTGGCTATCAATTACAGCGCTGTACTGTGCTGCATTGAATATATATTTACCCCATATGATATCCAAGCCCGTACAAATATGGGCTCGGATTCAAATCTCTGGTCTCGGCTCCTTAAAGGGGCCGCGGTACACTAATGGTTACCTTAAGGGTTCGCAAGGATCCGCAAACGGAAGCGGACGTTAGAGCCTCCACCTTCCGCAAATGCGAACCCTTTCTTCGCGAGAGTCCGTATTTGCGGACCCAACTGCGTCCAGTTCTTGCGAGCTCGCGAAGCGTGATGACTATTTGTAGTTTGACAACTATTATATGTGATATGCGTGTAAAAGACCAAATCAACCCCAAAAGTGTGCAAGGGATAGGTGTATATATAATATAAGCGAAATATATGTATATATATATATTATCAGATACCACAGAGTGCAATCCCATGGTCAACCAATTTATACCAGTAAATAACAAAATGAACATACCATATGTTGTGCTAATAAACAAAAAGGAAATGTTGAAGTGATGAATAATTACATTGATAATTAAATGTGCTACTTGCATAAGAAAAGTGTGTTTGTGTCCACCTATGAGTGCTATATAATCAATCAATACATAGATGTTAAAATCACATCACTCATGATCTCTCCAGCACTGAAATCTAAAATCTGTGAATTGAATCCGTGTAAAAATTACCAACGGATGATATAATATTATACATAAATTCACCACAGAATGCAAGTTCAACAACATGTTTTATCATTTGCAATAAAAAGCTTGGTACCATGAATAAGAATATCTTGAAATGGTGCAAAACAAGAGACTTCAAGGCACCTACATTAATATCTAAATTATAAAGTGTCCAGAGCAGATGGAAAATTTGGATACCTAAAACTATTGGCACAATTCCCATAAATAGTAATCATATACCCCCCAAACAACTATCATATTGATAACTGGCATGATATTGCTGTGATTTCCCTATGGTTATATATTCCAATGTTCATAGTTATGAATGCAAGTCATGGAGGGCTACAAGATATACGTTGCCCTTTATTAATTGACAAAACTTTTGAAAGAACATCCCATTCTCCTAACTCTCGCATTATTAAGACGTTGGGGAGGGGGGCGTTGGGGTTGAGGATGGGGGTTGAGGAGAGGGGTTGAGGTTGAGGAGAGGGGTTGGGGTTGAGGAGAGGGGTTGGGGTTGAGGAAGGGGGGGTTTCGGTTGGGGGGGGTTGAGGTTGAGGAGGGGGGGTTGAGATTGAGGAGGGGGGTTGAGGATGAGGAGGGGGTTGAGGATGAGGAGGGGGTTGAGGATGAGGAGGGGATTGAGGAGGGGGTTGAGGATGAGGAGGGGGTTGAGGTTGAGGAGGGAGGTTGAGGTTGAGGAGGGGGGTTGAGGTTGAGGAGGGAGGTTGAGGAGGGGGTTGAGGTTGAGGAGGGGGTTGAGGATGAGGAGGGGGTTGAGGATGAGTAAGGGGTTGAGGATGAGGAGGGGGTTGAGGATGAGGAGGGGGTTGAGGATGAGGAGGGGGTTGAGGATGAGGAGGGGGTTGAGGATGAGGAGGGGGGTTGAGGAGGTTGATAAGGGGAGGGAGACACAGGGAAGGGAGAGGGGGGAAGAGACACAGGGAAGGGAGAGGGGGACACAAGAAGAGGGCACACAAGAGGGGGACACAGAAAGCACAATAGGGACACAGGGGGCAGCACATTTCCCACCCTCGGCGTATACTCATTTTTCCCAGTATTTTGTGGTAAAATAGGTGCCTCTGCTTATACTCGAGTATATACAGTAATCAGAATGAAGTACATGAACAACAGGAGATACTTACTTTTCAGATACTCTGAAGTCAAAGAACCACCTTCCAGTATGTGCGTAGATAGGATTTTATAGACCTCTGCATGTTCCCCCTCTGGGACAAAATTAAATATACTCTGATCTACAAGATCAGACTATTGGGAATAAAAAAAAAGACAAAATAAAAAAAACATTACTAAATAAGCACTTGGTTTAATAAATAACTATGAAGACAAGTACATTCTAATAACTGAAATCAATATGCACACAAACAAAAACTGCCATTTTTTTCCAATGGCGTGACAGCAATAAACATGGTGCGTTCATTTACGTATTTTCACTTTTCGAATATGTAGCTACATTAAAGGACCACTGTAGTGATCATACAACAGGGTGTCATTTGTTTCTTTAGTTACAGATTAGTAATCAAATTTGTATTTATAGAAAAAAAAAAAATTACCGTAATATCGCTCAAATCTTACATTGGCGGTTTAGCATTTTATACTTTGCAGACCTTTATATCATGTCCAGGGGAAGAAGAGGATCTGCCGAGAGGGACTGGACTGGCAGGAGTCTCTATCTATTGTCCTGATAACAGTCTATCTGCCTGCTTCACTGCAGTGGCTACTGTAGGCAAACCAACAACAGGGAGAAAAATAATGGGGCAGGCCTCTTGGAAGATCCTCTTTCATCCCCTGGACACCTAACAGGGGTGGAGAGAAGGATACCTATTAGAAGCTGAATGCTGAATTCAAATGTCAGTTTTAAGAGCTAGAAGTATTTCTTCTTCAAATACTGATTTTATTGTTAAATCAGTAACTTATAAACAAATCAATCCATTTAATAGAACTATTGCAGATTCTCTAAATGGGCATGGGAAAAAATGTTTTCCTTTGTTACATCGGAATGAGGTTAATTGTGTCACAGTGTTTTTCTATGCTCAGAGCACATTAAACTTATTCAAATGTTTAACTGCTCCAACAAGCTTATCTCTTGTCAGCAAATGAGTAGTAATAAAGCTGTAGGAGTCATGCTTGTCTGCCAATTAGACCTACATACTACTGTATGTATCTCCTGTTCTTTTCCCAGACTGTTAAACAGGTTTTCCTGAATATTTTTTCCTGCAAAAAAATCTTCTGCAATATTTGAAAAGCATCAAAATAATGGTGCTACATGTCAATAGATCAAAATCATTTATAGCATGAAATATTTTTCAGTAATGCCCTTCAAATAATATATCTCCTTAAACTGATCAGTTATGAAATACAAACAGATTAGGAATAATACTTGCTCCTATCCACAGAGTATAGAACGGTGTCATAAAAATCATACATAAATCTCAGATGGTATGCAAAGTTATTTATTCACAGATACCAACTGGATCATATTTCAGGTTCAGATCATATATTTAAATGGGGAGTGGAGATTATCAATCTGTGCAGCACACTGAGCATTACAACAAATGTAGTTTTAATTACTCTAGGTTACAGCTCTGTTGAATTGTAATAATGTCAGTGACAAGTTGATAGTATCAGTCTAGCCTACTACAACCCCAGTCTCTCATTCCTTATTTATTTATTCCTTATTCTGCATTAGACAGTAGAGAAGTGACCATATGTACAATCCACTGTAGGATAATATGGAGAAAGTATTCAAAAGTTCTCTAGTACTCCACTCTACAGCTTATCTGATCTCTGACCATATTTAGAAATCTGCTGTTCCTTTCTCCATTAAAATGAAAGTGTGTGCTACGGAGTATGTACACACATCATTCCAGTGATCAATATATATCTGTAAATAAAATGTTTTTTTAAAACAAATGTTAATCTGCCGTGATGCTGGGTCTGTCTCCAGAGTCACCAAGTGGCTGTTTGATTATTCAGGGCCTGTGACTTAGGCATTTGTATCATCTGGCAGGATTTTTAATTAACCATTGTTTTGAAATGCAGACAAAAAACAAACAAAAAAACATTGACAGTTTTGGTGGCTTCCAGACAAACAATAGGAGCCATATGACAGGAGGGAGGTAGAGACAGACCCAGCACACCAAGCATGTAATGTTTTGGGATAGTTTTATTGTTGGCTTTATAAACACACATTTCTTAAACTAACAAATGGTGAACTAGATACTCACAGTTCTTTATCTGGAGCTTACACTGGCCCTTTAAGCACAGACTAATCACACTTTTCTTAGGATGCCCATCACAGTAAATTATGGCATACTTAGCTGACCAATATAAAAGTAAAAGGCATACGTATTAGAACCTAGTTGATATTATCTGATCAATTGTGCATACATAGATAAGCAGATCCTACTCCAAATTTAAGGAGCGGATGCTTTTTTACTTACTGGTAAGTGTTCAAGTAAGGGAGTCACACTCTCAGACACATATATTATGTTCCCATCTGTCATAACTGCCAAGAAAAATCCATCAAGGGCCTGTAATCAAAACATAGTCAATATGGAGAAGATTTCACTGTTGGAAATTGTGGAAATTTAGTAACATTTACATCGCTAGCCATCAAATAACTGATATGTGTTCTTCTGAGAAAACAACCTGTAGAAACTGCCTTTGTAAATAGAGAACAATCATTGGATGTACAATATTATATATACCCATCTTTTGGATTGGTGTAATCTTACAACACACAAACATATATCATCATATTAAACTGCAAAGACTTCTCAACCTAAACTTAAGTGAAATTTCTGACTATATATGTATACATTTGTGCTTTTTTTTTTACTTACCGCTTTTAACGCTGAGCCATAAAATGTTTTTTTAACCATAATAATTATACAAACATATATGGCCTATTTTGAAAGTCCATGGTCTTAGTGAAAAATTGTGTTTAAATACATATCCTTTACAGCCAATTTAATAAATATAATCAGCCCTGGCATTTAGGGCGAGGGCATATAAAATGAACATATGTAAGGCAGAAGCCTGAAGGTTTTGTGCCAATATTGACTAGTATTTGGAACTGTTCATAATTCCCTCTATCTTAACTAAGACCCCAGTTCCAGCTGAAGAAAAACAGCCCCAAAGCATGATGCTGCCACCACCATGCTTCTTTTGGTGATGTGCAGTGTTGTTTTTGCGCCAAACATATCTTTTGGAATTATGGCCACAAAGTTCAACCTTGGTTTCATCAGACCACAACACCTTTTCCCACATGCTTTTGGGAGACTTCAGATGTGTTTTTGCAAAATGTAGCCTGGCTTGAATGTTTTTCTTCATAAGAAAAGGCTTTCGTCTTGCCACTCTACCCCATAGCCCAGACATATGAAGAATACGGGAGATTGTTGTCAGATGTACCACACAGCCAGTACTTGCCAGATATTCCTGCAGCTCCTTTAATGTTGCTGTAGGCCTCTTGTTTGCCTCCCAGACCAGTTTTCTTCTCGTCATCAATTTTGGAGGGAGCTCCAGTTCGTGGTAATGTCACTGTTGTGCCATATTTTCTCCACTTGATGATGACTGTCATCACTGTGTTCCGTGGTATATCTAATGCCTTGGAAATTCTTTTGTACCCTTCTCCTGACTGATACCTTTTAACAATGAGATCCCTCTGATGCTTTGGAAGCTCTCTGTGGACCATGGCTTTTGCTGTGGGATGCGACTAAGAAAATTTCAGGAAAGATCAACTAGAGCAGCTGAACTTTATTTGGGGTTAATCAGAGGCACTTTAAATGATGCCAGGTGTATGCCGACTCATATTTAACACGATTTGGAATGTGATTGCTTCATTCTGAACACAGCTACATCCCCAATTATAAGAGGGTGTGCAGACTTATGCAACCACATTATTTTTATTTTTTATTCCCTCCACCTAAAATATTTCAGTTTGATTTTCAATTGAGTTGAACAGTTTATAGGCACCATTAAAGATGGAAAAAGTTCTGAAATGATTTATCTTTGTTTCTTTTTTTACAGCACAAAAACCTGACATTTTAACAGGGGTGTGTAGACTTTTTATATCCACTGTATATAAACTAATTGGTGCCTGAAAAGTACTGTAATTACACCTGATAAACATCTCAATTTATTAAACTAAGGAAACAGAAATACCTTTATTACAAGTGTGCTTATTTAAAAATAGAACACATTTAAAAATAGCCGATATTCAACATATGGGCAAACACTGCCTGCTGGCTCATCCACTTGGTAATTAAGCCTCAATATGTATCAAGACGTGTGCAATGACTTAAAGAAAAAAGTGTATGGATTGTGACCTAAATTAGTGGGAAAAAAACAAACAAAAAAAAAACAGGAATACATATCAAAATATTACCAAGTGCTGAAACGCTAAGTGATGACTTGCAAAAAAGAGGAGATAATATACACATGAAGCTTATAATGGCCCCAATAATGAACGTGGTTAATGAAGAATAGATATGCATTCCTGAACTGATTTCACATACATGGGAAAAAATCCATGTGTCAAGGATAAAACATCTAAAGAAAAAAATAGTATAATCAAAAAAAAAAAAAATGTATATATAAATAAGGTGTATGAAACCACCAGTAAAGCCAAATACTTTTTCAGGCAAGGTTATCCTCATATGAACAAAAAGTTGTAAATCATAGGATAAACAAAAAAAAAAAAAAAAGATAAAGAGGCTATAATTATAAATATAAAAAATGGAGTAACCAGGGGTAATAGGGACTTTTTATTTACAGATCATCAGGTTAGATTTATTAGCTGCACATACAATAGTTTTTCATACAGCACAGGGCTGCACAACTTTGGTCTTAGTCCACCCCTTGCGTCTCACCAGCCGGTGGAATATGCGCATGGGGTTTACCCTAATAAGGGGACCTTACGGTGAATATCACAAGAAAGTCTATTGCATACTTTTCATTGTGTATGCCACATCTTCTATCGCTCTTCACAGGCTTTTTGTAGGCCAGTTTCCCCCTCCCATTGCGGGATTCAATTGGATGAAGTGAACACTCCCCCTCACTGATTGGGGGAGTGTTCATGCGTTGCGATACGACATCATGCTATTGGAGCTTTGAAAATAATATGTCGGACCACTATAGCAACACTTTCCAACTTGGACAGCCACCTCAAACGAGCATGTTTGATTACTGATAACCCTGTATCAAATACTCTACGTCTATGTTATGTCTAGAGTATTTGATACAGTTTCAGCACTTAGTAATATTTTGATATGTATTCCTGTTTTTTTGTTTTTCACTAATTTAGGTCACAATCCATACACTTTTTTTTATTTAAGTCATTGCACACTGCATGCCTTGATACATACTGAGGCTTAACTACCAGGTGGATGAGTCAGCATGCAGTGTTTGCACATATGTTGAGTATAGGCTTTTTTTAAATGTGTTGTATTTTTAAAAAGCAAGCCATAAGTGTCAGCTTGTAATAAAGGTTTTTCTGTTTAGTTACCGTAGTTTAATAAATTTAGAAATAAAAAATATAGCAAACAGAGAAAATGTTTTGTATCCTAAAATTTAAGATATAGACATTTTAAGTGTTTCTGCTACTACATTTTGTCTGTATTGCATTGCAATAATGTCTATTTGCATGTTATTCTGTATGTCTAATATCAACTTATACCCTTCAATAAAGAATTATTTTGACAAAAATATACATAATAAATTGTAAATTATGAGTAATTTGGCAATATATGTAACCCACATTTAAGACTAAAAATTCAGATTGTAACCAGACATACTTATTGTCTAATAGATAATAAATGCATAAATGAATCATACCTCCAACATGAGCTGTGTAAACTCCTCATTACTGAGGAAAGTAGGTTTCCAGTCCTGTCGGATTTCGCTAGCATCAGACTGTGCACTAATTTCTGTAGGATGAAATTTCAAAATGACATATAAATTATTGTAATCAGTGTAAGAACAAAAAAATTATATTTAGAAAGGTGAAGAGCTTCTGAATAGTGTGATTAGACTAGTTCTTACTTTATTCTTAGCCAATTCACAACATGAAAAATAGAACGGAGAGAGAACATAAGCACATAAGAACCAGTAGACCTATGTAGTATACCGAAAAGCTTGGCTTAATTAAACCTTATCACAATATTGTACCTTTACCAGGCATAATTAAATTCCTTAATTGTATTTGACCCTACCACATTCACAGGAAGTCTAAATCTTCCACCTTTAGAATTCAAAATCATGATTTCATGTGCCTTCATTCCTTGTTTTCTGCAAGTTCCTCTTCCTCTTAAAAGCATGTTTAAGTTTCCTGGATTATGAATGCATCTGAAAGAAAAAAGTCAGTAGTGTATGAAAGCATTTTTATTATTTTGCATGAATAAAATACACAAAATAACCATTAACAAACGCACCCTGATGTTTGCTAAATACCTTGAGTTTGCAAGCAGTAGATTTTCAGAGTTAGCACCCCTGCATATAGAAGCTAGAATTAGCATAACATTCATAATTCGTTTTAGCCAATCACAGGCAGCTAAGAAATTGTAACAATCTGTAAAGATGGTTTGTACACCAAAGAATCATGGGATGTGCAGTCCTGTATTCACCAGGGACAGGAAGTAATGAGGAGCCCAGACACTGTTCTGCAGATTTGTGCATTTAGCTTCTGCTGGCTTGATGGTTAGTAAAGGGTTAAAATCCATACCCAAATGCAGTGTTTCTATTGGTAGGTTCACTGTGCCTATGTAAACAGCTCTGGGGTGTAAAGTTTTATTTTTACACTAGCGAATTGCCTGTCAAAAAATGACGGCAATGAAATCGTAAGTGAGCTAATGGTGTTTGGTGTATAATAATGAAATAATTAATAAATGAATATACTTTACCTATTTTGAAGCATTGTGTTGAAGAGCTGGCAATCTGTTTTGATGTTGCTGCAGCATTAGTGGTGTGGAGCTGCTGTGTAAGCGTGCTGAATGTGTGCAGTGTAATACTGTGCGTGCGCGAGACGAAACGGTTAGCGTAGTCGTGTACTTCCGCATTGGCGTAAAATGGCGGGTTATCTGTGCTATGCGTCTTCGCGGATTATCCGTAGGTGCTTCGTGGTGTTTTGCGAGTGTGTTGTGGTGTTTTGCGAGTTGAGAGTGCTGTAGCCTGGTTTTCGTTTTGTTCGGCCGCCATTTTTTCTTTCGCTTAGCGTTTTTTCAGTATCTAAATATTTTTATTTTGAGGTAAATCAAGGTGTAACTTGCTTTTTTGAGGTTGTGGATGCTCCCTCTTGCTGTCGGTAAGGTTTTTATGTATGTGCTGTGTGTATTTATTGTGTTTTGTTTTTTTTTGATGTTCGCGAGTTGCGGCCGTATTTTTTTGCTATGTTGCTACGTTTTAACGGCTCGCCTCGCTATGCGAGGCTCGCCTGCAATGAGCACCTGCGGCACTCATTGCCAAAGTGCTACGGTATCGCTAAGCCCGCTAAAGTACTACGGTTTAACAGGCTCGCCTCGCTGCGGTTTTACGGCTTGCCTGCAACGCTCATCGCTAAGCCCGGTAAATCGTACGCAAACAGCGTGACGACGACTCGTAGCAGGACAATTATAATATGTGATAACAAATGTGTATAGAATGACTCCATGTAATGTGTGTTTTTCATATAAGCAGCATGTGTTAGGTTAGAAAAACCTTTCATATATTTAAAAGGTTTCTAATTATATTAACTCTCTCCATAGACAAATAATTTGCATAGTTTTTCCTTGGTGTCAAAAAGATTTCAGGGGTTACCCCAGTAGTTATAAAGCTTCCTGAATATAGCCCAGCTTGTCCAACACCAACAGACCTATTAAATTAGCTCAATGTATAAAACAGTAGCCCGTAACATAGCCCGCAAGACTTACTGCTATTAAATTAGACCCGTAAAGCGACCCGTCAATGACTTGCAGGGTGAGGGCGAGAAGAGGCTACGGGACGTGGAAATTTGAACTGCGCACCTGCAAATCCTTTGATCTGTCTAGCCTGTAAAGGTTGCATTTCCAATCATGCTATTAAACTGCAACAAATTCACTGGCGTTTAAGCCCATATCCCGCAAATAGAGCCAAGAAGCCAATGAGTGCTAGAGAAGACCCGCAATGGGGGGTAAAGTCCAATCCGTAGCACTGTAAATGCACATATACACACACTACTGTACTTTTATTAACAGGAAAAGTGATGTTAGGTCTTAGAATTAATAGCCCAACATTCTCAAGCTCGCAAATCGGTGATATAAAATACTTTATTTCATGTTTGATTTCTGTGTTATAGGGATCCCTGCAATCAATGTGTTGCATATAATGGAACTTGCATGTAATAGAATATAATATTTATGGCTTTATCAATATTGCTTTACTAGCGAATTGCCCGTCAAAAAATGACGGCAATGAAATTGTAAGTGAGCTAATGCTATTTGGTGTATAATAATAAAATAACTAATAGATTAATAAAGTAATATACTTTACCTATTTTGAAGTAATATATGCAGGAATCATTGTGTTGAAGAGCTGTGAATGTGTTTTGATGTTGCTGCAGCATTAGTGGTGTGGAGCTGCTGTGTAAGCGTGGTGAACGTGTGCAGTGTAATAGTGTGCGTGCGCGAGACCAAACCGTTAGTGTAGTTGTGTACTTCCGCATTGTTCTAAAATGGCGGGTAATGTGTGGTATGCGTCTTAGCAGAATATCCGTAGGTCTTTTGTGGTGTTTTGCGTGTTTCTTGTGGTGTTTTGCGTGTTTAGAGTGCTGTAGCCTCGTTTTCATTTGGCGGCCATTTTTTCTCTCGCTTAGAGAATTTTTTAGTGTCTAAACTCTTTTATTTTGAGTTAAATGAAGGTGTAAGTTGCTTTTTTGAGGTCCTGGATGCTTCCTCTTGCTGCACTTTTTATGTACCGTATTTTCCGCCCTATAAGACGCACCGGCAGATAAGACGCACCTAGTTTTTAGAGGAGGAAAACAAGAAAAAAAAAATCTGAATCAAACACAAATACACTTTACACACAGATACACACCTACATTACACACAAATATATATATATATATATATATATATATATATATATATATATATATATATATAGATATATATATAGATACACATACATACATACACACATAAATATACATATATATATATATATATATATATATATATATATATATATATATATATATATATATATATATATATATATATATATATATATATACACATACACACATAACTATATATATATATATATATATATATATATATATATATATATATATATATATATATATATATATATAGATAGATACACATACATACATATACATACATACACACACATACATGCACACATACACATACACACATACACATACACACACATACACTGCAGCATTTGGGAGCCCTTGACCCTCCCTGACCCTCCTGATCCTCACCTTTCTTCTGATCTCTGCCATCTTGATCTCACCCCAGCGCTTCCTACAAGCACTCCTCGTGTACTGCAGCGTTGCGTGTGTGACGTCACTAGGACGCACCGGCCGACGCGATGCTGGTAGGAAGCGCTGGGGTGAGATCAAGAGGACAGAGGCAGTGTGAAAATGTATATTCGCCGTATAAGACGCACCAACTTTCCTCCCCCAGTTTTGGGGAAGAAAAAGTGCGTCTTATACGGCGAAAAATACGGTATGTGCTGTGTGTATTTATTGTGTTTTTCCATTTTTTCATGTGCGCGGATTGCGGACGATTTTTGCGAGTCCGTAATGTGTGTTAACGTGTCTAGTATGTTGTTTGCATTGCGACGTAAAGTTTGCGAGGGTCGCAGTTGCTTCGCGAGGGGCGCGGGCTCGCTACGCGAGCTCGGAAGCGTGAGCAACGGCTCAAGCTGGCTCGCATGCTCACAACTATATATGTGATATCTGGAATGTGGGTCCAATCCTAACTCATAATTGAAGCCTGTAAGACTTTGAAATCCAACCTCCATTTTCCTATGACGCAATGATGACTATCTCTGTTGCCACTGGCTCCATCTAAACCCGTAACTACAGGTTTGACGAATTGATCATGTTCAAAGCCTCGCATCCAACGTTCAATTTTTTTTTTACATGTTTGCGTCTCAAGCCCGTAACTCGCGTCCTGTTCTAGTTTAATAGCTATGTAACTCGGACAAATTTCAAGGCTGCATGCGCTACGGGCTTCTAGTTTTATAGGGCTGCATGTCCTTAAGGGCTGGATCTATGACAGGTATTCAGAGAATGTCTTTCTGAACATTATTAGTTGGTAAAGAAAAAATATCAAGGCACAGATTAACCCACCTGCACTCAAACACAATATCGTAAAGAGCTGGAGTGAATTCTGTCCTCAAGGACTAGAGTTGGATCATTTTTAAATAACCCACAGGTTTATGGACTAGCAGACACAATACAGTCACAACCCCTCTGGATGAAGAACAAGTCATATAATAAATTCCTAGGCTGTAACTTGCAATGACAATAAAAAGAAAAAAAAAACTCCTGGTAGCTTATCAGTTTCATACTACATAGTAATGTTAGAAGAATTCACTAGCATATAATTACTGTAAGGAAATGCAACGTGTCTACTTTGTTTCACCTTAAATGACTTAAAATAATTTACTAGGCCATTTTATGATGTTTTCTTCTAACAATGCAGAATACAATATCACAGCCAAGTCATGTCATATAAATGAGCAAATAAAAATTGAGCAGAGATATTATGTGTGGCTTTAAAGGAGCGCCAAAGTCTCAAATGTTTAGACCTATTCTTAAATCAGCATGTTTTAGACATTAAAAAAGGATAGATCGGTTATGCGATAAATATGTTAAAGGGCAGACCTATACATTTAGAAAAAGGGTTCCCTGGTGGTCCAGTGGTTAGGATTCGGTGCTTTCACCACTGCAACCTGGGTTCAATTCCAGTCAGGGAACTGGCAACCCACTCCATAATCCCTACCATGAATATCAAGTGGATCAGCATGGTATGAGGTCACAAAGAGTTGGAAATGACTGAACGATGGCAAAAAAAAAAAAAAATGTAAAGAAAGATTAATAGTATTAATAATAGATTAATAATATTAAAAAATGCTGCAGGGTGGAGTTGCTTGTTAGCCTTTGCAATTGTTAACCTGCTTTGCATTATCTTACTACCAAATTGACAACTATATGATGAAAAAAATATGTTTGAGACATTAGAGTGTGGTTTGGGATTAATCAGGTTAAGGTTTATCTTTATACCCCTTCTGGATCGCTACCATGTCATGGTGAGGGGGCTTGTGTACTTCAATGGAGCTGTGAGCTATACCATGTAGAGGCACCTAAGGTGGGCAGGTCATAGCAGAGAGGTGAGACAAATCACGGTCCACTGGAGAAGGAAATGGCAACCCACTCCAGCATCTTTGCCAAGATAACTTTATGGATAGGCACAACCAGACACCAGAGGTGCCTGGTGTGATGCGGGCCATAGGGTCACAGAGAGTCTGACACAACTGAACAACTAAACAATTCTTTATGAGGTTTTTGCTGATTTCTGGAGGAATCCAAATGGAAACATTTCAAGAGCACCAATTGCACAAACAAGTATCCTCCCATTCCTCCCACTCATTTGTTGAGTAAATGAGTACATGACCTTGGGCATCAAGCTTTCAGGAAATGTTCAAGTCAGACTAGATGGAAGCTTACATTATACAAGCTAGCCTTCAAAAGTAAAGATTTCCTTAAAAAAATAATGATCATGAATTACATAGCTGCTTATGTTTTTAGTTTGTTATTTAAATAAAGTAGTCCTATAAAACTAGCCACATCTAGGTAATTTTACAAACTTCCTCCAAATTTTAACATATCTGTTTAGGAGAAGAAGAACAAGCATGTTTCAATTGCTTTAATGTTTGCTGGTCAGTTTAAAATGTTAAAAAAATATTTTTTAGACGTTAATCATTTTCTAATGTTCTGTGTTTTATTAAAAAACAAACTGCTAGAAATAACTTACAACATACTATTTAATCACACTAAAAGTATGTTAAGGTATAAAAATAATGGAGACTATACATCCCATGATTCCTTCCTGCACAAACTGCCATCACCGATTGTTACAATGTATTAAAATATATTAGCTGCTTGTGATTGGCCAAAACAAAACATGCATTTTAGGCTAATTTTAGCAGAGATATCCGGGGTTGTTAACGAACAAAAGCAACTGCTTGCAAAAATCAAGAGATTTAGCAAACATCAGGGTGAGCTTCTTAATGCTTATTTTGGTATTTTTTCATGCAAAAAAAAAAGTTTTTCATACACTACTGGTTCTCATCTATGAGATGCATTCATACTCCACGAAACTTAAATATGCCTTTAAAATAAAAATGATACAAATATTCACAAGCATACCTTTGTGTTTCCGTAGGTAATCAATGCTTTTCTGCAACACTGTGGATTTGTCCATCTTGCGAGCATTTCCGGGCAGCATGGACCCCAGCTCCTTAATGAGGACGTTGAACTGATCTCTGCGTTTCTTTTCAGATTTGTTCCTGGACACCCTATAAAAAAAGATAAAACAAAAAACAACATAATGAGAAAGAGAGAAAAACAAACAAACATACAAACATTGTACATTCTGAAATCTGAGGATGTTATTCCTGCCCTCACCAAAATTGTATAGATGTTAAATATACATAAAACACACTTTTTTCCTTACCTATAAATAAGAACTGCAATTAATTTCAGTTAGATAACGGACCTTTATATTTACTTTATCCCCATGATGCAGAAAGACAGTGGTATCATGGGGAAAAAAACATCAGGCATGTATTCTGTAACCTGTGATCGGCTGACAAACTAACCACACGATGCATGATAAAATAAGGAACTGCTATGGGAGGAGAAAGCAAGAGATGGTGGAACGTTGTAAGACAACCATCAAGGAAATGATCATGCTTTTGCTTGGAGGGACTCATTTTGTGAAGCTGGCAACAATAGGGTTTTAGTTTCCTTTTACAAGTTTCCATTTAATAAATGGTCCCCAGGAACCTAGTCACCATGTTCCTGCTGTATGTGTTTCTATATAATAAATGGTCCCCAGGAACCTAGTCACCATGTGTCTGCTGTACCAGTTTCCATATAATACATGTTATCCAGTAACCTAGAGATGATGTGTCTGCTGTACTTGTTTCCATATAATAAATGTTCCCCAGGAACCTAGTCACCATGTGTCTGCTGTACCAGATCCCATATAATAAAGGTTCCCTAGGAACCTAGACATGATGTGTCTGCTGTACTGGTTTACATAGAATAAATGTTTCCCAGGAACCTAGTCATGATGGGTCTGCTGTACCAGTTTCCATAGAATAAATGTTCTCCAGGAACCTAGTCATGATGTGTCTGTAGTACATGTTTCCATATAACAAATGTTCCCCAGGAACCTAGTCATGATGTGTCTGCTGTACCGGTTTCCATATAATAAATGTTTCCCAGGAACCTAGTCATGACGTGTCTGTAGTACATGTTTCCATATAACAAATGTTCCCCAGGAACCTAGTCACCATGTGTCTGCTGTACCAGTTTCCATATAATAAATGTTCTCCAGGAACCTAGACAAGATATGTCTGCTCTACTTGTTTCTATATAATAAATGTTCTCCAGGAACCTAGTCACAATGTGTCTGCTGTACCAGTTTCCATATAATAAATGTTCTCCAGGAACCTAGACAAGATATGTCTGCTCTACTTGTTTCTATATAATAAATGTTCTCCAGGAACCTAGTCACAATGTGTCTGCTGTACCAGATCCCATATAATAAATGTTCCCTAGGAACCTAGACATGATGTGTCTGCTGTACTGGTTTCCATAGAATAAATGTTTCCCAGGAACCTAGTCATGATGTGTCTGTAGTACATGTTTCCATATAACAAATGTTCCCCAGGAACCTAGTCACAATGTGTCTGCTGTACCAGTTTCCATATAATAAATGTTCCCCAGGAACCTAGACAAGATATGTCTGCTCTACTTGTTTCTATAGAATAAACGTTCTCCAGTACTTGTTTCCATTTAACATCCAACAGAAATGCTTAGAAAGCATGACTTACAAAACTAAACATACCGGCTAATATGAAAAGTGCAGTTTACTTTCATAGTTTTTTTTTTCTATTTGATGTAATTATATATTAGGAAAAAATTGTTTACAACCCTGACCTTGACTTTTTACTCTTCTATATTTAGCACACTGTTTACCTGCAGCTACACCAGTCATTGCCTAACCAATATCTTACTTTAGTCCTAAGGTTTTGATGTTCACCCAATAAGTAAATAACTAGTTGGCACTGGATAACTTTCAGCTATTAAACTGTTGTCACGTTAGCCATTGCAACATTTTGCTTATTTATTGTGTCAACGGTATTGCCTGTATCTCCATTGTTATTTCACCACAATGTAACATCCATCTACCCAGATACAAAACATAGACGAGGACCCTGCTTTTGAGGTTAAACACACAGGGAAATGGTCAGGTCATAATATTAGAATTATATGAAATTCAGGGTTCAAAATACTATGACACTGGGCAAAATGAGTGACATACATTAAAAGCAGCATGATGCCACAACGTCAGCGAGTCTACTATACATCCTTTTGACTTCAAAATATTGTCTGTCCACTTAAGGGAAGCTTTTGGGCAGAATCAGTGTAAAATAAATCACCCTGAACTAAAATTGTTGGTATGGTCCACAATTCTCTTTGGGCAGCTGGATATGTTCAAGGCAAATTTTGCCTGGATTCCTCAGTAGGCACAGGAGGATTAGGCAGCATCAAGTAAAGACATTTTGAGGGTTCACCCTCCATTTATAAGAAGACATAAATCATAATGACCTAGATTTCAGTTCCATAAACTTTAAACATTTTCCTACCAGGAATGGATAAATCCTAATAGTCCATTAGTTGTGTGTGTTAATGCCTCTGCATAACCAACAAGGGCATACTTCTATCCATCTTCTATATATAACGTACAGCTTATCGTAAAGCAAAAATGTACATTATACAGTTCTAAGGTTGCTGCAGATGAGCCTGGGAACACTATTGTGCCAAACGTACATATTATATGCTTTATTAAAACTGGCTATATTATGGAGCATCATATATAAAAATGACCCTGGGGACTGCAATATTACAATGGCTAACAACAAATAGATCTAACAGTCAGAGAATAGAAACTCCTTTTGTGTGTAAAGAACACAGAAATAGATTAAAAAAAAAGTTTCCAAAACGGCTCAATTAGTTTTTATTGCCGCAACGTGTCTATGTTGAGACAATAAAAACTAGTTGAGCCACTTTGGAAACTTTTATCTATTTCTGTGTTCTTTAAGCAGGAAAAGAGTTTCCATCCTCTGACTGTTATAATTATAAGGGCTCAATCCTTGAGGGTTGTATTCCCAATCTAATACAAATACAAATAGATCTGTCTCAATAAGAGGAAAAAAATGTTCAAGACTGCAGCCTCCATCATATAAAAGAGAACTACTAGAACAATATATGCATCTCCATTACAACTCCCATTCAAAAAGAGAGGCTACATACATCTCAAGACCAAAGGTTATTTGTATCTATTTTTCCCATTTTTTTTGAAAAAAATTGTAATAATAATAATTTTAAACATTATAGAAGACCTGTAAAGTTTCAAATATCATATTGTTTTAGTTGGGGTAGAAAATAACCACATGATTTGTTTGTATTGAAAAGCATATATCAGATATTTACAATTACCTCCCATGCAAAATCAAAGTACAACATTTGATAGAATTAAGGGTTAGAGCCATTACCAAAAATGATAAAGAGGTATATCAAAAAAAAGTCTATATAGCCAATTAACTTTATGCTCAGACTCTAAGCAAGCCTTGGTATTCACCAGTATAACAAAAACTAAATTATTAAACATTTCCTCCATCATTATGCTACCCTCGCTCTATAACTGTAAAATGATAATGATTACAAAAAAGTCTGTGTTACCAAGAGCTATCCTCCTATCTATAATACAATCTGTGAAGATATGTTTTAATACTCCATAGAGTTGGCAGTGATAGTATAAATCCCAGCTTACCTCTTTGCTTTGTCCTTGTCATCTTCTTCCACGAGTCCATCAAAAATACTACCATCATCTCTGTGATATAAAAATAAAACAGCAGTCAAGGAAGGAAGCTTAAAGGGCCAGTTACCTCACCATAAGTGCCCTCCATGGTGTGGAAGAGCACAAGATTTTCTTATAAAAAAGTTAAAAAACAAAAGTTTTAGGTCGGTTTACAATTCCATGATTATTGACATCTGCCGACAACATATACTGTATATACTCGAGTATAAGCCGACCCGAGTATAAGCGAAGGCACCTATTTTACCACAAAATACTGGGTAAAATGAGTGACTCGAGTATAAGCCGAGGGAGGGAAATGTGCTGCACCCTGTGTCCCTCTTTTGCTCTCTGAGTCCCCCTCTCTCTCCTGTGTCTCTTCTCCCCTCTCCCTTCCCTGTGTCTCTTCCAACCTCCCTCCTCACCCACAACCCCCCTCCTCACCCACAACCCCCCTCCTCACCCACAACCCCCCTCCTCACCCACAACCCCCCTCCTCACCCACAACCCCCCTCCTCATCCACAACCCCCCTCCTCATCCACAACCCCCCTCCTCATCCACAACCCCCCTCCTCTTCCTCAACCCCCCTCCTCTTCCTCAACCCCCCTCCTCATCCACAACCCCCCTCCTCTTCCTCAACCTCCCTCCTCATCCTCAACCCCCCATCCTCAACCCCCCCCCTCATCCTCAACCCCCCATCCTCAACCCCCCATCCTCAACCCCCCCCCTCATCCTCAACCCCCCATCCTCAACCCCCCCATCCTCAACCCCCCATCCTCAACCCCCCCATCCTCAACCCCCCATCCTCAACCCCCCATCCTCAACCCCCCATCCTCATCCTCCTCGCTCAACCCCCCTCCTCAACCTCAACGTCCCTCCTCAACGTCCCTCCTCAACCCCAACCCCCCCTCCTCAACCCCGCATCCTCATCCGCCCTCCTCAACCCCCCATCCTCATCCGCCCTCCTCAACCCCCCATCCTCATCCGCCCTCCTCAACCCCCCATCCTCATCCTCAACCCCCCTCCACCTCAACCCCCCCTTCCTCATCCTCTCTCCTCAACCCCCCATCCTCAAACCCCCCTCCTCATCCTCAACCTCCCTCCTCATCCTCAACCTCCCTCCTCATCCTCAACCTCCCTCCTCATCCTCAACCTCCCTCCTCATCCTCAACCTCCCTCCTCATCCTCAACCTCCCTCCTCATCCTCAACCTCCCTCCTCATCCTCAACCTCCCTCCCCATCCTCCCTCCCCATCCTCAACCACCCTCCCCATCCTCAACCACCCTCCCCATCCACAACCACCCTCCCCATCCACAACCACCCTCCCCATCCACAACCACCCTCCCCATCCACAACCACCCTCCCCATCCACAACCACCCTCCCCATCCACAACCACCCTCCCCATCCACAACCACCCTCCACATCCACAACCACCTTCCTCATCCACAACCACCCTCCCCATCCTCAACCACCCTCCCCATCCTCAACCACCCTCCCCATCCTCAACCACCCTCCCCATCCTCAACCACCCTCCCCATCCTCAACCACCCTCCCCATCCTCGAACCCCCCATCCTCAACCTCAAACCCCCTCAACCTCCCCCCTCAACCCCAACCACCCTCCTCAACCCCCTCCTCAACCCAAGCCCCCCTTAATACCTCTGACTCTCCCCTCACTTACCTGCTTCTGCTGCGGCCTCTGTTCCTTGACCCGGTGCGCATGTTACGTCACGTCATTAGCATATACGCGCCGGGTCAAGAAGGAGCGGAGGCCGGAGCAGAAGCAGGTAAGTGAGGGGAGAGGGGGAGGTATTTAGGAGGAGGGGGGTTTAGGAGGGAGAATGAGGAGGGGGGGTTTATAATGAGGAGGGGGGTTGAGGATGAGGAGGGGGGAGGGAAAGAGACACGGGGGGGGGGTTAGAGAGACACGGGGGGGGGTTAGAGAGACACGGGGGGGGGGGTTAGAGAGACACGGGGGGGTTAGAGAGACACGGGGGGGTTAGAGAGACACGGGGGGGGGGGGGGGCTTTTTAGCCTTAAATAAAGGGCTGAAAAACTTGGCTTATACTCGAGTATATGCGGTATATATATATATTCATGCCCAGTGTAGAATATGGAAGATAGCAAGAGAGAAAGAAGATTTTGATCGCATATTTGAAGGGCTAGAGAGATATACCGGATCTTAAATTATCAACCTCAGCGCTACATGCCAGCAACGGAGGCCCTCGCCCACGGCCCTTGCGGCAACAACTCGTATGCTCACAACTATATATGTGATTGTTTTGGCAAAAATGGGAAAAAATAAAAGCACTTCAGAATTCTCACATGAAAATTCATAAGCAGTCGAACTATATGAACAAGTTTGTGGAATTTTACTATAAATTACCTGTCTGCAATGGAGCTCATCTTATGATTGCTTATGGAAAGAAGCAGAAACAGCCACCCTTCTGCCTTGTAGAAGACATTTGTATGCTTGTCTGTGAAAACAGATGAAGAAACATTTACTAATAGGATAAAAAAGGATTGAGGCAATACTGTCCTAAAGTGAGATCTTGACCTTGAGAAAAATGAGTAAGGGTTAAAAATATTAATTTAGTTCCTGTACAAACTTCTTTTGTAACAAAGAACATACACCTGCTTCTCTTTGATGTATCTGCTAGCAGATAGAGTAAGAGCTGTATAACCTACTGGTGCAGTGCCATAGCACACTAATTGGAATAAGTCCTGACTTTGTTGCAAAGCTGCAGTTGCATTTATCCCTTTTTATGCAAAGCAAAATATTTATCATATTTAAAAATCTGTTTTCAAAAGGCCACTGTAATGATCTAACAAGGGAAGATAGTTGTTTTAATTACACCATAATCATTAATAAAAAATCTATTTAATGATTTATAAAAGCAAAACTTTATATTAAAACGTATTTTCAAAGCGTGAGCTGTTCCACCGCTACCCTTATTAAAAGGATGGGGGTTGGCTGGGCAAAACAAAGGGCTTTAAGACCAATCTAATATGACAGACTCCAACATGAGTCTAGAGATCCAATGTGTTGGTTCAATCTTGTGTCTGACAATTTAGCACTGCTTGCTTACCAGCTAAACAAACCTCGGAATACTGATCTTACAGTGGATGGAGCTCAGCACCTCAAATACTACTTTTTTTTAATACATTTTATTAAGAATAAATGGCTATTTAAAACATCTGTATCCTGTCTAAGTATTATAATTGTCTTTTAAGCTAATTAAATTCATTTGCAACACTAAATTTCACTACAACCTCTTCTGCATAAAAAATTATAAATAAAAAGCTAAAGAAATGCTTTTATAAACAGACACCTAGTTACATTTCATAATTCATGTTATTCTAGAATATTTTAAAAGTGTATGTAATTACAAAAAGGAAAACTACTAAAAGTTACAATTATATCTGAGTTGCCCTGGACCAGGAGGCATACCTAATATGTCCCTCCATGTTGGTACAAAAAAAAACTGCCACCCATAAGTGTAGGAACTGGGCATGAGCACTTTAAAAACTATCTGCACGGATTCTGTACATGCCACAATGTGCATGCGCCCGTCGTGGTGCCAGAGGAGGGGGGAAAACAGAGGGGGTAAGAGATCCATGGGAGGGAGGAGGGGGAAAGATACACAAGTGAAAGGGGGAAAGAGACACAGGGAAGGGGGGAGAGAAACACATGGAGGGAGACACAGGGGGAAAAAGAGACACAGGGGGAAAAAGAGACACAGGGGGAAAAAGAGACACAGGGGGAAAAAGAGACACAGGGGGAAAAAGAGACACCGGGGGAAAAAGAGACACCGGGGGAAAAAGAGACACAGGGGGAAAAGACACAGGGGGAAAGAGACAGGGGGAAAGAGACACAGGGGGAAAGAGACACAGGGGGAAAGAGACACAGGGGGAAAGAGACACAGGGGGAAAGAGACACAGGGGGAAAGAGACACAGGGGGAAAGAGACACAGGGGGAAAGAGACACAGGGGGAAAGAGACACAGGCGGAAATAGACACAGGCGGAAATAGACACAGGGGAGGGAGATGGAGGGGAAAGACACAGGGGAGGGAGATGGGGGGAAAGAAACAAGGGAGGGAAAGAGATACAGGGGAGGGAGAGGGGGTAAGAGATACAGGGGAGGGGGCGAGAGATACAGGGGAAGGAGAGGAGGGCGGCACATGTAATATTATACCGTCATTTATGACGGGTAAATGACTAGCATTAAATAAATACAACTGAATAAGCCCAATAACAGCATAAATGCAGCCTGTTTTCAATATTTTTAACTAAAAGATATTGAATGAATGGGAGGAAGCAGAATTTCATACAAAGTTTCATGTTGGAGAAGACTGGATGTGGATGAAATATTTCATCAATTAACAAAATCATTAAAGCCTTAAATATTTTGGTAAATATAAAAGTATCTAGAGATCATTTTAAAAGACTGTACTGCTTGAAAATAATAATTAGAAAGCAGTTATATTAGAAAAAATAAATATTAATGAAAAGCATGGTCTGAAACAAAATATAACATTTTTTATTTATAGGTGAGGCTCCTCATACAATATTTCAGATTGGTGTAAAGTTTATAAAACTGCCACCTGAATGATGTCTGGATAAATTATATTCTAGGCATCTTCAGGCCTGTTCCACCACACAACTTGTACAGGCTACTAGCGCTCGTCTCGTAGATTTTAAATTTCATCTTGTCTAAGCAAGTACATGCTGAAGTACTTGCAAGAAACAAACACCTCCTACAATACAGGATGGGGAAGACAGGTCGGTCAAGTTGCAAGCCACGTACCACCTGTAGGAATTGCAAAGGATGAAACTGGTTACAGAGTTATAGGGACTCTGTCACTCCAAACTCGAGTTTATTATTATTATGATCATTCTTAAAGAACATGAAAAAGTGGATATATGTTGTATTATCCTTTTTTTGTTTTGCTACTGCATTTTTATGCAAATGAATTGCTCACACATATTAATAAGTTGCTTTATGTGCTAATTAGGATTACAGTCTGTTTGTCTCTGTTGCGGCCAAAATAAAGACCCACAGTGTTACCTAGCAGTTAGACCCCTCACCTATCCTTACCAAGCACTCTGAGTCACACAATAGCTTACTGAGCTGCAAAATAAATTCTAAACATTCGAGGGGAAAAAAAAAAAACATTTAGTACAATGCATAGCAAATGTTTAACTTACAGAAGTTTTGAGCAAAGAACTGTGTTTTAAAGGGATATGTAAGTGAGCTGGATTATGAGTGCATCTGATAGTGGAGAATTAGTAGTGTATGGAAAAGAAATGCATGAAAAATACAAAATAAACATTTAAACATTTACCTTAAATTTAGCAAAATAACTGTCAATTTATTTCAGTTGAAAGTCATGGTTAACACCCTCCAAACCCAGGCTAAACTGGCAACCATCCTTTCCTTTAGAGGTCACACACTGTACCCTGCAGGGTACACCTTATGTAAGCTTCCTAGGGGTGTGCACATCCAGATGTCAGTATCTTGCACATAAATATGTAAGTACATTCAACTTTTCAATATACATATTTTTCTACTAATCAGTAGCTGTTTATTAGGAAATATTTGAAACCCAGCTCACTTACATATCCTTTACATTTATATCCTGCCTTTGAGCTAACCAGACACTTTAAAACCTCTTATGGATATTATCTGTGCACACTTATAACAATACATTTAAAAAAAGGAGTTTTTAAAATATTTTTTAAATATTACAAACACTTTTAAAAATAGCACTGTGAGATGTCATTTTAATCCATGAACATCCTGCTCTAACTGTACAGAGTGAATTTGCGTTACCTTCTGTCTCGCCTATTAAAAAATGAGTCAGTCCTGTTGCACGATGAGCTGTCTTTGAGGAGGCAGTCGAGTCATGCAGCTGCATAAGAGCCTGTAATCATCATGTTGGGAATTAATTCTGAAAGAAAGAAGAAGAAAAAAAAAAAAAGATGACATGGGAACACACCAACTATTTTGGCAAATAATACACTTACAAAATGACGAATTAATATACAATCAGAATTAGGAGACTTTTTAAGTTTTAAGGTGGCAAAACAAGCTTTGTGCTTATGTAAAAATATCCCAACAATTTAAACAAACAGCATTCTCAGTAGGGGCTGGAAAAACATCTTTAGAAGCTTTGGCTCCATCACCTGCGGGGTCGGGTGGGGCTGAGAAGCTTTTATGGTTCCTTATGTAGGCTTCCCTCCAGACAGCAATACAACTAAATGGAAAGGCTATCTGCATCCAAGTTCACAGCCATTAAAATGACACTGAGGTCACCATATGGATTCTGCAGCATCAGATCGTAAGTTAAGAAGTACATGAAAAAAGTGATTTCTTATTAAAACGGCTGATGAATAAAACGGAGTTATGATATGTATATCATGCATTTAAGATAAAAAAAATAAAAGTCTCCACGTGCCCTTGCTTGCACTTCCTTTTAATTCACTGGTAAGAGAAAGCAAGGGTTCCCGGGTGTTCCAGTGGTTAGGGTTCGGTGCTTTCACTGCTGTGACCTGGGATGGATTGCAGTCAGGGAATCACGAGGACACACCCGCTGAGGCCAGGCAGGCCTGGTCAGTACTTGAATGGGAGACTACCAGGGAATACCAGGAGCCGTATACGGCGGCCCACTGGAGAAGAACTAGCCATAAATATGTAAATATGCACATGGTGTGTTACAATCCATGAGGTCATAGAAAGTCAACTGAAAACCCCCCTAAAAAATAAAATAAAGAGAGAGAAAGCAAACACATTTATTGTGCCTGTTATTTTAGTACGAATTATCTTAAATAAATTATTTTTCATATAAAAAAAAAATGTGTAATGTATAAAACATGCTTTTTTAAATGCATACCAAAGTCTTGCACTACCGCAGCCCTTTAAGTTCATGGTTTTCGGTTGCTTCCAAATTTTCCATAGGTGACCATATTAAGCTGTACCTTTCTGTGTCACTAATAAACAGTTCTGTAGTATGAGTAAAGAAATGGTACTTTTCCAATATTAGCTCTCTATTAGATATACTGTTCATTTTGACCCCTGACTTTAACATGATATTTGTTTGTTTTAAACAGTAATATTTATTTTTATATATAAAGGTGTTGTATGATACGAATATGCTAGTTGTAATGTTTTTCAATAAAATGACAATACCCAAGTCAATTCTTGATCTATATACAAATGACAGAATGCTTTTCTTTGTTGCATCAGAAGGGTATTTCATAATTATTATTATTATTATCTTTATTTATAATAATAATTATGAAATACCCTGTGTGACAGTGTATTGCTTTTTCATTTTAAACCACAGAAACGTATTCAAATCTCTAACTGCCATTGGACGCTTGCTCTCTGTAAACCAATGGGATCTACAGAATAAAAGTATTCTCTCTCCCGTAAAATTTTAAAACATTCTTTCTAAATGCATGAAAAAGGCAGTTGTGTTCCATGTCCCTTTAATTAAGTGGTCCTTGGAGTTATTAGGAAGGAATATGGTAGCTATCACAAGCAGCCAACCCTCCCCGCCCCCCCCCCCCCCCCGACACAAATAGATTAACATCACGGTCATTAAAATTCCAGTTAAAAGGTCTTATTCTAGTATTTCCTAATTGTACACTTCACATTAAAAATGCAGATTACATTAATTAATTCCACATTATTACCCACCTTTACCTACCCTATAATTCAAATACTACATTGCATACTGTTGACTGTATGTTCACAGTAGCAGGCGTTGTCATGTTTTTCCCAATGCAAACCTATACCACACATATTTACTAAGCTGTATACTAAGCTGTCTTAATAATAATGTATAATAGAATTGAGGGCGCCATTTTTGTTTGTTTGGCAACACTCCAGGCTGTGTGCATTAGGGTTATTTTATTTACTGAATAAAGTATGTGTAACAACTGCACCAGCACTAATTTGGCAGACAAAAAAAAAAATCTGAATAATTTATTGCTCTCCTAGGAATGCAGTAGTTACAGTGTAGAAATAATTCTTCACTTACACATTTTGTTCTTGGAGATTGCTAACCAACTAACAGAACTGGAAAATCTTCTTTTCATTCACATTGGGGTCAGGTATAAATTTCAACAGAATAGCAGATCATACATGTTGCTTTCTCACTCACTCCATATATCTCCTAATATTCACAGAATGAAAAGGACTATGGAAACCATACAATTTCAATTTTATTGCTTTCTTAACAACAAAGTCCTAAAAATATATATAGTGGATTAACAGTTTTGAACAACATTACAAAAGAATAATAAACAATGGGATAGCATGGAAGATAAGTCATGGTTCCTCTTACCTGGAAAGCTCTCTTAACAGATAAGCCCCAATGCTTACTAATTTCACTATCATTGATAAAAGGAAACGGAAGTCTTAGGATGCGCCATTAAAGTCAACTATAAATTCTAAAAACAAGAATGAACTACAGATCTTTTGCATGCTGAGGGAAATCTATGTATTAAATAGATGAATCCACTCATAGACCATAACATCTAGAAGGGACTATTTCAGTACTAATTCCAATGCCGAATTTGGAGACTCACAAGTGGTCTTGTTTCTATTTAAAAGCTATTGCGGAGACAAGTATTCCCCTCTGTATGAAGTCGGACGGCAGTTTCGTCACTTTGGCAGCTTTAATAAAAGGCTCTGGGTATACCCCAGAGACTTTGAGAAAGCTGCCAAAGCGTTGAAATGGTTTTTAGGCTTCATGCAGAGGGGAATACTTGTTTATAATACTTTACAGTTTATAATACTATAAAAAGTCATAATATACACACTTTTAAAAGCAACTTAGACTACATATGTCCTCACCACCCCCTCTCCAATTGAACACATGGGTTTTAAAGGGATAGAGACACCAACACAAAGAGTTTTTTATCCACTAAAACATAGGTTTTCAACATTCATTCCTAGGAAAGGTGATGGTCCGAGACCATGTCTGCTGGTCCTCAAGAACAAATTGGGAAGAAGAGAGACCAGCATTATAAACATACCACTACCATTAGTCAAAGTTATATATAAATTCTTGAGGAATTTATCTACAATTAACTCTATTCAAATTAGTGCAAACCTAAATGAAAATGTAGTATCACCTATTGCAACTGTTCTCGATCTCAAAAGGTGATCCCCTTGTGTTCTGAAAGCTTAAAAGTAAGATTACCAAGGCTGAGAACTACTGCTAAAATTAAGATTTCTCTAAAAATGATTTTATGCCTACACAAGTGCTCAACAAATGCCGGTGCAACCAGAAACCAACATCTGGCACCAAAATTCAATGCCTGTGTGGTTTAAATTAGACTATATAGTCTGCTTGTTCTGTATATGGAAGGATTAATACCTCAGTAGCTCTCAGTGGGCTCACTGCTTCAGTTCCTATTCTTGACCCCCAGCTGACCAGTGGAGGAGGGAGGGGACGTGAAGGGAAACGTAATGCTGGTGTATCAGATGCACAGCCCCCTGTGCGCAGCTGTGGGTCTGGGGAAACAGCAAGGTCACAGCACAGGAGGCTGACGAGTATCAAGTCTCCCTCCCACACACTGTAATGAGCATAGGAATAGATAGGACAGAGAGACAGGAGATCTAGAAGAGTGATGACGTGAGGCTGAGAGAATCCCCCAGCAATTATTGTTTCATATATGCTCTGTTTAACACACCCTTGAAAAATAGACACTGTGATTGAGTCATATAACCTAAAAATGTACTCACAAATGAAAAATGAATATATATATATATATATATATATATATATATATATATATATATATATATATATATATATATATTTGAATAATCAGAGTATTGCAGTGAATAGTGATACCTTTTTTATTGGACAAACGTATTCATAATAAAGCGACGAGCTTTCGAGAGATAATGCCTTTCTTTATCAAGTCAAAAAGCGATACTTTATGATATTTTGACTTGATAAAGAGAGGCATTATCTCTCGAAAGCTCGTCGCTTTATTGTGAATACGTTTGTCCAATAAAAAAAGGTTTCACTATTCACTGCAATACTCTGATTATTCAACTTGATTACTTGACTACCTCACACTATATACATATATATATATATATATATATATATATATATATATATATATATATATATATATATATATATACATACTTACATACACACACATACATATATATACATATATATATATATATATATATATATATATATATATATATATATATATATATATATATATATATATATATATATATATATATATACATATATATATATATATATATACACACATATACACTAGCGGCTTGCCCCTTAAAAAATGACGGCAAAATGTTTTTGAAGCCTCTCATTGCTGTTTGCCACACAATAAGAGGCTCTCCTCCCCTCTAACTTGCGAGCCTCGTGATGAGCACTCATTGTCTGCCTCGCAAGGGCGTCTTTGGCGCTCATTGTGAGCCTTTCCCCCGCTATTTTACAGGCCTCCCATGTGTCTCCCAGCCCTGCTCTCCCTCCCAGTGTCTCCTTCCCCCCTCACTCCCCTGTATCTCTCCCCCCCCCTCCTGTGTCTCTTTCCCTCCTCTTCCCCCTATCCCACCCCCTTAACTCCCCTGCATCTCCCCCCCCTCCTGTGTCTCTTTCCATCCTCTTCCCCCTATCCCTCCCCGCTCACTCCCCTGTGTCTTTCTCCAGCCTCTCCCTTCCCTGTGCTCATTTTGTCATTTACGGGTGAGAAAAGATTTGCGGGCTTGAGTAAATTGACCAATTTACGTTTTTAAACAGCCGACATTTTTTTCCAACTCCGTAACTCGGAAGCCGTTGGGAGGCCGCCAAATGACGCCAATTGAATAGAAAATTAGCTTTCAACATCACTTATGTACTCCCCGCCTCAGGGGAGGCAGAGAGCCCATAAGTGAGGTTGCAAGCTAAATTCCTATTCAATTGTCGTCTTTTGGTGGCCTCCCAATGGCTTCCAAGTTGCGGGCTTTAAAAAAAAAAAGTGTCGGCGGTTAAATCCGAGTTACGAGTTTGAAAATAAAAATTGCCCGCCATTTTTTTTTTTCAAATTCGTAACTGGGAAGTCGTTCGGAGGCAGCAAAAAGACGATAATTGAATAGCAAATTATTCATTTACGGGCTCCCTGCCTCCTCCCATGCACCCAATTTTCCCTCGCCTGTCCCCCTGGGCCCATTGCGGGCCTCGCGAAGAGCGCCTTTGGCGCTAATGGTGAGCCTTTCCCCCCTCCACCTTGCGATCCTCGCGATGATGCCTTTTTTAATACATTTTTTTAGATAATTACATTTTAACCAAGTTTAAATGTATATCTAAATTTCCTGGATTATGACTGTATCGGATAGAGGAAAATCAGTAGTGTATGCAAACTAAAAAAAACAAAAAAAAAAAAAACACATTTAAAAACATACCTTGAAGTTTGCAAAATGTCTTGTAATTTCTGACAGTTTAAAATTAGAGTAAACATCCCATTGAAACCCAGGCTAAATTAGCATTAAATGCATAATTTGTCTTGGCCAATCAGGAGGTGGCTCAGGCAGCTAATACATTTGAATTTTCTCTGCGGTTCCTGTTTGTGCTGCAAAGGGGTTGTGCAGCCTGGGATATGTGGTGTGTCTGTGCTGAGCTGTAGTGAAGGGCGGGGCAGCATAGACAGAGAGCAGACACTGAACCTGGAGAGACTTTAGGGCTCTCATCAGTGCTCTCCTATTGGCTGAGGAAGGCAGAGAAGGTATGTAAGGAGTTAAAAATTGCATGCTGATTGGGTGGGAATCAGAGGCTTGTGTAGATATCCCATGTGGATGTCAATATAATCATTGGAGTGATTTGTAAATATTAATAAAAAGATAAAAAAAAAAAGTTTTATGAAATGTGCTGCATGTATAAATGATGGGTTTTACTGGAAGGACTGTAGAAACCAAGATATGCCTTTAAATTCATATTTTACTTCAAAAACTAAATTTCGTAGCTAAATCAGTTACTAAATAAATCTTATTATTTGGCCATTAGCCTCTTTAATATTGTTATTATTATAACATACGACAACATATTCCGTATTACTAAGTAATCATCATAATTATAATGTGAAATGAAAAAAAAAAAAAACACAATACATTTGATAGTTTATATAAATTAAATATGTTAACAAAACCTCTATACATACTACATTCACACAAAATATCCCTTATACATATGCAACTAGAAAGATTTAAAAAACAAAAACAGATGGAGTCTGAAAATAATAAATAGAAAAACACACCAGAAGACCGGAATAGATTATCTGGCAGACACGGTTAGAGCTACCTAAATGAACTCGTGTACACCCAGTGTCCTAGTAACCTGCTGGCCCAATTACCTACATTCTTAGCAAGAGCTCCACTCACGACTGACAGCTCTAGGTTTCAAATTGTACAAGAAGAAAAAAAAAATGGATAATTAAAGTTTTCAAATGCAAAGTAATTATTTAATTATTTTTTTTTACACAAAGGAGCAACAAAAAAATAAAGCATAATAAATAATGCAATGTGAGAAATTAATATTTAAAAAAAAAAAAAAACACTAGGCTTCAAAGACCGAAAACAATTCTTGGCTCAAATTATTTCTGTCCGCGACGGCCGATACAGCTTTGTCAAACCCTGATGTAAAAGGACACTAAATAATACATTTTCTTTAGTGCTTTTATAAAAGTTATCATTCCAAGAGTAGGTGATCTATAATCTGTAAATTGCATATTAAAGTGAATTGTATGCTACAATATTACATAGAAATTGAGGTTGAAGAAAAAAAGACTTTAGACCATCAATTTCAACCTTTAGATCTACCCTGATCTTTGTAATATGCGGATTAATTGTTAATTGATCCAGAGGAAGGCAAACAGAAAAAAACATTGAAACATTGCTAATTGTCTCATATTGGGGGGAAAACAGAGGTTGACAAATGTATCTGAAACTTAGGAGCCAACTAAGTATTTTAGGAGCCAATCTAACATTTTTAGTAGCCAGGTCATGCATTAAAGATAGAAATCTGGCTCCTGAGATTTATCAAGCACTATGCTGTAGATATGTTGAAGTGAAAAATATGGTATAATTTACCATACTTTATTACTTGAATGTTATTTTTTTAAAATGCATTTACTACAGTAAACATTGAAGTTATTGCTATTTTTAACAAACGGATCCACCCACAAAAAGTTTCACATCTTTTGTTAATGAGAGATCATTGTCATTAACTACTGATTAGCCCCTGAGACACTGGGGCCCTCATTCAATTGCGATTTGGCCAATTGAATAAGGCTCTAAATAAGCATATAGCATATATTTTTTAAATACGTTTTTTGTTAGTGAAAACCTTGCTTTTGGATAGATGCTTACTAACTAAAAACTTCTTTAAAAAATATATGCTATGTGCTTTTTTAGAGCCTTATTCAATTGTCCAAATCGCAATTGAATGAGGGCCTATGTCCATTGTCCTGAGTGCTGTCGTCTGCACAAAAAGGCATGCTCAGATCTATAGTTTTAAATGATTCCATATTTGGAACCCCATGTGCCACCAAGTGATTGTGAGAATGGAAGAAACCTTTGGAAAAGTCAGCATGTGCTGAAAAGCTTCCTTTACACTTATTTTTTTAGCGTAAGCATAACTCTCTACCATTATAACTTTATTTTTTGTAAGTAATGCAAGTAAAATGTGATAACAATTAGTATTTCAGTAAGTATTTTATGTGCGTAACATGTCAAAGGATTTGACATATAGTTGTTCTAACTATAATAATATCTATATGGCTATTTACTTTTAGGAACTTTATTTTATTGATAAACCCCGTTTTTACTACCCTCTGCAGCTCATGAAGATACACTCCCGATATACCTGATGTGCTGTGTCTCATACTAACCAATTAGTGACCATCTCTCAGCAACATATTGCTGCAACATGGACCCTTGTTTGATATGAGGCAGTAAAGACAGAGATTATAAGCATTTTTAAATAAAATAAATAGATAGATAGATATTTTATATATCTAGTAATATCCAGGAACCTTCCATATCCCTTTAAGTTGCTTTGATGCAGAGAAAGAAGAAAACGTTTTGTTGGTTCAAGAATGATGAATTACATGTGAAATGTATTATAAGTATTAAGGAGTAATTAATATTTTGTTTTCAGAGTAAAATCATTTTCTAATCTAATGTTTCTTTATTATTGCTCGGCTAAGGACAATATGAAATGGGAACAAACCTGCAGGCTTTTATATATCATTCTAGCGACTTGCTCGTCAAAAAATGACGACAATAAAATTGTAAGGCAGTTAATGCTGTTTGGTCGAGACCTTAATTTTGTTGGTGGTCCGAGATCCTTCGGCACTCATTGTGAGCCTCGCGCTGAGCGCCTATGGCGCTCATTGCGAGGCTGTTGGCTATTGTATTTTTTCTGATAGGCGCTTTTGCTGTTTGGTCGGCGGTGATGTGTTTTTTGCGCTTTTTGCAAGGCTTTGTGTGCTATGAGCAGCGTTGGCGGTCGTTGTGAGTGGCGCAGTGAATGGCTTTTGTGTGTATTGTGAGGTTTTTTTTGTGTATATGTTTTTTTGTATGCTAATGAAATAATTAATAAATGAATATACTTCACCTATTTGGAAGTAATGTATGCAGGAAGCATTGTGTTGAAGAGCTGACAATCTGTTTTGATGTTGCTGCAGCATACAATGTTGGTTTGCACTGTTGTGGAGCTGATGTGTAAGTGTCAACAATGTGTGCAGTGTGTCTTGTAAATAGGCTGCGTGCGCGAGGGAAAGCCGTTAGGGTAGCTGTGTACTTCCGCATTGTGTAAGTTAGTGTAAAATGGCAGCTAATGTGTATGTGGTACACGGTTGTGGATGATTTAGCGTCCTTGTTAATAGTGTATCTTGGACCTTGTACGGCTTTTTCTGAAAATCCGTATGTGTTTGGTGGGGTTTTGCTCGGTTAGGGTCCTGTAGCCTCGTTTTCGTTTATTTCGGCAGCCATTTTTTCTCTTGCTTAGGGGATTTTCGTGTGTCTAAACTCTGGAATTTGGACTTAAATGGAGGTGTAACTTCACTTCTCCATCTTTATTTTCAAAGACAAATGCTCATGTTCAAGGCTGAATCCCGGTAATTTATGTTCTACGTGTAACATCTTACAAAGCAAGTGGTATAACATGCTCTCCTAGCAACTATTGCTAAATTTAACCTGCGCTCCTCTGATAAAAATCAATTGGCTCTCTGTCATACGTTGTACACCAGTCATCAGATTAGCTGCATCCTGAGCAATAACAACAGCTTTGTATCCAATATCTGCCAAATGTGGGCACAGACAGCATGGCACAAGCACACAGCAACATCAAAAGGTGCCTTACTGATGGCTGAAATTACAATAACCCGCTGCAGACTTGCAAGAACATACAGATAACTAGCAATGTGTTCTGTATAATATGTCTGCAAATAATCTGTAAACTAAAGTATAATAATAAGTAATTACTTAAACATGCAGTAAATAGGTTTCCTCAATTCTTAAACTTTACATTGTTCACCTCAATGGATTCTCCATTTTATTCACTTGCATCATTCCCACTTCTATACGTTCCTGGCTCAGAATGACAGGCAGGTATAGAAATATGTGCCGCTTATGACTGCATCTTTAGAGCACCAG
This sequence comes from Discoglossus pictus, assembly GCA_027410445.1. Classification (NCBI taxonomy): domain Eukaryota; kingdom Metazoa; phylum Chordata; class Amphibia; order Anura; family Alytidae; genus Discoglossus; species Discoglossus pictus. Next base: position 85,933,243 of record CM050163.1, read on the forward strand.
TGATAGTGGTGATTAACACCAAAATCAGGGTATATTCATAATAAAAACGGGGAACAAACTTTATTAAGTCACTCGAAAACAGAGCAATTATTAAAATCAAATAGGAGTGGTGAGTCTCATACTATTGATTACATGGATTAGGCCCTTACCCCGAGAGAGACTCACCACTCCTATTGATTTTAATAATTGTGCCGTTTTTGAGTGACTTAAAAGTTTGTTCCCCGTTTTTATTATGGATATATCTTTAGAGGCACTACAACCAGTACAAACATATTTTAATCCATATTGCACTTAATAACAACAGTTGAAATGCAGCCCTAGCTGTTGGCTATCTAATATATAGTTGTGAGCGTACGAGTTGTTGCTAACGCTGCGGGCTCACAAAGCGAGGGCCGCGGGCTCGCTACGCATAGCGAGGGCAGTGGCCGAGGGTCTCAGTTGCTGGCGCTCCATGCCAGCACCTGAGGACCTCGCAAAGCGAGGGCCGCAGTTGCTGGCATAACTGCGACCCTCGCAAACTTCACGTCGCAAACCAAAGAGCACGACACACACATTACGACACTCGCAAACAACATACAACACACGTTCACACACATTACGGCCTCGCAACACTCGGGCGCAACTCGCGAACATTACAAAATGTAAAACACAATACATACACACAGCACATACATAAAAACCTTACCTACACCAAGAGGGAGCACCCAGGACCTCAAAAATACAACTTACACCTCGATTTTACTCGAAATAAAACAGTTTAGAGACTAAAAAAAAATCTAAGCGAGAGAAAAAATGGCCGCCGAACAAAACGAAAACGAGGCTACAGCACTCTAAACTCGCAAAACACCACAAGAAACTCACAAAACACCACAACAAACTCGCAAACCGCAACAAACGACCTAGGGATATTCATACCACACAGTGCACACATTCAGCATGCTTACACAGCAGCTCCACACCACTAATGCTGCAGCAACATCAACACAGATTGCCAGCTCTTCATCACAATGCTTCAAAATAGGTACAGTATATTCATTTAGTAATGTATTACATATTTCATTATTATACACCAAACAGCTTTAGCTACCTTACAATTTCATTGCCGTCATTTTTTGACGGGCAATTCGCTAGTCACATATATAGTTGTGAGCGTACGAGTTGTTGCCAACGCTTGCGGGCTCGCGTAGCGAGGCTCCATGCCAGCAACTGAGGCCCTCGCAAACTTTACGTTGTAACGCAAACAACACGACACACCAACTGCGACCCTCGCAAAGTTTACCTCGCAACGCAAACATACAAGACACATTAACACTCATTACCACCTCGCAAAAATCGGCCGCAACTCTCGAACATGAAAAAATTCAAAACACAATAAATACACACAGCACATACATAAAAAGCTTATCTAAAGCAAGAGGGAGCATCCAGGACCTCAAAAAAGCAACTAACACCTTCATTTAACTCAAAATAAAAGAGTTTCGTCACAAAAAAATTCTCTAAGCGAGAGAAAAAATGGCCGCCGAAAAAAACAAAAACGAGGCTACAGCACTCTAAACACGCAAAACACCACAAGAAACTCGCAAAACACCACAAAAGACCTACGGATATTCCGCTGAAACGCATACCACACATAACCCGCCATTTTACGACAATGCGGAAGTACACAACTACGCTAACGGTTTGGTCTCGCGCACGCACACTATTACACTGCAAACATTCATCACGCTTACACAGCAGCTCCACACCACTAATGCAGCAGCAACATCAAAACAGATTGCAGCTCTTCAACACAATGCTTCAAAATACGGAAAGTATATTCATTTATTAATGTATTATATATTTCATTATTACACACCAAACAGCATTAGCTCACTTACGATTTCATTGCCGTCATTTTTTGACGGGCAATTCTCTAGTAACATTAATAAAAAGAACCACTGTATTTTAGGAAGAAAAAAATAATATGTTTGTGAAGTATGAAACAGACTAACATTAGGTTTGTTAGCTATGAAGATAAAACCGCATTTAAAGAAAATGTTACTTCTTAAAGATTCTACATACATTCTCCATTTTGTCTAAATTCAGCATTTCCTGAAAGCTTAAAGCCTGTAGAAAAGTAAATGTCCCTCATACTCACTTAATCTTCACCAAAACGGTCATGGATGTTTCTATGGTAGAGAAGGAGCATGACATTTTTTTTCTAATTATAAAATAGCCTTATATTTTTACAGCCTAATTATGCTCTTAGCCTGACACAAGAAGGCACATCAAGAAGGGGACGGCAGAGATGGATGGATGAGGTAATTGAAGCAATGAACATAAGCTTGAGGGAGCCTAGAGAGCAACGACTGACAGATGTGCATAACATGGTTACACACGCTGGACACTATTAGGTTCTGGATATATTCCTACGGTCAGTGTTCATAGCATCATGCATTACATGCATATTTGTCAGCTGCACTTTCATGCTGCAAATCTCCCAGTCCACCACATCCCAAGAGTACTATATTGGATTTAGACCAGGTCATTGTCATGTTAATGAAACCAGCTCAATTTGATTTGGACAGGTTTAGCATAGGAGCCATAATATTTTATTAAAGTGCTTAAGCAGCCCTTTAAGGTGACAGGAATAAATGTTGCTAAGACTCTCACGGTTATCAGCTTTGCGAGTTATAGCAGACTTAAATTGGCAGCGGCTGGATATTTGCATTCTAAAGATACAGTGCTGTCAAAAATGACCTGCCTCTTTCTGATTTGCTTCATTGTTGCATATTTGGCACACTTTATGTCTTTAGGCAGAATCTAATATTTTATAAAAAATGTGTTTTCTTAATTTTAGTTTCTCTTTAAGTATCTCATGTATTTAATTAAATAGGTTATATCTGTATTACACAGCTTTAAGGCATTGCATAGGATGGATTATGCACAAGCTAGGAGACTTAATCACAGATAGCTTTTCAATCTTAAATGGATCTCATCTGGGTGAGGCTGGTAACTAGCTTGTGCATTAGATTTTGTGGGAAAGCTATTTACCACAACATCATTTAGCTTATGGTGGGCAAAAGGAGTGATAGAAGCCCCCCACTGTACATTTGAATGTCTATAAAAATGTAAAAAAATAAAATAAAAAAAAAGCTTCTGCTCAAAATTCCAGGAAATACAGTTATTGCACTGCACTTTGGGAAACTGGTCAGGGACATGCAAATGACCACACAATGCATTTTCACTCTTTATTCCAAAACCACTTTATACATGGCTCCTTTTAGGCATATGCTTTGCTGTACTTCAATGTGGAGGAATTTCAGCCCACTTTTCCTCACAGAACTGTTTTAATTCTGAGACAGTGGTAGATTTCCGGGCATTAAATGCTCGTTGGAGGTCCTGCCACATATTTCTACTGAGTTTTAGTCAACATCTTGACTAGGCCACCTCAAAACCTAATTTTTTATTATTTTCCACCATTCTGATGTGGACTCCTTTTGCATTTTCAACCGCTATCTTGCTGCATGGTCCAACATCGTTTCAGCTTTAGTTCCCCTTATGAATTTTCTGATACAGAACAGAATTCATGGTTACTTCAATTATTGCATGCTGTCCAGGTCCAGAGCACACCCACATCGTCCTGAGCACACCCACACCATCACACTACCAACCACCATGTTTGACTAGTAGTATGATCTTACCGTGTTTGCTTTTTGTCAGACATAATAGGATCAATGGCGTCCAGAAAGTTCCACTTGTGACTCTTCTGTCCAAATGGCTTGAGGATCATCCAGGTGCTTCTTGGCAAATGACACAAGCATGCAACTTCTTTCGGGTTAGCAGTGTTTCCCATTTGGGGATTATATCACTGTGATTCGGTGGAGTGCCAGAGCCTTAGAAATGTGGTTCTAAGCCTTTCAAGACAGATATGATAAAAGATAAACCACCTTTCTTCGATAATTTCCTTTATTCATGGCATAATATGCCTGTTTAATGTTTGTGCTGGCAACTGGACCGATTGAGTTTTATACTGAGCAGTCAGTGGATTCCACTTGTCCCTGTAATTGGGTTGATTTACCTAGGGGGCAATTACTATTTTCAAAAAAGTACCAGTTGGTGTTGGACAACTTTGATCATTAAATACATTTAATAAAGGGAAAAAGTGTGCTCTTTGTTCACAGATGTTCCTTTTATCTAACATTAGATTCTGTCTAATGCTGGAGCTTGTCCTAAAACTTGTACCAAGCCACAACATTTAGAATATAGGGGGTTAGCACATTTTTTGATAAAACATGTGGGGGACCTGGAAAGGTTTTCTCATCAGAATTGTTTCTATTTGCAGTCTCAACAGCAGCAGTGTGGCTCCCCTTTTCTGCCTCTCCCTGCCTCTACACAATTACAGCTGGAGAAGGCCAGGCTATGTCCCTACACTCAACTGAAATCCAAATCTTCACAACCACTGTATTATCTTGAAGACATAACTGACTCCTACCTGTTTCCATCAAAATAAACCAGAACTGAAGGAGACACAAACTGCACTCAAGGTGAGGAGGGGGCAATTATATTTACATGACACTGTATGTGGGTTAAAAGATCAAAATGTAAACGATTTTCTGAATAATATATTTTAAACATAATTTTTTATGAAGGATCATGAACCTGGAGATAGGTGTCAACATTCACAAATGTAAATCACTGGCACAACTTGCCTCTCTGAATATTTCCAAGCATTTTATTTACTCTGTTTAATATAGGTTTTACACAACAAACACAATCATCAAGCTTGAAAAAAAAAGAAAATCAATGCAAATGGATAAAAAAAAAAAAAAAAAAAGTTAGATATTATTAATTATAGTTTGTTTGTTTTTTTGGGAGGGGGGCTAAACTAAGATATCCATTTTTTTCAGTTTAAAATTAAAGGCTACTAAATGTAATGTTTTAAATGTCAAAAGGTTGACATAATTATCTCACTTTTTGCACACAACATATTAGGTCACGTCATAAGGATTGGCGAAGGAGTCACCAGACATTTCTATAAAATGTGCATCTTTTTTGCAGACAATTTTATCTTAATTTGCATCAAAAGTTCAACAGAAATGAGGCCAAACTAGATGTTTGTAACTAAAAAATGAAAACTATGCTCACCAACACCTCCAGGGTAGAAAAGGGACATTACCAAATCTTAATTTCCTGATTCTGCCTTTGTGAATTTTACCAGTTTTTACTTCTTACAGCTGAAAATAGATAAAACAGGAGGCTTTGTCAAAGTTCATCTGACAGCAAAAAGCCCGAAGGGTCATGTGAACTAAATGATATGAGGATACTATAGCACTACTGTTTATTCTAGATTTCTGCCACCGATGCTCTTAACATCCCGTAGACATCCAATATCACAGTATTCCCTCCATATTCACTCATTTTTAGGGTTCCCAATAAGAAAATGAGTGATTATAGAACAAATCTGTTTTACCCAGAATGTATTTATGGGCCTGAAAAATGTATATAAATACCTTTCTGTTAAAAAAAAATACCTTACATACATTTTAAAGAGTATAGACAACTCTGCCTTGGGTTATTTTTTTCCCACTCGGCCCACTCCTTCAACATTCCTTATATTCAGGTCACATTCAACCTTCAAAAATGCCCAGAGTTGTAGGTTTTCTTATTGAACATAAGATAAAGCCAGTTTACTTTCTCATGATTTCTAACCCTGGCTATTGTAACTCATCTCAAAACAGACCCCTCATCACTGATCTAACGACAAAAATGATCGTGTATACTGCAGCCTTAAAAGGGTCACTGTAATTATCAAAGTTTTATTAATGTATACTGAAAATTACTTGTCTCCCATCTTTTGCGGGCTTGATTTTATCCTTTTTTAACACATGACAGAGACTGCAGCCGATCTTTCTAGACTCTACCAGTAAAGGTGTGTACTAAGTAGGCAGCAGCAGGGAAGCCTGTGATGGACTTTGTCACACTTTGAAAAATATGCTAGGAGTTCCAGGCTAAAATGATGGGAAAACAAGCAATTTTTGTTTTTAAAGGATAAACAAAATTTATATATATATATATATATATATATATATATGTATATATATATATATATATATATATATATATATATATATATATATATATATATATATATATATATATATATATATATATATATATATACACACACACACACAGATTCCATGACTTAAAAGTCATGGAATCTGGACCATTAGAGTGGTCCTTCAGAGATTGCTTCTTTCAATGCTTGTGAAGTATTAACAAAACACAAACACAAAAGCATTATTAGATAAAAGTTCATAGGGATTCTTGTTGGGTACTAGTCTGTCTGTAGCTTAAAGGGGCATCTACTTCACTAGAAGTGCTCTTCATGGTGTGAAAGAGCACAAGATTCTATGTTAAAATGATCTATTGCTTTTTTTTTTACTTTTTTTTTTATTACACTAATAACAGCTAAAAATCTAAGTTCTTAGGTCTGTTTAAAAAACACACTCCGGACTGTTCCATGATTAACAACATCTGCCGACACTGAGCTCCGTGATCATGAATATGTATAGTTTTCCCTGAACTTCAGGACATCCGGGACATTTTAACCCCCAACTATACTCTTTAGCTGATTCCAGCAGTCCTTTATCTGCACAGATGAGTTTGGGAAGGCTTATGCTCTCTGCAAGGAGGTGTTGCTGTGAGTCTGTCTGGTGGCACTGCCAGTGACTCATTTAAACACAAATTCAAAAAGTATTTCAAAACGTTTTTAGGAGAACTTTACAGTTGTGTGCTCCAAGTTGTGCTGCATTAACTGGCCCTTTAAGGTTATCTATGGTGCCTTATTTGGTCAAATGTATTATTTTAAAGAGGCAGTTTTCAGCAGGAGGGAATGTACTTTACATTTCCATGGTTCCTCACACTATTACCATGTGTCTACTCCATTTAGTAAAACAGACATCATTAAAATAAAACTATATACAATAGTTAAAAGCTGAAGGCTATAACTTATTTTAAACCGTGTAAAGAAATATTTTGCACATTATCAAGTCAAGGGCTCTGAAATAGCATAATATAAATATTACACTTCAATGGTCCTTCAACCCTTTGGTTGTATGTTGCACTCCAACATCTTCTGGTACTACATCCCAACCAGCATTGCTCCAATTGTCCATTACATTTAGAAATGTAGCACAGCATATTCGTGCCACCGATTCTGTCCCCTATCTACACTGAGAGCCCCGCAGACATTGAGATATTGTCACCCTAGCAATGTGAGGTTTAAATATCCATGGATGTTGAACATGCTGTGCAGTCCGACACGCTCAAGTCTACCTTGCCATGACTTTGGGATCAACATATTCTCTGTAATGCCAGGTCATTTGATTTTTATCCACAAATTTAAATTATCCTTTCAAGAGAAGCCCATCATATTGCATAATACTAAGTTATCATTACCTTGATTCAAACTTTTCCTCATCATTACCTCTGAACCTTAAGAGGGACATGGAATGTTTTTTGTTTTTTTATTTGTTGCATCAGAAAGAGGGTATTTGATAATGTTTTATTTAAATACATATATGTATTTCCATTATAAATTTATCAAGGGTGACTTGTTTTAACAAATTATAAAACTGTTTCTGACCTTTTAAGATATTTGTTGAACTGTCATTTTGAGGAATTACTTGCAAATTCATTCTTGGATTTTTGATTTTTTATTATTTAGGGGTTTTTTTTCCAGGGAAAAGATCTGTTGGAATCGCTATTCCAATATGACTTGCAATTCGAAAGGAGATGAACCTTTCTTTAACTTCTTACATAAGAAATATTTTCTTCTCAACAGATACCTTTTCTGTCTCTTCTAATTTCTTCTCATACAGGTTTTGCTCTCCGTAAGGTAGGGAACACATGGAGGGCCACATACCAAAAAAAAACAAATCACTACAAATCAGGGCTTGACAAATCCCAGGATCCATGGCTCCAAAAATGTTCCTGCTGGCACCTTATTTTTTAGTTACAATACGTACATTTCTATATATGTATATTCTTTAACAAGTTTCACTAGCTCCAAGTTTAAGAAAAATATTCCTGTAAATAAAGAAAACAAGTATAGGCGGGTCCTCGGTTTATGGACAAGATATATTTAGGTCAGATTTGAATGTAACTTGGATCCCTAATGAATAATAAAAATCATAATAATATTATCATCATCATCAACACGATCAACACTATACTAGCTTATGCGTGGTAACTAGTAACTTGTCAGTCATAGATGATGGTAATATATGTTATGTTGAATTGTCTGTTGTCTCTCTTCTGCACCCTCTCTCTCTGTGCCCCCCCCCCCCCCCCCCATTGTTGTAGGGGCTTATAGTAGTCATTTTTTGTTTTTATTTGATGGTTACCTTAACCAATGAAGATAAATATTTTCAGTTTCACTGCACTCCTTAAGACAGAGCTTAAACCACGGCATTGATGTATCCCATACGTCAGGGGTGGGCAAGTTCAGTTCTTGAGAGCCCCACACAGGCCAGAATTTGAGGATATCCCTACTGTGTAAAGGTGAGTCAATCACTTCTATAGTCATCCTGATTGACTACTTGTTCCCAGAAAGGATATCCTCAAATACAGGTATGTGTGGAGCTCTCCAGGACCGGGCTTGCCCATCACTGCCATACGTCAATAATGGCAAAAAAAGTTAATTTCAAGGGTAACCTCAGTGGTTAATCAACCTGATGTCAAGGATGTGCGGAAGTCATTATCTGCACCTCTAATGACTCCCACAAGTCCCTAAAAAGAAAAGAGGTCCCTCAAACTCTGTTAAGAAAATAATAGGTAGGGAATTTCTTATGAAGAGCCCCATGTCCTTCTAAAAACTATTCACTAGGCACCATAGAGGGAAAACAATCATTGTGAGAGAGGGGCATGTTTCCAAGAACCAGATCTCACATGAAAGGGGATTCCCCTTTTTTTCCATGAAGGGGTTGGGGGGTCTCATGTCCCTCTAAATATCAGGTGATCGTTAAATGATTATAAACTGATGCAAAAAATACGAACTTAACGTCCACAACACGCACAGCGAAAAACACGAAAAACACACAAAATACAAAAGAAAATACACACACAGCAAGGGGGGGACAGTCAGAATACACAAACCAAGAGGCTTGCAATGGAGCGCCAAAGGCGCTCAGCGCAAGGCTTGCAATGAGCGCAGAAGGTATTCACACAAAAAAAAAAAAAACTTACTTTGCATACCAAACAGCATTACCTGCCGTACAATTCTATTGCCGTAATTTTTTTCACGGGCACGTCGCTAGTTAAAAATAATTTTGTGAGAAAACATACACTATAATTTGCTGCGATTTCAAACATCGTTAAACTGTATATATGTAAATCAACTACAGAAAGAAAACAGAAAAAAAAGACTCAGAACAGGGAAACTCTAGTAGCAATGTTTATACGGTTTATTATTAATACGAAAACAGTCTGTGTCACTTTAAAACTAAGTTTTCATAAAGATGCAAATATTAGCTGTAAAAAGGTACTCAAGGTACCACAGGTCTGAAAGCAAAAAAGTCTTTCAAACACTTATTTTTAATATACCTAAAACAAATCACCATATTACAAATTATTTTAATGATGGTCATAACCACATTCAGCTCATCATTTAACTACATGTACTAAACCCGTTCTGGATCGCTACCTTGGCGTGGTGAAGGGGTTTATGTACCTCAATGAAGCTGTGAACTATATCGTGTAGGGTCATCCAAGATGGGCAGGTCATAGCAGAGAGGTCTAACAAATCACGGTCCACTGGAGAAGGAACTGGCAGCCCACTCCAGTATCTTTGCCAAGAAACCCATATGGTTAAGCAAAAGCGGAAACAGTCAGATGTGCCTGGCATGCTGTGTCCATATGGTCACCGAGAGTCGAACACGACTGAAGGACTGAACAACAAAGACCAAACTGTGTGACAAAGGACCCGATACCCTTCCCAGTGCCTTGCATCCAGTTGAAGCTCTAGCTAACCTCTTTAAGAACCTGTTCCCCTTACTTTGTTCCTTGTTTGAGTCTCCTACTTTCTAGACATGTGCTGTCATTCTCTCAGTTTCGTGACTTTCAGGACAGCATATTTAACCCGTCATTGTGGATGGAAAAGAAGCTGGACTTATCTCACACTAATTAACCCCTTTGTCGTCAGCCCCTTGGCATTATCGGACAAGAAAGTAAAATGATGTTGAGACGCACTCTAACCTGGTAGCCAAGGTACATATTGATTGGGGCACCGGCAGGGGCATGAGACATGTGAGTGCGCTGACTGGAATTCCCACGGATGTTTTATTGGGGAATGTTCTTGGCCCAATTGAGTGCAAATAAGTAATTATTGTCAAATGTAGCAAGGACCTACATGCTTCTAGCCCAGAGAAGGAACAATCTTTGGATCCCTCTATCAATGTCCAGCCTGTAACTACAGTGAGTAACCTGCCTTCTAGGGGAGTTGAGAGCCCTGGGATGATCCTGATGACTTTAAAAGGGGAGTTCGATCAGGATGCGTCCTTAACTGATGTCCGAGCTAGAATAGCTGCTTAGGAGGAGGGAGCAGGGACCAACATGTATGTGTGAGCTATATAACAGGGACTTCCACTATTTTTCATTGTGGGGTTAATGTTTATACTTGTACCTAACCCCTGTATTGCGGTGCGGAAAACGTTGGCGCGTTATAAATAAAGGATAATAATATTAGTAGGAAGATGGGTTGTTTTACCGGATCCCCATCGGGAATATCAGCCATGGAAGGCTGTAAAACAGCCGGTTGTTCCTGAAAAGTTTAGGTCTAGGATACTGGCGACTGCCGATGACATTCCCCTTGCAAGGCACTTTGGTACTCATCAAACCCTCCGATTGTTTGACTTCAGGCCTTCTACTGGCCAGGAGTATCTAAAGATGTAACCAGCTACTCTAATACTTGTGATAACTGTCAGGACCTGTAGGGAGCGAAGGAGGATCTGGGTCCCCGTACAATATCTGCCAATTATAAAAACTACATTTTCAACATTTGGCCCTAGACTAAACCAAGTCATTCTGAAAAGATACATACTTACCATGGTAGGACTATGCTCCAAGCATTGGCTTTACCCAGGTTGGATTCCAGAGTGAGATCTTATCAGATTGGGGCACCCAGTTTGTGTCTATGATGCTCAGGGAAAACCTAAAATTCTTTGTGACTATGGGAATGGCATGGCAATCACATATATAGTTGTGAGCATGCGGGCCGTTGCACATGCTTGCGGGCTCGAGGGCCTCAGTTGCTGGCATGGAGCGCCAAAGGCGCTCCTTGCCAGAAACTGCGACCCTCGCAAACTTTACGTCGCAACGCAAACATCACGACACACCAACTACGACCCTCGCAACGCAAACAACATACGAGACACGTTAACACACATTACGACCTCGCAACACTCGGACGCAACTCGCGAACATTACAAAATTCAAAACACAATCAATACACACAGCACATACATAAAAAGCTTACCTACAGCAAGAGGGAGCATCCAGGACCTAAAAAAAACAACTTACACCTTCATTTAACTAAAAATTAAAGAGTTTAGACACTAAAAAATTTGCTAAGCGAGAGAAAAAATGGCGGCCAAACAAAACGAAAAACGAGGCTACACACGCAAACACCATACGAGACACGTTAGCACACATTACGACCTCGCAAAAATCGGCCGCAACCCGCGAGCATAAAAAACATTTAAAACACAAGAAATGCACACAACACATACATAAAAAGCTTACCTACAGCAAGACGGACCATCCAGGACCTCAAAAAAGCAACTTACACCTTCATTTAAATCAAAATAAAAGAGTTAAGACACAAAAAAAAAAAATCGCTAAGCGAGAGAAAAAGTGGCCGCCGAACAAAACGAAAACGAGGCTACAGCACTCTAAACACGCAAAACACCACAAGAAACTCGCACAACACCACAAAACACCTACGGATATTCCGCTAAGACGCATACCACACATTACCCGCCATTTTACGCCAATGCGGAAGTACACGACTATGCTAACGGTTTCGTCTCGCGCACGCACAGTATTACACTGCACACATTCATCACGCTTACACAGCAGCTCCACACCACTAATGCTGCAGCAACATCAAAACAGATTGCAGCTCTTCAACACAATGCTTCAAAATAGGTCAAGTATATTCATTTATTAATGTATTAATATTTCATTATTACACACCAAACAGCATTAGCTACCTTACAATTTCATTGCCGTCATTTTTTGACGGGCAATTCGCTAGTATTTAATAATGTTTAAAACATATCAGTAATTTTCCCAGTTAAAGTATGGTGTTATTGCCACATGGATATCAGGACTGACAGCCATGATGGCATGGATAGGGTTATGTGTGTCATGTTATGCTTTTGTGCTATGCAATATTTCCCCCATGTTTGTAATAACTTCTAATGTTCAATAATAAATGTATTACTTGAGTCTCTGGTGAAAAACAGGGCCAGTTATGTGGTTACCTGATTGTGAAGTAGAACATTTCCAGTAGTTTAAGTTTTGGCCCTCTACAGATAGCTAGGGGGGAGATGCACAATATCACCCCCGACAATTTGTCCTCCCTCCCCCACCAGAGGAATGACACAGACATGTCATTTATCTCTTCCTAGGTAACTTGAGCTCAAAGGGCCTAACAATTTAGGGGATGTTGACAGGGCAAGGGGGAGATGCCCCATGCCAAGTAGAGAAGGGCAATAAAAGAGAGTATTTTATTCTTCTTAGAGGTGGGGGGGGGGGGGGGGGAGAGAGCTTGGGGAGTGGCTAAGAGAATGTTTTGCTTGTGACCGTGATAAATATGAGTTTTCCTTGCTAATTAAATGTGTTCAGTCTATATATAAATAATTTAATGTATTATTCATCCTGAGGAAGGGATAACCCTATGCATTGGGGTTATTGATGCTGCATCTGATTGACTAGAGTTACAGTCGGTGACTCTGCAGTTTTGCAGAGCCGCTGGGTGGGTCATAACCAGGTTCTGAGCAAGCCCAATTGAAGTAGCAGTCGTGACACTTGTCCAAAGAGCATACTCTCTTGGACTATTTGGTTTTACCAAGGATTATGTTATTCTGTCTATGTGAACTTGTATATGTCATGTTTAGTCTTGAAATGCAGGATTTTCCCTGGGGATTTTTTTAACACAGGTTATGTAGTGGCATCAAAGGGTTATCCCAATGCACCTACAAGTGCAGATAGTTTGCTGTCTCTGGTCATGCTGGGACTTATTGCCCCCTACGAGTTCATAGAGAAGGAAATTCCTGATAGGGGCCTGGACCTGACCCCCTCCCAATGGTTTTAACTGTTCACAGCCCAGATATGTTAAATATGTGCTGTGTGTTCATCAGTGAAGGAGTTGCCAGTTTAAACCTACATAAACAATGTGTATGGTTTATTATAAGGAAACATAATAATTTTAAACACTGGAAATATTACTACTGCTCTTAACCACTGTGGGTAGTATTGCTGAAGGAGCTTCCTGAGTACTGGTGGTGTTTGTATGATGTACTAGGGTTCATTCCTGCTAACAGGAATACTCCAACAACCCCACGACTCACTGGGCGAGATTGATCTAGGATCTTTCTGAGCCCAACAGAAGCAGTGGGTCATGACAATATTTGCACTCCCTTATCAGCTATGGCAACATTGTGGGGTTAAACACCTTTATTCTATCCCAAACCAATGGTCTTTGTGACAGATTTAATGGTACCCTTAAGGAGATGCTCAAAGCTTTCATGGACACCGAGAGGGATTGGGAGAAACTTCTTCCATTCCTGGTGTTTGCCTACCACAATGTCCAACAGGAGTCAATGGGATTCTCCTTGTTCGAACTCCTGTATGGGCACAAGATAAAGGGCACCTTAGATCTACTACAAGAGCTTTGGGAAGGGGGTATTGGGTTGTGGAGGTATTCGTGGTGTCACACATGCAGAGTTTCAGTAACAAACTGGAAGCCCTGACTGAACCAGCTAAGGAGCATCTCTTGGCTGCCCAAGCTAAACAGAAGGTCTGGTATGACAGAAGATCCCAAGCAAGGGAGTTTCTTCTAGGTTAACTAGCCTTAGTGCTTGTAGCCCACCCCAAGAATAAGCTAAAGGACGAGTAGGATGGTCATACAGTCATTAGAAAATGGAAGACCTAGTGGGGCTAGATGAAGAGCAGGCTGTATAAAAAGCTCTGCATGTAAATATGTTGAAGAAATATCCTATACAAATAAATTATAGATATAAAGCAAGAGATTACAGCAGTATACCCCTGTCAGTTGGAAGGCAGGTGGCAACACTACACAGAGTTATGGGCCAGCTCAATAATACAAAGGGAAAAATATGCAAGGCTCATATAGAACATTACTCTCCAGCAATAGATATACAGCGTTGACATATGTATAATTACAGGATTATAGCAATTACTGGTACTTATAACATGACAAATAATCAGTTGTATACATAATACAAAGCAGTTGTTAGTATCCTACATGGCTTTGTGACACATGCACTTCCCCAGGGCTGAAACAATAATGCCTAATGCGAATGCTATTGCAGTATAAAGTAAAACCTTTTTACTGGATATTAGGGGTAATTATTAAAAACAACATAACATTTTGTGATAGAGAGAGTCTTAATGGCATTGCAAAGATCCAGTTTTAATATGTTTTATCTAAGTGTGCCTGTCTTTTTCTATTATAACACATATGGCTTATATCAAAAACACACATTACATGGAGTCATTCTATACACATACAGATCTATTTTATTTAAAAAAAATGTTATCCACACCCCAGAGTTGCTTACATAGGCACCTGGTATCCTATAGAATCACTGCATTTGGGCACATCTTTTAATCCTATACTAACCTTCAAGCAAACAGCAGCAAGCTGCAGAGATGGACATAGAAATGTCTGAGTTCCCCCTTGCTTCCTTGTGCAGGGGAAAAAACAAGACTACACATCCCATGATGCTTTGCTGCACAATCTGACTTCCCAATAATTTGAGACAATGTTATAGCTGCCTGTGATTGGCCAAAGCCAATTATGAATGTATGCTAATTTAACTTAGGTTTTCAAAGGGCATGTCTTAAAATCAAGTGGCAGAAACCTGAAGAAATTTGCAAACATCAGGGTAAGTTTGATAATAATTATTTAATATTTATTTTGGTATTTATTCCTACTGATTCTCCTCAGATCGATTCGCAGGCTTTAATACAGTTTGAAAAAGATGGGATAAGCTCCAGCTTTGATATGATAAAAAAACAAGCACATTTCAGTGCAAATTTGACAGAAGATATTTTATTTTTATTTTTTTATCAGAACAACTTAATGGACTTTCAAATTATGGTATAATTTAAAACTATATAAAATAACATTCATTTTGAGCTATTAGTCAACCTTGCTCACCTTCCCACAAACAGATGTAGAAATGTTCTGTTAATGTGAGATGATTGCATTCAATTACAGATAAGCCTCTGCGATACTGGGTTGATTGACTGTTGGCGCAATCAGCTTCACAAAAAGAAACTAGGCATGCCCTCAACCAGATGACTTAACAAAAAATAAAAACAAAATATTCAATTTAATTGAGCTCTAGATCAAAAAGGCTCGCTGATCTCCTAAAATGACGACATGCAATGTGTTAAACAATTGAGTCTGAGGGTTTGGTAGGTTAAGCATAAATTATCTATACTGGGCCTCCCTCCCTCTAAGTCATCTTATCAAGAGTCATTGATTGAGTCATTAAAGAGTCATTAAATTTTGACTAACATTGGAACTTCAACAGATAAACTTCTCTCCACCCATATAAGGTGTCCTGGGTAGATCCTCTCCTAACCCCTAAAAGAGAAGCAGCTCTGATAGTCCCGGAAACATTAACATCCAAATGCAATTTTTTCCCCTCATTTTTCATTTTCAAAAAGAGTTTAAAAAAAAGTAAAAAAAAAAAAAAAGGAGTTTAACAAGTACTTGTAAGCTATCATAAATGACCACATGAGGACATTTCTGAAATAGAGCAAATAATACCATCAGCATTATGCATGATGACCACAAAATGAGAAATATACAATATTCAGTCATACAAAAATAAAATATACATCCATAAAATAACAACAAAAAAAACCCATAAAGTATACTGTGAATCTGTATATAAATAACCTTAACCAAAAAAAAAAAAAAAAAAAAAGGATAAGTTTAGTTTTAACTGTTTTAACTGTCCATTAAGCCATCTCTCTGCCTCTCCACTATCAAGCACTATGTTTTTAACCAATGGTAGTTCGATCATTTATAATAACCATAGTTGTTGTTTTTGTCGTTTAGTTGTGTCCGGCTCTCTGTAACCTCATACACTGTAACATATTAGGCACATCTTTACGTCCATGGTCATGCTGATCCACTTAGATTCATGGCAGAGATACTGGAGTGGGATGCCAGTTCCTTCTCCAGTGGGTCACAGCATACAGCTCCTGGTATTCCTAGATGGTCTCACATCCAAGTACTAACCAGGCCCAACCCTGGTCAGTGATCTCTTGGTTCCCTGACTTGAATAGAAATTAGGTCGCAGCGGTGAAAGCACAGAATCCTAACCACTGAACTACCAAGAAACCCATAACCACAGTATTACATCCTATTTTCAATTTGATACACTTCCAAACATCCATCAGAGATACACCTGAGCCTAAGCAAAACTACCCCAGTTTTCAATTTTTATTGCTTTATAAAAGATAAGACACACCATTTTGATTACAAAAGTTTGTATATTAAATATGTATTTGGGACTTTACCCTATTTTTTAAAAATTAATAACATTTTCAAAATCTTATTGTCACTTTGAAAAATGTTAACGTGTGTAATACCAAGATTTCTGTTGTAGCAAAAGCAAGTTGAAAAAGGTACATTGAATGTATTCCCTTTCAATAATAATATACTGCAATGGAGCTGCGCGGCACCCTGACAGTGGAGCTGCGCGCCCAGCACCCTGACAATGAAGCTGGACGCCCGGCACCCTGACAATGAAGCTGCAGCTTTAGAAGAGTAGGTCATGAACATCTGAGAAACTTGAAATGTTACTAACAGGACAGTCTGTGGAAATACAAGTCACCTATAGGAAATTAGGTTACTTTACACAAGAAAGCTTCAACTTGACCTGTTTGAAATTAAATATCCTGCATGCTCGCTTGCTTGCTTAAAATAAATAAATAAAAACAATATATATTTGTTGTTTTGCGTCGTTCAGTCATGTCCGACTCTCCGTGGCCTCATGGAACACAACACACCATGCTGATCCACTTGGTTTTCATGGCAGAGGTACTGGAGTCGGTTGCCAGTTATTTCTCCAGTGGGCCACAGCATACAGCTCCTGGTATTCCTAGGTGGTCTCCTAGGCAAGTATTGACCAGGACCAACCCTTCATGGCTCCAGGGTGATGTGACCTCTTGGTTCCCTGACTGGATTCGAACCCAGGTCACAGCACATACACCAAAGTAATATGCAGGCCTGTCTATTTGTCTCACCGTTGGGAAGATGGACATCATATAGAACAGTGGTTGCCAAACTGTGTGCTGCAGTGCCATGACTGCCCTACAGGGGCGCAGCAAACGCTCCCCAGCTGCTGGCTCTCCTGCCCCAAGCCCCCCTATGCCTCACTGACTGCTGCTCTCTCTTCTGACCTCTGGAGGAGAGGAGGAGCCAGCCTGGGTAGGAGCCGGCAGGGGAGGAACAACAAGTAAGAGATGAGCATGAAGCTGGGCCCCCATTGGCCCCACAAGGCTCCCTGCGGCCCACACTTGGCCTCCTGTGTCCCCTTGCCCCCAATCAGCCTCCTGTGTCCCTTTGCCACCAATCTGTACTCTGTGCCAATGTGCAGCCTGTGCCTGTAAGAGCCTTGAAAAGATGTTTAAACATTAAGTGCGCCTTGACCCAAAAAGTTTGGGAACCACTGATACAGAACAATTTTTTTTTTTTCTTTTTTTTTTTTAAAGCAACTTCAACCATGAAGAGTATATATTTTATTGTGGGCAAGCATTGTTATTTTACGTGTTATTGATTTGTCACCTTGGATATAGAAAATAAATGTATTGACTTCTTTCAAAACACTTTTAATAATGATATGCAGTTTACAGCAGATGCCAAGCAATATACACCTCCCTAAAAAATAACATATAATAGTTAAGAATTCAGCAGCTGCATTAATTGGTTTTACCTTTGAAGATTGGAATAGCTTAGAATTTCCAGTAATACAGTTGAATGGGAGTATTGCAGTGATACCGTTATTACTAGATACATATTTTATTTAGAGAGAAACCCTTTCAAGAGATGTGCCCCTCTTTAAAATAGGTGCAGATGTATACTGCAATGCACTTATGTGTATATACTGTAAATATGAGACTTTTACTTTAAGGATGATCAGGTCTTGTATTGGATGGTATGGATGAGAGAAATTCACACTAGATTTATTTTTATATCACCAACAAAACTGGTACTGATGGAAAGTCCTGGTGCCGGGTGTCCAATTTCAGTCCTGCGAGGGCCGCACACAGGCCCGCATTTGAGGATATCCCTGCTGCACACAGGTGAGTATCGCTTTTTTCAGACATCCTGATTGACTCACCTGTGCACAGAAAGGAAATCCTCAAATCCAGGACTGTGTGCGGCACAGCAGGACCAAACTTGCTGTATATGATCCAAACTTGAAGAGGAAAAAAAAAACAACAGAGTTTTATGTGAACTCACTAGTACTATCGATACTGATCTATGGTCCAACCCCAATGTACATAGATAACATATGGAAATATACAATATAACTGTAATGCAATCATTATTCATCTGTATTACATTTGAAAAACAAATACTATAAATATGAGACTGTTACTTTAAGGATGATCAGGGCTTGTACTGGCTGGTTTAATCATTTTAACTAACGTTACTTCTGTTCCATGAGGGATTTCCTTAAAACCTGTCCTGTTACCAGATCTTGAGAACTGTGACCAGTATACAGCTAATTTCAGGTATAATGGAATACACGGTGATGGGGTCAGAATATAATCTCATCCAACTGCAGAGTAAACAATAAACCAATTCAATATAATCAAAGCAACAGGTAAACTGACATGAATGTAATA